>CM056495.1:55832139-55860292 GCA_029783415.1 Anisodus acutangulus
CACTATTTGACAAATCGGGATAGAATCCGCTTTTGAGAATGGAGAAGGTAAAGACCTTGCTTCTTTCGCTTGTTCATCTCTCCGTCCGGAAAGGAATAAGCCGTTTCACAATTTGCCTTTGAAGTTAAATAGTAGTCATAGTCTATTGCATACCCTTGAAATCCTGCAAAGAGATTTAACAAAAATTAAAGGGAAAAAATAAGGTCAGGTAATTTACATATCTAATACTATAATGAGAAATAAGGAGTGGGGAGGGGGAGAATTGAAGATTAGATAAATTAACCCCACTATCTTTCTCATAATTATATTAGATATGTAAATTACCCGGACCTTATCTTTTTCCCTTCAATTTTTTATCTTTGCGGGATTTCAAGTGTATGCAAAAGACTATGACTACTATTTCCCTTCAAGTTAAGAATACAACGTAATATAAAACATTATTATCTCTATTGAAAGTCTTTAAAGTTGTAATTTTTAATGATTTGAAATCGTAAAATGAGACAAAAATTTATATGTAGAAAATTTTCCATAATAAGTATTGTTTCATGAAAATTACAGATTACACTTGAATTATTAAGCATAATTGAGCAAGTTCTCTTATCATTCATGTGGTGACGCTGTAGCTACGACATAAATCATCTTCTTTTTTTTGTGAATTTAGCATATGGATTGATAATATAAAGATTTTTTATACTGATTGTGAATTTTAACTATATATTGTACTGCATGGTTCAATTTTATGTTGCACATTTCCTTTTAGTTTTCCCTAAAGGTCATTTAAAAACATCACATACTCAATTTTGTGGGATTACATTGAGTATGTTATTGTTGTTGTCATTTAAAAATAATTTAACTTTAAACTTCTCATTTTATCTTTAATGAGATGATTTATACTTATAGCCACACAGATTTTTATATTTTAATGTATACCAAGTTGCAAAAGTTTTTTTTCTTAGATTATGTGCCTGGTCAAACAACGACACATAAATTGGGACGGAAAAAATAACAAATTATCTATCTTATTTTTAAGATTAGTAATACACTTATTATAAAACGATTACATGTACATCCTTTAGCAAATTTTATAAATAATCCTTGTGTATTATAAATATATAAAAGTAAAACTCTTTACTTTAACAAGTTAAATTGTTTAATTCGAGCCACGTCCATCTGTCTACACTACACAATTTTTGGTCATAAAATATCGAATAATTCTCATTGCCAAAAACCTGATTACATATCTGTTTTCTCCTCGAATTTTGTTCTATGCCGTTTTATTGGTTGATGAAATCGGGAGACAAATTGATTCCTTAACTTACGCAATTTGGGCTGGAAATGGAACTCTCATTTCCAGCAATGGGTTCCCTAACTACTTCAGAAAGCGTTAGGACGGTGGTATGAGTAAACTAAGAGGTAAGAAACATGAATGCAGCTGAGTACAGTAAAGTAAAGGATAAAATGAAGTAAAAGAGATAAAGATAGATAAAAATTGAGTTGTTTGATTGATTGATTGTGTTTGTATATACAAAGAATGATGTTATTTATAGTACAAAAAGGGGGGGAAATATACAACGTGGTCCTCCCCCCCCCCCCCCTTGTCAGCCATCAAATAACCCACTAAGTTCAATGGCTGACTACGGGGGAGGTGGTGCCGATTTTCTCGCCCTCTACTCCTCTTACTCGGATAATGGCCATTTCTTTTAGTTGTTGTTGGTTGTTACCGCTTCTAGGGGTCCGGAAACCCTTTTGACTTGGTTGTTGAGGCATCTGCATCTGAATGGATCCCAGTCGTACCTCTAACTAACAACTAGGCTAAGATGCCTTAGTAGCCGATGAAGTTTTTGTAGTCGATGGCTAGGAGTAAATTTAGCTCTGGAACAGTTCGGCTGTCACTGAATTCGGTTAAACAATTAAATTACTTTTGAGTGTTAACAATTGCCCCCTACATTAACTCGGGTGTGACTGTTGAGTTGATGTATCCGAAAGTAGTTGTCGTTTCAGTCCGACAACCCTGCATGTCACTTCAATCGTCTCGTCTCCAGTGCATGCAATGATGGTCTTTAAAAAACTCTTTTTTCCTTCCACAGAAACGTCTTGCCTTCCAAAAACACTTTCTGACGGATTCTTAGCCGCACATTTTTTTGCGAAAAGATCCCAACAGAGTGTCAATCATATCCCCAAGAAAAAGGAAGTACTTTAGGAGAGACGTTCCACACAAGGTTTCTCATTCAATCTTCTCGGCCATTCCCAGATTCCTCGCCTTTTTCCTGAAAAATATTATTTCTTCATCAGAAAAAACCATGTCTTCATCTTCTTCTCTATCTCTGGGGTCGGTACCATCGGTTTGGCTGTTGATGACCTAATCCCCATTTTTTCCTTCATAGATGAGCAACTGGTTCTCGCCCCTTTTGGTACATCTGAACAAGGTGACCTCCTTCTTTCTCAGCACCTTAGCCCGGCGAACTACGACCTTCCGATTACTTGTGACTGGTTCACCGGCGACCGTTGTCTGACTAGTCTGCGCACCTAGTCGACCAAGATTGCCAACTATTATGTTTGGTTGGACCGAGTGAAGTCGGCCAAGAAAGTCGAATGGAGGCGCACGGGTCTCTACGACGCCATTGCGCTGTCGGAATTTGACTCCTCCTACAACATAGGTCTTATATATGCCTTTCTTGGTTACTGGTCGACCGCTTCCAATGCCTTTGTTTTCCCTTGGGGAATGATAACCCTCACACTGCTTGATGTGATGTCGATACTTGGCCTTCCGATTCTGGGAGCCGAGGCGCCTATCCTAAGCGATATAGATATTGCTGATTTAGGCATCAAAATCTCAAATACTTCTTCAGGCTACTGTCAGTTTATAACCAATAACCGACGGATATCGCCTCTTCCAGTTGATGATGCCGAGCATCATGCTTTTCTGCTTTTTTTAGTTTAGCCGATTCTTTGTCTGTACGAGCTTTTGTGCAGTTGTGAAAGAGCTGGAAATTTATGCGGCGTTAGCCATTTCGGGAAGGGATGTCAGCTGGGCATCTCTCTTCTTGACATATCTTTACATGTCTTTGGGTGATGCCCAGTCGAGGTTAAGGGATTCCAGAAACCTGGATACCTTAGCCAGTCCCCTGTGGTTTCTTCGATTGTGGATCACCCTCTATTTTCCTGACTTTATCCCTGATAAATTTGATGATCGCCGCTTTTCGTTAAACCCGCCAGTATTAGTCGATACTCTTCGAAGAACACCCCATGTGCCCCAGGATGCTTTTGCCACAGTCTCCACCCTGCATGGTCTATCCAAAGACCATTATACAGATTGGCAACTGGTCCTAGAAAGATGGGTCACCCCTGATTGGGTCCGTCAAGTAGCAAATGAGGACATTACTTTCTCTCAACGGAGGATTATGGTTCTCATATGGGGGAGGATTCTCACGGCTATGGGCGTTTTGAGTGGTTTGAAGCCCACTTCTAGGAATAATAAATTGACAACGGAGCCATATTGACCAAACTTTATAGCAAGAAAATTCTGCATTACTCAGCACGTGTCGTGGCCCCATCATAGTATTATCAGTTCAATTTAACGCTGCATTCTGGATGCATAACAAGCCAAGACGTTAGCCGATCATAATCTTGACAGGCTCGCCTTGTTTGACTGTCAGTCGTTTCCCCTAAGAGCGAATACTACCATCGCTTTTGATGATTGGTGAGATACGGCTAAGGAGAAGTTTTTTCAATCTCATTTAGATGTTTATTGTGATCGGCTGATTCTATCGAGAAAAAACAAGAACCCGAAAACCTCTTAACTGTGGCCAAGAGAAGCGACTCTGAAAGCTGCTTCCTCTAAATTGGCTAGGCATGTTGGCTCATAGTCTTCCATCAGGTTGCGGCAGACGATGAGAAAAGGTAAATTGTATGCTTTATATGTGTCAGCTAGATTGGTCTTGTGAATTTTCGGCTAATATCCCTTATGTATCTTTCAGCAACTCCATCTCCTCTAATATTTGTTGATCTGGAGACTACTTTTGACACCGAGTCCCCATCACCCAGGAAACCAGTGTCCAAGCAACCTCAACGAAGCAGAGGGATTGTCATTCAAGATTATAGTGAGGAAGGCCCCCATAGACACGGAGTTCATGTTTCTGCCGAGGAGGAGGAAGAAATTGAGGTATATTACTCGGCTGGCTAAAACACCTTCGCATCAACTATTAAGTTTTATGTTTTCTCTCCAATGACAACAATTGATAAGGCGCAGACAGCTGCATAAAGCGTCTGATGTTCCCCTTCATATTGGCGGATCGTCTTCCTAGCTCATGCTCATATACATTCGATGGACCAGTCATCGGCTGCCCTCAAAGCCACCATTTCTCCTGCCAAGGCAGCCGAGGCTTCCGATGTTAGGGTAGCCATAAAGGTATACTCTTTCCCATATGCTTGGCCTTTTACTGCCTTTGGGCACTTTTCTCTATACTTAATCTATCCTTTCTGTACAGGAGACCGCTGGAGATAGTCATTCGACTGAAGCTCACCTAACTGACGACTTAGAGGTAGCAGCCGAAATTATCCCGGAAGATATGCTTTTGCGTTACTTTGGCTCAGGCGATACTGCATCTCCACCAGATTCACCTATTGGCATCTATCGAGACTGAGTCGAGAAGTTTCTCGCCAGGGAAATTCCAACAAACAAAGAGGAGTTTCATGCTCTGAGGGCCTCTTTACTCCGATTGTCAAAAGAAACTATGGATTCCCCGGTTCTATCCACCACTTATAATGACATGGCTTTGTCTGTGAATGATTTATTTACTTTACATAGAACGGCTAAAGATATCCATGATGAGGTTGTCGCAGCTCTGCAACACTTGGGGTCTCTTCGAAAATAGAAGAACCGCATTCAAACTTCTTTTAACGAGGTGAATGCAGAAAGGCAACAAAGTATCAGTCGAATGAATGACTTGCAGGAATAGCTGCCAAACTGCGAGTTAGGTTAGAGCGGATCCAGGAAGAGATTGGGGATATTATTCCGGTTATAGGTGCCTTGGATTCGGCTATTGGTGCCCACGACTCCTCCCGTTCTTTTTTATTTCGGCAGAGCCTTCAATTGGATAACAAAATTTGGGGACTCGGTAACTAGCAAGCGGTTGGGGAACTGGATCAGAGAGCTGGTAGCGAAATACTGGCCAAACTGTAGAATGAATGGACTGAGTGGAAAAGTTGTTTAGTTTAAGCAATGCCGAAAATCACTACTCTATTGCCACCTGATCTTGTTGTTGAGTTGTCAGCTGATAACCCTATGGCTTGCAATCCGAAGCCATTGTTGCTTCTGTTATTCAAGAGGTATCGGCCGATACTCAGGCTTTTAACGGGGCCCCATCGACTGTAGTGGTTGAGCCTTTGCTGGGTGCTAAAAGGGAGGTCCAAGCAGGAGCGGGAGCGACTGAGGTAGTAGTCGTTGTTGCAGCTGAGAGAGAAAGAGATATTGCAGGTACCCAAGATGCCCAAGCAGCCGCGGACTCGGCTAATCCTGAGACTTCTATTACTGTTGATATATTGCAACCTCTAGCTGGTGGAATGCCGACCAACTAGGCTCCCTAGCTTTATCGACCCCAAATCAAAGGGTTTGTTTATGTGATTAAGCAGTCGGTATGTGGCTGTTGTTTACTTTTGTCTTCCCCAAATTGAAGGGAAGTACTTTTTCATGTGATTGTGACCAAGCCATTTCTCTAGTGAAATGCCAGCCAATCTTGGTTTTCTAGTTTTATTGACCCCAAATCGAATGGTCTATTTTTTGTGACCAGGCAGCCGGTCTATGGCTGTTGATTACTTATACATGCCCCAAAATCGATGGGTAAGAAGTCCGTCATTTACATTTCTTTTTCATGCATGTTTATCGCTTGATCCGTATTACCGGCAACCTGTGGGTTCGCTACGAATGGTCCTTTCTTAGTTTGACGATCATTTGCCGATTTTACAATCTTTCATTTCAATCAGTGGGATGATTTTCCAAACTAAGTCTCATTCGGCAAACCTCTTTAGGCTCTATATGTTTGTCGTACGCGTTGGTCATTTTACGTTTACCGATTTTGACTCTTTCTATGATTGTTAGTCGATTCTGACCGAACTCCATTAGCATGGCCTGCTGATATTCTTCCAAACTTAGAAAATTTGGTTTGTCCATCCGTAATGATATTAACTTATGAGGACAACACTGCATCTTGGCCATAGATTTAGCCGATAGGATGTCGTCCCCGTAGCTGTTGATTTGGAGTTTATGATTTCCCATTGCATTTAAGACATGTCTTTGTAAAACGAGTTTATTCAAACTTCTCACACAACATGCACAACACAGGGTATAAAATAACACTTGAGTTTTGTACAAACGTAGAACAAAGACAAACAAAGCTCGGCGTAAAATTCCTATCGGCAACTCAAATGTTGTTGGCCGCCAGATCTGGTTTTCTATCGTAGTTCCCCATCTGCGATGTCTTGGCTATCCTTGCCTCAGAACTTAGGGTGGTCAGTCGATGCCACAAGTCACGTATGCGTTGGGTTTCCTCAACCATTATTTTTAAAATTTATGGATTTCGAATTGGATATCGGATTTAGTACTGCGGATTTTCATATATTCAAAAATTTGAAATTCTTATGCTTTATACTCAGCCCCACTCATATCATAACTGTCCAATACTAATAACTCTAATTTTCAAAGGTCCAATAGCTTAGTACTAGACCTGTCCAAAGCTCAGGCCGGGCCGGGTCAAGTGGTTTTTTTCTGCTTGCCCGACCCTGGCCCGACCTTGACCCTGTTTTTTTTATAATTTTTCGACTCTAGTCCTGACTCTTCGGGGACCCTACGGGTCACGGGTCAGCCCTGAGCCGCTCTACAAAACAAAATAATTTTTTTTTAATTAAAATAACATTCGTCTAACTTTAATGTTTATCACACAAAATCAAAATTTTATATCTTTTATCAGATAAAAGGCATTCAACTTTAAAATTCATTACTTATTTTTTAAGGTGTTAATGAAATTTACTATACAAATGAACATATTAGTAACGAAAAAATAGTCAAATCATATTAGTAACGAAAAGATTCTTCTTCGTTTGTCCCTTCACCTATATTAGTTATCAAAATTATTAATTATAATATTTTAAATGCACAAACTGGGAGTAAAATGTATAAACAGTTCATAGAATTTAATAATAAAATAGCTGTTAAACTCATATTTGTATTTCATTGTCACTTTGCAAAGAAAAATAATAATATATTGGGATTAAACCAAAGAGAATTTAGATACATTTCAGTTTATTACATAGATATAGTATGATCAACATTAATAAATAAAAAGTAATATGAGCGAATTGGAGTCGGGTCCTTTGGTGGTCGGGCCAGGTCGGAAAAGGGTAAAATTCGACCCTGGCGACCACGACCTGATCGAATCCCTGCTTTTCAGTCAGGATGGCTCATGGTCGGATATAGTGACATTAGCCCTGATTTTGTCGGGTCGGGCCGGACCGGATGGTCCCGATGGACAGGTCTACTTAGTACCGTAAGACCCTACTTATTATAGTATTAAATTTAATATGGATATACACGAAATGGGCGTCAGGATGGTCTCAATCCTTGTTAAATGTAGAAAATTATATATTCTAATGAACAAATTATTAAGTGAATTGAGGTTGTTAATTGTTATGATATGTCTCTAAAGCTCAAAAATCAGAAATATTCAAACCCATTAATTCAAAACTGAACCTAAAATATCCAATTCAATCCAAATTTAAATTGAATTTAGATTATAATTTTTTCAATCCAAAAATCAAATATCCAAACCGAAATTCATATCCCAATCCCATGGGCCGAACGCCGACGAAAGTGGTATCACCAAAATTAGGGCACACCGAAATTGTAGGAATTTCACTGTCAGTGATTTCTTAGCCATCGAAGATGAAGAGAATTTCTCGCAATGGTATTTGCTTTATCTCTTCCTTTGATATTTCCCATTCTTGCTTGGCTATTACCACAAGAGCTTATTCTTCATGTCATACTAATAAATCCGTTTCAACAAATGGGTTAAAAATCAATTTTGATAACGTTAAGTGTTTAGATGATGCTGTTACTCTCTTCCGTCAAATGATTAGAACGCAGCCTCTTCCTTCTGTTTTATGCTTCTGTCAATTGTTTAAGACTCTGCTAACTATGAAACATTATTCTGCTGTCGTTTCTCTTTTTCGAGAAATGCAGAAATTGGGTATCCCAATTAATTATTTCATCTTGAGTATCTTGATTAACAGTTATTGCCTCATGCATCGTGCTGATTTTGGGTTTTCGGTGTTACCCATTTACTTGAAGAATGGTATTCCGTTTAATGTTGTCACATTTAACACCCTAATAAGGGGATTCTTTGCTGAAAATAAGGTCAAAGATGCAGTTGACTTATTCAAGAAGTTGGTCAGAGAGAATATTTGTGAGCCTAATGAAGTCATGTATGCAATCGTCATGAATGGGCTCAGCAAAAGGGGCCATACTCAAAAAGCTTTTAGTTTGCTTAGGTTAATGGAACAGGGGAACACTAAGCCCGACATAAAAAACTATAGCATTGTTATAGATGCCCTCTGCAAAGATGGAAACTTACATGCGGCTATCAATCTTTTGAACGAAATGAAGCAGAAAAGCATTCATCCAGACATAGTCACTTATAGTTCATTGATTGATGGTATGTGTAGGCTTGGTCAGTGGGAAAAAGTTACAAGTTTGTTCTCTGAGATGGTAAATCATAATATTTATCCAAATGTGCGCACCTTCAACATAATGATAGATGGACTATGCAAAGAAGGGAAAGTTGAAGATGCCGAGGAAGTAATGAAACACATGGTCGGAAAAAGTGTAGAGCCTGATATAGTCACCTACAGTGCGATAATGGATGGATACTGTCTGCGTGGTCAACTGGATAGAGCTAGGAGAATTTTTGATATGATGATAGATAAGTGCATTGAGCCTAACATTATTTGCTATAACATACTAATAAATGGACACTGTAAGAAGAAGAAATTGACCGAGGCCATGCAATTCTTTCGTAAAATTTCTCAAAAGGGATTAAACCCTAATATTGTTACGTACAATACTATTTTGCAAGGTATGTTTGAAGTTGGAAGAATTGGCGATGCAAAAAAGATTTATGTCGAGATGCTATCTGCGGGGCCCATACCTGATTTATACACTTATCGCACTTTGCTCAATGGTTATTTTAAGTATGGACTTGTTGAAGAAGCTATGTCACTCTTTCATAAGTTGGAAAGAACGAGAGAAGACATTGATATTGCATTTTACAATGTTGTCATTAATGGATTGTGCAAAAATGGTAAACTCGACGAAGCTCATGCTATATTCGAGAAGCTTTCTTCAATTGGATTGCTTCCGGATTTGAGAGCATACACTGTAATGATAAATGGATTTTGCCTTGAAGGGTTGTTAGATGAAGCTAAAGATATGCTAAGAAAAATGGAAGACAACAATTGTTTTCCAAACAATGTCACTTACAACGTTATTGTGCAAGGATTTCTCAGGTGCAACAAAATTAATGAAATGATAAATTTTATGAAGGAAATGGCTGGAAGGGGCTTCTCATTTGATGCAACTACAGCTGGATTTTTGGTAAACGTTATAAGGGAGAATCCTTCCGTCCTTGACATGATACCAGAGCTTCACTTGAAAAATAAGAAGTGAATATTTTTCTCGCTTGGTTTATTCGGCTACTCTATGGCTGTGATACAATTTACTTTTATCCCCATAAAGAAATGGCATCCAATGCAATTGAAGCAGAGATAATGGCAATTAGAACGTTGCTTGGGCTTTTCAGACATGCTTACTGAGGAGGTACACCACATCTGATATTTCTATTTTTTTTCACTCTTTTTTACCTTGGAAATTAGATATTACTGTTCTCTTAATATGAAAAATAATGTGAGTTTCCTTATGCGTAAACATTTAAGTCTAGGAATATCATTTTCAGTGCTATTTAGTTGTCTTTCATGTAATGTCATTTTCTATAAATTTGAGAATAAATAACAACTTTCCTCAACTTAGAAATTGATGTGGAAACAATCCTTTTGATAGTTTCTGAAGACTTGGTAACATTAACCATAACCAGAGCTGACAAGTTCAACCACATCCTTCTGTCTCTGAACCATATAGTATGATTTTTTTTTATTTTCCTGAAGTTTGTTTTTGGTCAACCGAACATTTTATTGATTTTCTCCTCTTGTAGCAACAAAAACAAGCCACCCTAACTTACAAAATCTGAAAAAGAAAAAAAAAACAGACCAACAAAAAACAGCAAAATGTTCCTATTAGCCTCCTTGACTGCCTATGTATATAACTCCTCTATCCATCTTCTATCTTTACAAGTTTTCTTCCTATACGGTTTGTCAAAAATTCTATGTCTGCACTCCATTCGCACTTGCCTTGAATATCAGTTCTACTGGTCTGTATGTTCAACCAGTTCATTATGTCCTGAAGTGAAATAGAACTTGTTCAACGTTGATAAGGTATACTGCAGATGAATGGTCAAGACCATATTTAGAATATTTAAGAATAAATTTTTTGAGGTTTATATATGATCCAAGAACACCGGATGATTTGTTGAAATAAAACTTGTTCAAAATTGATAGGGTATACAAATAGTCATCGCTATTCGAAAAGGGTAGTACTCCGTATATTCGTTGTCAACTAATCGTACTCCATAAATTCGTTGTCAACTAACTTAGAACATGGAGGGAAGGAATTTCTATTGAAGACATCTTTATTTTCAATTCTCCTTAACAAAATAAAGCATGTTTGAAAGCGATGCAACTGATAACAGCTACTTCTTTCTGCTTCGTTTCTCTTTAGTGCCCTTTTAGTGTATTTTCTTCAAACACAAGAAGATAATCTTAAAACCATTGCGACATGTAAAGAGTAATTTAAATGTGGAAGTCCACCAAGTTTCCTTAAATGAGTAATTTACATATAAAGAATTTCATCATTTCTAGCACCTAGGGGGTTCTTAGGATGTGCAGATATAAAATTTAAAATTCTGTTTGTTGAAATGAATTGAGGAAACTTATCATCCTCTCAGTTTCCTGTACATTGTCGTTCTTACATCTATTTTTACAAATATTCTCTTTTTCGCCTTCAAAGTATCATTGTTTCCTTTCCTTCCAGACCATCCACAAACAATTGCTGCTACTGTGTGTCCTGCTGCTATTTGAAGTCATACCTTTTCCCAACTTAGCAGCAGTTGTTTCCTAGTTTCCAACATGCACCATTCAGCCCTTGACATTCTTCAATCACTTGAAAAAAATTGACTCATTTCACAGTCATTACACCTTTTAAAGGTATGTTCCATCTGTGAGGAGACTAATACACTTCTGCTGTAGCACCTGGGAAATTGCTCCGCGAGTGGTCTATTCCATATCCATCTGTCTTGGCCGAATAGGATTTTTCTACCATCTCCCAGTTTAATGTGAATGTGCTCTTAATAATTTACCCCGTAAGTTCTTGACGAATTATATATGGTCTTCACCTGTTTGTTTCTGCCATATTATATTGTAAACAGAGACTAGCGCCTTTTCTTCATAAACGAGTCATTTCTGATAGTTGGAAGAATTGGTGATGCAAAAAAGTTCTTTGATGAGATGCTATCTATGGGCTCCTTACCTAATTTATGCACTCATAAAACTTTGCTCAATGGTTATTTTAAGCACGGAATGTTTGAAGTTGGAAGAATTGGCGATGCAAAAAAGATTTATGTTGAGATGCTATCTGTGGGGCCCATACCTGATTTATCCACTTATCGCACTTTGCTCAATGGTTATTTTAAGTATGGACTTGTTGAAGAAGCTATGTCACTCTTTCATAAGTTGGAAAGAAAGAGAGAAGATACTGATATTGCATTTTACAATGTTGTCATTAATGGATTGTGCAAAAATGGTAAACTCGACGAAGCTCATGCTATATTCGAGAAGCTTTCTTCAATTGGATTGCTTCCGGATTTGAGAACATACACTGTAATGATAAATGGATTTTCCCTTGAAGGGTTGTTAGATGAAGCTAAAGATATGCTAAGAAAAATGGAAGACAACAAATATTTTCCAAACAATGTCACAACGTTATTGTGCAAGGATTTCTTAGGAGCAACAAAATTCGTGAAATGACTACTTTGATGAAGGAAGTGTCCGGAAGGGGCTTCTCATTTGATGCAACTACCACGGGGTATTTGGTAAATGTTGTAAAGGAGGATCCTTCTGTCCTTGACATGATGCCATAGATTCACTTGAAAAATAAGAAGTGAATAATTCTTTTGCTTGGTTTATTTGGCTACGCTATGGATGTGATACAATTTCCTATCCCTGCAAAAGAAATGACACCCAATGCAATTTCAGAAGCTGATAGCAATTAGAACATTGCTTGAGCTTTCTAGGCAGCCTATTGAGGAGGTACATCAACTTTGATATTTGAGTTTTTTTGCCGGTCTTCTTTTTCTTAGAAATGATGGGAGCCTTGGAGTAACTGGTAAAGTTGATGTCATGTGACCAGGAGGTCACGGGTTCAAGCTGTGGAAACAACCTCTTGCAGAAATGCAAGGTAAGGCTGCGTACAATTGACCCTTGTGGTCCGGCCCTTCCTGGACCCCGCGCATAGCGGGAGCTTAGTGCACCGGGCTGCCCTTTTTCTTTTTCTTAGAAATCAAATGTTATTGCACTCTTAATATGATAAAAAATGGGGACCATAGATAATTGGGCGGCTTTTGTAGAGAATCCTATCCTGCGTAAATTTTCTACTTTTTTTTGGATACCACCTGTGTACAGACTGACTACCACCTCTTCCCTTTTTCAAAACATTATTCTAATTAATTTTGTGCCCCGTGCTAGAAAGTCTATCTAAAAAGTGCAATACCAGCACCAACAAAAGAGCCTACATTCAGCTGTCGAGTGTGCATGAGTCCATTAGTTGAGGAGATGTCGACTAAATGTGGTCACATTTTCTGCAAGGCGTGCATAAAAGCATCCATTTCTGCTCAGGGTAAATGTCGCATGTGTAGGAGGAAAATCGCTATGAAAGACACCATAAGAGTATATCGTCCTGCCACAAGTTAATTCAAAGGTTCGTCTAGAGCTCCCTCATGAACTATCGTCTTTCTTTTTCTTTCGTGAATAAATGAACTAGGATTTGTTCTTTTGTCTTGTGTTGTAATCTTCTCCTTACACATATAAAGTGCTAAGGGTCGTTTGGTTCACGTTCTAGTTATGTGAGAATTATAACATGAGGATGAGTTATGCCTCGACTAATAATGAAGGAATTGTTATACGGCGAACAATAATGGAGGATTTGTTATGCAATGAATGATATAATAGAAATTACCTGCTTTAAGGACACATTTGTATTTAAATACTTCAATCTCAGAATTGCTAATATACATATATAAAATACTATATAGAGACCTGCATAAATAGGTGCATGTATTATTTAATATCGCTAATGCATTAGTTATGTGAGAATCATCTTTCTTATACAATCAGCCAAAACATTGCATTAATTATGCGACCTTTGCAAATAAGAGCATCTCATGGCTATTATAACACGGTTAACTGCCTTTGACAGGATTTGGCTATCATTTACATGACCTGTGGAGGATGTGTATAACTGTGAGAGTAGAAGGGAAGTATTGACTGGAGATACTTTTATTCAGTTAAGTTTAGGTCACAATCAATGATGAGTATGACACTATTTTTTTCCCATCAGTAGTGTAATATACCTCGAAGAAAGTCCATGAACTTTTGTTTGTGGCATATTGGGTTTTCTCAATACGACCATTCATCAACCTCCTGCCTGGGGCTCTCCTTCCCTTTTGATAACTGAGAGATCCTCGAGCGTCAGTGATAAGGGCTCCTTTTCTTTTTTGATAATCAGGAAATCCTCGGGCATCGGTAAGACGTGGTTCAAAGTTCAGCTGATAATGGGCTCGCTCCTCAACCTTTCTCCACTTAATTACCATGCTTTTGTTTGCGGCAGGGTTCGACCTAGTGACAGTAGGTTGATTGACACTAAAAGAAAGAGATAGCACCTTGTGATAGATTAAACTTTGAGAAACTTTAAGAACATGTGTTACTGCCAAATTCTGTTTCGTTGAGATGATGGAATAAGCAAAACAATTACCAGAACCAATGAAATACAAACAAGTTTGAACCATTGACCAACTCTTCATGAAACTCTAGTTTGGCCTTCATGAAACTCAGAGTCAGATCTAGGATGAGTTCTGTGGGTTCAACTAAATGCATTGCTTTTGACTCGAAACTATGTATACAGATGGAAAAAGGCAACTTAAAATGTATACATAGGATGAGATCGCACTCATACTGCGCCTCTGGACATGCTAAGGCATCAGGCGGAAGACTGAGAAATCATTGCCTTGAGTTAGACACTTTGCAACCAAAATTCACTATGGCCACAAAAGGTTGGATGCTAACAAATGAGGCATTAGCTGATTGTTGTTTTTGTGATACATTTTTCTTTATCCTTCTCTATGACTTCAAACTTAACCTTATAAAGCGTAAATCCAAGTTCAAGAAGTCCACCTTCCACCACTTGAGCTATTTTCACCCTCTTCTCATCATCAACAACAACAATTTTTCTATGTGAAATGTCAAAAGTGGAGTGCCTGGTGGAAATGTTACTTTGAGGACTGATCCAACACCACCATCACCTTTGAGTATATCGACCTTGTGAACTATATTTTGGAAGCTCTTTGACTAGCTATAGATCTTCCAAGCTTCATTTGCTGGAACAGGAACTTCAATTTCTTCAGAAATTGTTCCAAACATATTGTAGTATGTATTAGCTCAAATCTGTGGACTGAGAAGTCTGAATTCACAATGTTGTGCCTCTTTGTTTGGAGTTAAAATGATAAAAATTTATAAGTGATGAAGAATGATTTCACAGTAGATGATGGAGAAGGTCAGAGAGAAAGATGAGTTTTACTTTTTGAGCAAAAAGACTAAAAGCTACTCCCACCATTTTTCTTTAATGTGTCATTAAGGGTATTTTTGTGAACTAAAAAAATAGTACATTGCTATCCTACAACCTTCATGTTGTAGGTTAGTATATATATATATATTCCTGTGTTGTTTCATCTTCTTATTAACTTGCTCAAATCTTTCCTAATATAACGATATTTTTATGGACTATTTAGTAAGAGTGGCCAGTGGGCCGGGCTCGGGTCTGGCGGGCCGGGCCGGGTCGGGGTTGGGGCGGGACGGGTCTGGCGGGACTGGAGCAAGTCCCGTCCCGATCCCGTCGGGCTCGGGGCGGGATACGGCGGGTTTTCATTTTTTTTTTTTTTTAATAACATATGTATAAAAAAAACTCAATAAACAAAACAAGATAGTGTAATAAAAACATCTCAAGGCTGTTTTTGTGCCTCTTATTAATTTAATAGACATATGATTTTTTTGTAATACAAATACAATTGTCTAAAATCTAAATTGCAACTTTGTGGTGTTGTTCAAAAGTTGCAAATTACATAATAAAATTACAATTAAAAAAATTACATTCTCAAAAAACTCATTCTAATTGCTTGATGATTTCATGTGGTTCTTCTGTTGGAATTGGTATTTGTTGGTCAAATTGATCCACGCCGCTTCCACTACCTTCGGTTAAGATTTCGTTGTAGTTTTCATCATCTTCTTCGTTGATCTCCAGGTTGACCGCACCTTTCTCCGCTCCGCTCGTATCCAATCTCTCAATAATACCGCAATTTCCAAAGTATCTCCCGGCTAATGAGTGTCTGTGGTCTCCTATTTGATATCTGCCTGCAGAAAAAGCGCTTTCAGACGCAGTTGATAACACTTGAATGTTCAAAACATCCCGAGCCATCAATGAAAGTGTCAGAAAGGTCTTCTCATTCCCCCTCCAGTATTTCAGCAAGTCTTTATGTCCATCTTCATTGATAACTTCTTGATACGGTACAGAACCCTGCAAAACAAAAATATCCAACTCGCTAATTTGGTTAGTAGTAGAGGTACGGTCGCACATTCTATTTCTGAGGCTTTCAATACTAGCCAGCGAACAAAGATGTCTTTTGTGAGGTTGTATTGAAGATGAAGAAGATGGTATGGAAGCTGGTAAGTTACTAGCATTTTCTTGTTGATAAAATCTATATATATTTTTGCATTGGTGTTCTACGCTAGACAATACTTCTTCTTTAGTTTGTTCAATAGGTGGTGGGTGATTTAGATTTTTGGGACTTGGAGGTGGTAGTACTTCTATACAATCGTAAATAGTTTCAATTAGTGATTTAGTACCGTCTATTTTAATAGTTGGATTTAATCTGAGAACCAATAATTTAAATAGAGGAAATAGGATTAAATTTTTTTTTTATTTTGAGAATCATTTTTTTAATAGGTGTCTTATAACATGGTTTTTCCATATATACACTAAGTAATAAAAATATTAGAGTTATATAAAATAACATAGTTGAAATAGTAGGATAATATATCTTAGAAAAAAATTCTTTTGTTGCTTGAAAAAATTTCTCTAAAAATACAATAAGTTCGGAATTTTTTTCCCAATCACTATCTAAAATCATATCAGCTGGCTTTTTATTATGAGAGTTAAAAATAAAGTTATAGGTAATTTATAGTCATAAGCAACAAGTAGTTGCTCGTATAAAGAATTCCACCTAGTGGATACTTCTTGTGGAATTTTTCTAAAAGGTAGTCCACAATCATGACAAATTTTTTTATATTCTTTTCTACGTTGTACTTTATTACTTTTAAAAATAAAGTTTATAGCCAATTGTAGTTTACTAAGAATGTCTTCAAAAAGTGATAGACCATCCTTTACAATTAAGTTATATATATGGCACGCACATTTTATATGAAAATGGTCTGGAAAAGACGGAGTTAAACTATTTTTTAAAATTGTAATTGCGTAATTGTTATTAGAAGCGTTATCTAATGTAATAGTCATAATTTTATCGGTAATTCCGTAATAATCGCACACTTGATAAATATTTTCTGCAATAAAAGTACCAGTGTGCCTATCATCTATATATCTATACGCTAAAATACGTTTTTGCATAGACCATTTATAATCTATCCAATGACAAGTTACAGTTAAATAATCATGGCCGTTAGTACTACGACCTATATCAGACGTGATGGATACTTTGCCATTAAAATGATATAATGAAAAACGTAAATATTGTTGATATTCATGCGCGAATTTAAATACATCTCTCTTAACAGTTGATCTAGGAAAACCGTTAAAAGCAGGATTATATATATCTCTAATGTAATGAATAAAACCGGGAGATGAAGGAAATGAAAAAGGCAAACCCTCCACAGCAACTAATTTTGATATTGCTTCCCTATCTCTATGTTTATTGTATTTAGAGCCTACAATTCCCCCCGTCATAGGGTTAATTTGATCCTGTACTTGGTCCGGGACAAGACGTGATGTGAACCTTGTCCAGATGGAGCGGGCGTTTATGCACCCGATTTTGAAGCCTGGTATTGGGCATACCTAGCTGGATGAGCACTTACTACGTGTCTAATTAAACCCCCGTCCCACCGTGACCTTTTTCGCTTTTAAATTTTAAAACATTTTTACAAATTTTACATATGGCTACTTGATTCTCTACGTCCCTATCAAAAATGTCCATGCATCTTATTTTAATGGTCGTTTCTTTGGACCTCGCCTCATACTAGGGGAATATGAGGTATTTCAGTTGAAGGTGCACTAGTGGGTGTGTTGTCATCAACATTAGTGGGTATATCATCTAGATCATCGTCTAAATTAAAGTCTTCTTGAGTTCCGTAAAAATAGCTCCTGGTCTAAATCTAATGGTATTGTAGGAAAATGTTGAGTATCAACAAAATCATCCTGTGTAGGAATAAGATGACTAGAAGAAGTACCCTTGCCCTGGTTGCCCCTACTAGAAGAAGCACCCTTACCCTTACCCTTAAACATACATTTTAATCCTTCCATTTTAATTATGATAATAAATAAATAAATAATTAAAGACAATAAAATTAAGTGATCTAAACTAAATAAACAGACAATAATAAATTAATGAAGGAACGAATGTACCAAACGCCGACGTAACGTCGACGTGTAATCGAGAGGTTGAAAATTGAAACTTTGCTCGATGGAAGATCCTCAAGCTAGTTGCCAACTTCACTACCAATTCCCAAATGAATAAATAAAATTGAATATTTAGCAAACAATGTAGACTTGTAGAGAGATATATTAAGAAATTAGAGAGATTGTAGGAAGATTTGTGAGAAAGATGAAGAGAAAATGAGTTATTTATAGTTGAAAAATTGGGTTAAAGTGTAAATATAATAACTTATGGGTTAAAAATAAATATTAAGGGGTAGGGGGTTGGGGGAGGGGGGGCCTAAAATGGCCGTTGGCCAACGGTCATAATCTAAAATGGTCGTTGGTGCAACGGTCATTTTTGCAAAGGGGGGAAAAGGGCGGGGTCGGGGTCGGGCTCGGGGCGGGCTCGGGTCTCGCGGACCTGGGGCGGGCTCGGGTCTCGCGGGACGAGACATCGTCCCGAGTTCGAGTCCCGCCCCCGTTATTTTTATTTTATTTTTTTTGCCGGGGTCGGGGCGAGACCGGGGCGGGCTCTGGTCGGGGTCGGGCTATCCCGGCCCACTGGCCAGCCCTACTATTTAGTTACCTTCATAGATAAGACGAAAAACCTCCACACATATAAGGTAACAGTTGAGCGTAGTACTGGTTTAACCTTTGAAATCAATTGAGTCACCATGATTTACCTCCTTCACAGACCTGTCGGACCGGGGTATGGGGGCTCCTGGGGTGGGAGTTCCACATTTTTTTGGAAAATATAAGGTAACAGTTGGTCTTTTAAGACTCTTAATGACGTATAGGAATAGACACGTAACATTTACCTTTGGGACTTTAATGCAATTAGACAGTTATTTTCCAATAACCAAAAGCATTAGTCATTTAATAATTGAATAATTGCATAAAAAATGAGGAGAAATCCAAGGAATGCCAAAAAATAGAAAAAAGATAAATGCAAATTCTGATCATAGATCATCTTGTCTATGCTTAGTTTTATTATATTAATAGATTGATAAGGCGTTTTAACAAACATACACAAATTTGACTTTTTGTAATAAAATATCTTGGAGAAAATAATGAGACTCAAGGAATCATCTTATTCTGCTCAATATGTTGCTTCAATTCACTTTTGGCCTTTCCCAACATGAATTGCTGTCAGACGCTTGTACTGAGGTTCTCCTTGCTGGGATGATTGGTAGTCGGGGGTATCACCATCTTCATCAGTATCACTCTGAAAATATACCAGTAAAGAAAAGGAGACTGAATCCTTCTCAAAAAAGAAGACTGAAAGACATTTTTTTTGTTCTGAAAGAGAGATAGTTTTAACATTGTTTTACCCTATAATCAGCTTCGTGTCTTTCTGTTGTAACTTCTGAAGTCCCCTTGACCAAAATGTCACCTTCAATTGAATCCCTCTTCGCAGGAGATGCATGTTCTACGTCTCCGTGATGCTTCGACTCAAAGATATTCTTGGGGTGGTTTGGTAGAAAGAGTAATCTGATGCTTATGTTCTTCAGGTGAAGAAAATTCCTCTAATCAATCTGACCGAGGATAATACAGCATCTCCCCGAAGACTTGGATAACCATCTAGACGAAGAAAATGCTATCGATGATCCATCCATTAAGTCATCTCCCAAATATACTCAGGTTCACAACAATTCAACTCAAACTCCGGCTCCAGAAATTCCTAGATCTGAAGTGAGACACACATTCCATCATCTTCCCAATCTAAATCACCCACAGCAGCAACAAAAACAAGCTCCTGCTGTTCCGCGCACCAAGGAACAAGATACATGAGTGAAGAGATGAAGGTTCCAGAACCACAACCTCCACCACCGCTCGTCCGGATGCATTCCGTGACAATGGTGCAACTCGTTGCCTATCATTGTTAAACAAGGTTATATACCTGTGATATACACTTGATATACATAAGTGTATATCACGGGTGCTTAAGGCAGCAAGCCTAACACGGAATTCATCTTTGTGACGCATGGTGTATACCCAAAATCAATGAATATTACAAACCACCGTTTACCTCCTAGTGAAGCATTCTGGGAAGGTCCCCAGACATCTGTGTGGATGTAATCCAAAGTTCTCATAGTTCGATTAATAGCAGTACCGAACTTGACCCTTGTTTGCTTTCCCAGTACACTATGTTCACAGAAATCAAACTTTCCAGTCTTGGCACCTTTCAATAGACCTTGCTTCACTAAGCCTTGCAAAGCCTTCTCTCCAGCATGCCCTAAGCGCATGTGCCAAAGGCGTGAAAAATAAGTTGTCTTCTCTTCAGAACTGCTAGAGATAGTTGCTCTTCCTGTAACGGTACTCCCATATAGGAAGTATAGATTCACCTTTCTGGTACCTTTCATCGCTACAAATGAACCTCGTACAACTTTCAAGACTCCATTTTCCAATGTTACCTTGTAACCATCAGAATCTAGAACACCTAAAGAAATAAGGTTTTTCTTTAGATCAGGAATGTACCTCACATTCGTAAGTCATCTGATTGTACCATCGTGCATCTTCAGTCGTACTATTCGAATCCCTTTTGTCTGGCAGACATTGTCGTTGCCTATAAGCACAACTCCACCGTCGAGTTCTTCAAAACTCGAGAACCAACGTCTGTTTGGACAGATATGATAGGAACATCTCGAATCAAGGATTCATCTATCTGAATACGTGTCTGATGATGAAACTGTGAAGGCTAATTCTTCTTCATCAACCTTCTGTGCAACATTTGCAGTTGACTTATGCTTGTTGGGACAATCTTTCTTCCAGCGCCTTTTCTGGTGACAATAGGCACACTCGTCCTTCGTAAGATGTCTTCTTGATGACTTTCCTCTGGACTTGGATCTGGATCAACCTCTATTATTCGATCCACCGAATTTGTTGTTCCACCTGCCTCTGGCTGTAGTCAGTGCTTCTGGTGTTGAGTCTCTGTGATCATGTTGATCCTTCTTCCAGTACTCATTATTCACCAAAGCATTAGAAACATCTATAAACTTAACCTCATCTTTACCATATAACAGTGTGGTTAAATGTTCATAGCTTTCAGGTAAAGAATTCAACAACAATAACGCTTTATCTTCATCAATAATTTCGACATCTAAATTTTGGAGATCAGCCAAAATTTTATTGAAATTATCTAAATGCTCAATCATAGGGGTACCTTTCTTGAACTGGAAGCGAAAAAGTTTCTTCTTCAGGTAAAGTCGATTCTCTACACTTTTTGTCATGTACTTGTCCTCTAGCTTCTTTCAGAGGACTGCGGCCGCCTTTTCTTTCATGACAAAATACTTCTGGTCTTTTCCCAAACATAATCGGATGGCGCTACAAGCTTGACGGTTGACATAATTCCAATCTTCATTGGAATGATGAAAAAATGTATTAAATAAAATATTACTAATATACAAAGCTAATGCATGCATTATTTTAATTAATATCTTCCATGCCAAACGACCCCTTAAAGTATTACTCTTAATCGATATTGCAAAGATTAATGGCCATACTAATATTTGCAAACTTAAAGAGGCTGTAAAAAAAACAGTAGAATTGATAGATTCTCTGACCAAGCCAACAATGTACTACTACCTCGTTTCTCTCACCACAAAAGCACAATCCGCACAATAACACAAAACAATCACTCCCCACCGTAGATCTCCATCTAATCAACGACTCACACACACTCTCCACCTCTCACACAGATCGACTCTCACATCCGTCCGATACATCACCTTAAGTTCCAACACACCAACGGCCACAATTTAAACCCCCAAACAAACCATCAGCTATATATACCCACCAGACCAAACTCTCAGACCCCAAACATCACAAGATGTCTGGAAGAGGCAAGGGAGGCAAAGGATTGGGCAAAGGAGGAGCAAAGAGGCATAGAAAAGTGTTGAGGGATAATATTCAAGGAATTACGAAGCCAGCTATTCGTAGACTTGCTCGTAGGGGTGGTGTGAAGCGTATTTCAGGATTGATTTATGAAGAAACTCGTGGAGTTCTTAAGATTTTCTTGGAAAATGTGATTCGTGATGCTGTGACTTACACTGAGCATGCTAGGAGAAAGACTGTTACTGCTATGGATGTTGTCTATGCATTGAAGAGGCAAGGAAGGACTCTTTATGGATTTGGGGGTTAGTTTTTTGTTTGTAGATTTTATAAATCTTTTCTTGTTGTTGGGTAATGTTAGTTTTTCAGTTTTTTTTTGAGCTTGATGGTGTAATTCTATTCTCCCTTACATATTCAAGGAATAGAAATTTGCTCTCTGTTTAAATTTCGCTATTCAATTTTCTATTTCTTAAAACTTTAGTTAATTATCACAAGGGTATGTTGTGAAAGCTTAATATTAACGGGCAATTTAAGTTTTCCAGTTAGAAAGTATAGCTAATTACAAGTTGGGGTTAAATTATGTGAAATTAGGGCTTTTGTGGGTAATGATTGTAGATTTGTTATTTCGTTGCTGTTGTGTATTTCTGATTCTCTCCATCATTTACTCTCTTTGCTTTAATCTTGCGTTTTCAATTTTTATTATAGAAAGTATAGCTCATTATCTGTTTGTTGTATATTATTAAAGTTATATTAACTGGCAATTTGCATTTATCTTATTAGCTTGTTGCTATTAATGTTTATTACTATTATGATTGTTTTTGCATTTTTTTCTCTACCTTAGTTAAGATTTGTGTATATTCTATCTTCTCTGAATTTTATTTGATGTAATTACACTGAATATATTATTATTGTTGTCCATAATATAGATTTGTAATCCTAGATACTTGTGATATTAGTGCCAAGATCACCCCCCCTAAAAAATCACGTACTTTGAAGGACTTTAAAGTTCTTCAGGAGAGAAACCCAAATTCAGACAAAACAGACCAATTGGACTTGTGGGACCGAACAGAAGATTTCTCAAGTTCAATGGAGGTGTTGGGAAAGAACCATTGGAATGGCTGGATCGTGTCGTACACTTATGGCACTTTGCTCAATGATTATTTAAGTATGGACTTGTTGAAGAAGTTATGTCACTAGAAAGAAAATATTGGTATTATATCTTACAATATTATTATTAATGGATTTTGCACAATAAGGGATTGTGCAAAATTGCTCAACGATTACTGTTTTTGCACAGTAAGCTTCTCAACACCTAAAAATAAGGGATTTTTGTTGCTAAGAAAAAAGTTTGCCATGTATATAAATATTTCTCTCATTTGCTATTATTTTATCATTTACGATTTTCTCATAAAAAAAGAAGGGAAAATCACATCGGGAATACATCTACCTACCCAATGAAATCACCAAATCAAACTCCAATCTCTATCAGAAATTCTAACTTCTCAAAATCCTCTCCCAATTTTTCACCAATGGAAACATCACTAATGTCATCCAACATCCACTCCAATGAGCACAAGCCATCCAATGAATATGGAGGCTTCTGAGCACAATGATACCCAGCAAACAGAACAACCATCTTCTTGCTCCAATCTCCCAGAAAACCCATGTACAACAATAGTGTTTAAAGGTTTTGATGAATCTTTAGATATTAGCTATCCTGTAGATGATAATAACCCTGTAGATGTTGATGAAACTGTTGATTTTTCATCATTGGGTAAAAGGCCAAGGTTCTCTACCTTCCCTACTCATCGATCGAGTAGAGTTTTTGAGAAAACAATCCAAGAAGGACCGAGTAACAAAAGGTCTAGATATGAAACATCTATACCCTCTTACTCGAGTAGTGCAAGTGAAGATACGGACTATGTGCTTTCAACAGAGGAGAGTGAAGAAGAACCATCTGCTTCAGAGCAGCCAAATGTGTCTAAATTTAGAATCTAAATTTTTAAAAATATTATAAGTTCAGTCTAAAAATCTTTAAAAAGGTTGAATCCATCAAATTTAAATCATTCACTAATCAAATTTTAAATCTTCCCTCACAAATAAAAAATTGCACGTGAAATTTCTAAATTCTAAGTGATTTCATACGACTTATTTCTAACGTACTTTCACAATCGACATCCAATCATATTCTTAGGTTGTCTTGGTTCAATTAAAAATGTTACTAGTTCTTGTCTTTCAATTTCAATTGCAAGACTTTCAGGCAATTGCTTTGACAAAATGAAGATCAGAGGTTTGATTTATTTGGGTTCTCGTTGTAATTTAATTTTGACTGTTGACTTGATGAATTTGACCTTTTTTTTATTGGCTGAACAAACACATTTTATTCCCTTACAGCAAATAATCTAGGTCAAACACCAACACAAGAAAAAGAACATTCGACCACCTATACCTCAGTACAATCCACATTTTCCTCTCTTGAATCCCTTCCTATACATGTATGCCTATGTATAAAGTTGTTCTATCCATGCTTTACATCTTGATTTCCTATGTAAGATATCAAAAATCCTCACTTTGCTCTCCCCTTGTATTTGTTTCAGTACCACCAGTGGGCTTGGTACTCTTTGGTGTCAGTATTGTTGAGTTGTGGAGCCTAATTAACTGTCGGCACTATGAAGATCCTACGCAGAGTGTGGAACGCTGATCGACCTGAACGATCAGGTCGACGTAAGATATTTACTGTTTTTCTGATTAGGTAGGATTTGTGACGTAAATTCTAACAAGTATGCCTCATTCCTTGCCAGCCAGACCTGATATGTTAATGCAACCAGGACTGCCCAGATAAGGCCACTGCTTTCCTTTTGCCAATCTTGCCATTTTCTTCCACACAACCTGCAACACTGGTCTACATTGTCTGAGCTTGAGCTACTTAATAACAGCCTCAAAACATGTTCTTGAGTATACACACTCAAAAAACAGATGTTCAATTGTCTCAGGACAACATCCACACAAAGTGCACACATTGTCCTTGCTAATTCCTATCTTAGCTAGCTTCACTTTAGTTTGCAGCATACCATGTATAGCTAGCGAGAAAATGAAGTTGTGATGTGTAACATTTGTCTTGTTCCATGCTACTCTCCACCAAGGTTGGTGTACCCCATCTGCCATCTTCTATTGGTAACCAATACTAATTGTATACTTCCCATTCTGAGCAAGCCAATTGTTTCCTCTATATCCAGGGGGAAATTTCTGTTTGACAGTACAAATCCTCTTTCAGTACCAGCAGCTGTCCTGGGGTAAAGAGTACTACCACCAATCGACCTCTTTTAAGTACACATGATTAACCCATATATTGGGATTTATTGCAGAATTGTACTACTTGTTGTGGGTGAAGAAAAGAATATCAAAAAGAGCAATAGAGGATCCAATTCAATACACTACTTATGCTAGTGAGCTCTGTTCCCTTTTCAGTTGGAAAAGAACTAGTAAATCTTTAAGCAAAATCGGTACTCAAGAAGTTACAAGAAATCAAGAATATTACCATATCATTGTATATCTTTTATACTTTGTTAGTTAATATTTTCATTGTAATTATGAAGATTAGTACCTAGTTTGTAGCTTTGTAAATAATCATGTATTACTATATATTGTACACAATAATGAATGAAAAGGCAGGGAATATATTCATTTATGGTATCAGCAGCCAAAACCCTAAACCTAACTTTCCCCTAGCCATTGACGCCAAGCCCCCCCCTCCCCCCGCGCCCGCCGCCGCCGGCCTCTCTCTCAATATCTCTCCCGTTCTCCCTAATTTTCAATTTTCAATGGCTGAACAACCCAAATTACATCATGCTCTTGCTGTTAACAACATCAAGAACTTCATTCCCATTACTCTTGAGATGGAAAAAGTTAAGTATTCCTCCTGGGAGGAATTGTATCCGTTGTCGTGTGTACAAAGTCATTGATCACAGCATCCCTTCTAAATCAAAGCCCATTGCCGAGTCCTAGGAGAAACATGATGGTTCTGAGATGAACTTTTGTCACGCTTAAATGCGGTTGTTCTACAATGGATCTACGACACAATCTCGAACGATCTATTACATACAATCATTGAAACGGACGCTACTGCACGACAAACACGATTGGAAAATATTTTTCGTGATAACAAGACACAACGTGCTTGTATTTGAAAAATCAATTGAAGGACATTCAACAGGACGATTTTCCTAATGCGTCGGCCTATTGTCAAGAACTTAAGATAATTGCCGATCAACTCTCCAACGTCGGTGCACCGGTCACAAATCAACTATTAGTGGTGCAACTCATTGTAGGTTTAAATAAAAATTATGATTGCGTCGCTACCATCCTCCAACAAAGCATGTCGTTGCCTCCATTCTATGAGGCTCGTTCGAGACTTATCCTTGAAGAAACTCAAAAAACCAAGCGGGCAGCGGTTAACGCGAGTACTGCCGATGTTGCACTCCTTACCACCGGAAACCCACATGCCGACACAAGGGGCTCGGTTTCCGATATCACCGGCAAGCCAATGATCCGAAACGAGGTCCACACCCCTGGAATAACAACAAAGGAAATAATTCCAGCAAAAGCCACATTGGCCGAGGTGGAAATAAAGAATGGCGGCGGATGGCGACCCACGTAGTAGCAACCTCCGTCAAGGTACGTACCACCGTGGGCGTGCGTGTGGCTAGCATGCGCGTGGTCGCTCCACCTTGCCCCTAACCGACGGCCTCCTAGGCCCGACCTCCGATCCGACAAATTTCAAATTTTGCACTTTCGACGACATCCATTAACATGGCATACAGTGCATATGTGTCTCCTCCTTCAACCTATGCACTGATGGATATTGAGGCGGCAATGAACACGATGTCTCTCAATGTTCCAGATAACAGTTGGTATATGGATATTGGCGCCACATCTCATATGACGGCATCTCAATGTACTCTCTCATCTTATTTCATTATGAGCAATTTAAATCGTAATATTATTATTGGCAGTGGACAAGGCATTCCCATTCGGGGTTATGGACAATCATCCCTCTCCCCACCACACCCCCAATTATCTTTAAAGAATGTCCTCCATGCCCCCGAAACTCATCAAAAATCTAATCTCTGTGCGTCATTTCACAACCGACAATAATGTTTCCCTTGAATTTGATCCTTTGTTTTTCTGTGAAGGACTTTCCGACAGGGATGAGAATAATGAGATGTGATAGCACTGGGGATCTTTATTCTATCACTACCACCGTCAGCCATCTAGCCTTCTCTCCATCAATCTTTGCAGTTATTTCATCTGTTTCATGACATAATGGATTAGGACATGGGACTCTGTTTTATACTTCCTTAGCAAAATAAATTTATTGATTGCAAACATGTCTCTTGCCCTCCTGTTTGTGAATCTTGTATTTTTGGGAAACATGTCAAGTTGTCGTTTTATTCTTCATCCTCCTATACTTTAATGTCATTTGATATCATACACAATGAATTACAGACTTCTCCTATTTTAAGAACAGTCGTACATCGATAATATATGTTATTTTTGGATGATTATTCCAACTTCCTGTGGACTTTTCCTATTTGCAATAAGTCCCAAGTCTATTCTATTTTTTCATCCTTTAGTGCTTTAATTAAGACACAATTTGAAAAGAATATCAAATGTTTTCAATGTGACAATGGGAGGAAATTCCACAATACACAATTCAAACTTTTTTGCGCCAAACACGTCTTGTCTTTAGATTTTCTTGTCCCCACGCCTCTCCACAAAATGGCAAAGCCGAACGAAAAATCAGAATAAAAAATAACTTAGTTCGTGCCCTCCTTGCCCACGCCTCTATCTTTTTTTTTTTGGCATCACGCTCTATCAATGACAACCTATCTCTTAAACATTCTCCCAAACACGTCTCTCACTCAAGTTCTCTATCTTCGGGATCCTTTCGATAAGCATTTACAAACTTTCAGATGTCTATGCTACCCCCTTCATCCCTCCACCAAAATCAATAAGCTGCAACTTCGGTCTACCCCGTGTGTCTTTCTTGATTACCCGTCTAATCATCGAGGATACAACTGTTATGACTTGTCCAGCCGAAAAATAATCATTTATAGACATGTAATATTTGATGAGTCCTAATTTTCCTTTGCCAAACTGCATTCTCCACCTCCGAATTCCTATGACTTCTTA
>CM056495.1:55860392-56170583 GCA_029783415.1 Anisodus acutangulus
TGACGCCTCAATCCCCTTTATTTCATCACTTTCAGAATCGGTCGCTACCGTCGACACCGACCCAATTCCCACAATCCTGTGTTGGGTGGGCCGATAAACCGACCACGGGAACCTCGGAACAACCCACTCTCGGCGTCCCGATACCACGCCTCCTCTCGATTAGCGTCCGCTTCCCGTCTCCGATCCAGCTACCATTTCTCGGCCACTCATACACCCCACCTTCTGGTCCCGACTTGCATGACTTCCCTCTTGGCATTGCCCGGTGACTACATTTCGTCCACCCCACGGCACCACATGAAAAATGGAAACATGTGCTATGCATGACATTTTCAAACCCAAACGTTAATTTAATTTGTCGACTTTGGTTTCCCCTTCTCTTCTTCCTCGCAACTTGAAAAATGCCTTGTCCGATCAAAATTGGAAAACTACCATGATTGATGAATATAATGCTCTTATTGAAAATAAAAACATGAGTTCTAGAAAATGGGCGGATGCGGATCTGAGGCAATCGAATGACAATAGCAGAAGGAAATCCAAGTATTGAGTTCTAGGAGTTCTAAGTTTGAAAGGTTTGACTTAAGGGTTGACTTTGAGTAGAAATGTCCGGAATCGATTTCTGACTGTTCGGTTAGCTCCGGAACGTCAATATAGCCTATGTGTATCCTTGGTTTGGTTTCCGAAGAACTTGGAAGCATTTTAGGCTTTGAGTTGAGACTAAGAGACTTTATAAAGTCCTTAGGGGTTTTGAAAGGACTTTTTATTAAGATGACCTCGTATGACGATTCCGAGTGCGCGGATGAGTTCGTAGCGTGTTATTATGTTAGGTTGCATATTTGGTTTGTATTCGGGAGATCCTGGGTGAGTCTCGGGGTTTGGGAGGAGATTGAGGAAACCAGATTTTCTGGTTTCAGTTGTCTTCTGGTGTCCTTCTCCGTGATCACGAAGAAGGCATCGCTATCGCGACCTGCAGATTCTTAGGCCATCATGATCGCGAGGGTCCCGGCCGCGACCGCGATGTGTATTGGTTCCGTGTCCCCGCGATCGCGAAGTAAGTTCTCATGATCGCGAAGGGTAGATCGCTGGGCAGAATATAAAATCCTCAAAACATGTTTTGACCTCCCATTAACTCATTTTGAATGCTAGACTTCGGATTAAGGAGATTTTGGAGAGGATTGTTCATGTTCTTCAAAAGGGTAAGATTCCAACTTCCATTTTATGATTAAATCTTCAATTATTGGGGTTTTCCATGCTAGAATCCATGTTTAAGATGGGGAAAATTAAGAGAATAAACCCTAGGCTTGAAAAGCTATAAATTCTTGATTTAGGCATGATTTTGAGGCTAGAATTTGATGATATTGCATATAAGGTTTCTTAGACTATGGGTAAACTAATTTGAGAAAGAAATTTATATTTTGCTCTTTGGCTCGAAAATCACTTTTTGGGTGTCATTTGTGTTTTGCTTCAAAGTATGTCATTATGGGTGTTGACACCCAATTTTGTCCCATCTTTTATGATTTTATCCGTAATTTTTAATATTTTTGACACTTTTTAAAACAATTTTAAAATACTGGCATATACGTGTATATATATCATTATTAGTATTATTATTTGCATTTTTATTTGTCATTTTGCATTTTTATATCATAATCATAGTTTTATCCATAATATTCTATGTTATTTATTTTCGCAAAATTGCATCGCATTTTCCATTTTTATTTAAGCATTAAACATTTACTTAAATATTATATTTTTATTATTATCATATCGTTATGTTATTTTAAATAATTCACATCTTTTACAAAAACAAAAATAATATTTTTAATGTTAAACCCCTTTTGTATTTTTAAATCCATAACCCATTTTTATTTCCTAACCCAAAACATTCTATCAACCCCAAAGTCCATCTCCCCAAATTAACTCTTATTTTCTACCAAAACCCTAAGCCCAACAACCATTCCCCATCACCCAAAACAATTAAACCCAAAACCCCATTCTCAAACCTTCCACCACCTCAACTCACTCACCCAACCCTCGGCCCAACAACCCACACCTAACCGGCCAGCCCAAACCCGCAAGCCCATACCCCCCCTTTTAATTCCCTTAAAACCAAAAAAAAAACACCCAAACCCTATCCCCCCAAACCCGACCGCCGCACACCCTACGCCCCCCCCCCCACTCCTCGGTCACCCCCCCCCCGCCACCACCGACCCCTGACACCACCAACTCCCCTCTGTTACGCCGACACCACCAACCTTTCAACTCATACCCCAAAAATCCGCAACTCATGCCCCTCAAATCCGCGATTTTGGCTCCTTTATTTTGAATTTCAAACTCGTTTTTAAGGGAGAATCCCCCTATAAATACCCCATGTTGTTCTTCATTTTAAAGGGGAGATTGGACAAATTTTTGAGAGGATTTTCAAAGGAATTTTCGGAGGATTTTTGGAAAACGATTCAATATATAAATATTTGTTGTGTTCTTGATTTCAAACATTTGCCTTCCTTGTTATTCAAGAATCAAGTCCGAAAAGGTTTGTTCTCCACTTTTGATTCTCTGATTTTTGACACCTGATTCGGGTCGGAAACATCGACCTGCCTGGTCGACCCGGTTTGGGTAATATTTTCAGAATTCTTGCATTTTCATATTTTTGTATGTTGGTTATCTGAATTTGGTGAATATTTGATTTCTGATTTTGACACCTGATTCGGGTCGGGTCACTGACCCGGGTCGGGTCGACCCGGTTTGGGTAATATTTTCAGAATTCTTGCATTTTCATATTTCTGTATGTTGGTTATCTGAAATTGGTGAATATTTGATTTCGGTTTGAGCTTCTGGTTCGGGTCAGGTCACTGACCCGGGTCGGGTCGACCCGGTTTGGGTAATATTTTCAGAATTCTTGCATTTCATATTTCTGTATGTTGGTTATCTGAAATTGGTGAATATTTGATTTCGGGTTGAGCTTCTGATTCGGGTCGACCCGATTTGGACATATTTCCAGATTATTGCATTTTTCATATTTTGTTGCTGGTTATCTGAAAAAATCTGAATTTTTGATTCCAATTCGATCACTATTCCGATCTGTTTTGAATTGGTTCCTTTATTTCATTGAATTCAGTGTTCGTGATCCGGGTCGGGCATTTAATTACTTACTATTGTATGCGGCTATGTTGTTTATTTTACTGCTTTGAATAAGTATCGCATTTAGGCCGATGAAATTGAAATCGAGGCTGCAAATTTTTTTTTTTTCTGTTTTAACATTAATTATTTGTTTCGATTTGCCTGTTTCGCTTTCTTTGTTTTGATAATTCACTGACTTCTGTCTCGGTATTATTTTGCTGTTTCTAAATACCGCATTTAGGCCAATGAAATTAAATTTGAGGCCGCGCTTTTTCGTTTTCTCTGTTTTTCCAGTTTAACTGTTTTAATCATCCGTGCAATGGATATCTTACTGTTTTATTAGTTTACTGTTTTAAATATCCTTGCAACGGATATCATCGCTTTATCGCTTTTAATCGCTTTTGAATAAATACCGCGTCTTTTCTGCATCGCTTTCTATTTCAGTTCAACTGCTTCGGTTCCAAATTATCGTTTCTATTGTTTTACTTGTTTTAAACTAAACACCGCGTCTTTTTCTAAATTATTTTTACGCCTGCTTTTCTTGCCATCACTGCTGCTGCTTTGTTGATTTAATTTTCTTGATTCGAACCACGATACTACACGCCGATGAAAAATATCCGTCGATTTTGAGGCCTCCAATCGTAAAGACGGAAATATAACTTCGGGCAAGGATGAGGCTTAAACCTTTTTATTTCATCCGAGATCAACATGTTTAGTAGGCGAGGTGACTAGAATAACCAACAAGTTATATATTCGCAGCCTAGACGCGTGATTCTAGTGATCTTTTTAGAGACCAACACGTTTAGTAGGCGAGACAATCAAAATAATCACCTTAGTCATATGTTTGCGACCACGACGTGATTGGAATGGTCTTTTCAAAATTTAAGTCTGAGCCTCCGTGATCAAAACACTTCTTTGTTTTGGACACGGATCCGGTTATTTGTATTTAACTGTTTCTAACCGTTTGTTCTTGATAGCTTTGCAGGAATAAAGTAAAATAAAGGCGTATATTCCTCGGAGTTTATTTATTTTATTTACTTTCTTTTCAGCTTTTATCCGCTATGTATTGTAATATTATTTATCGCGTTTATGTAACTATTGAAATACTTAGAATAGGCAAACTTAGAATTAATTCATAGGGTAGTTTAAGATTTGAAACCCGTCGCTAGCTTATTTATTTGTAGGCTCGGTTAAATTCAAACTTAGAAATCCTTCGCTAGTTTATTTATTTTTAGGCTCGTCACGCGTATTCAAGATTTTCAAAACAACTTTTGTCATCTATTATTTGCTTTATTAATCATACCGAATAAGTTTATCTTTTGTCAATTTACAATTCATTGATTCCCAAAATTTTACTTCTTTGGCATTATAAATAATTTGTTTTACTATCAATTGTCAAATACATACTTTTCCAACTTTACATGTATTTCACTTTAAATACCATACAAATGCATACTTGTACAAAAAATGCATTCTTTTACTAAATATTTGCAACATTAGTTTAACTTTCTATTTTAAAAACACGCATCTTTTAGTATAATAATTAACATGAGTTTGACCGGATAATCGCAAGTTAGCGGATCTTAAAGGATGCCTAACACATTCCCTTTAGGATAATAAAGAACCCTTACCTAGAATCTCACTAGTTTCGCAGACCTTAAAATTGGAGTTATTTTGCAGCATTTAGTTTAATATTTAGGTGTCATAATTCACCGTAAAAAATAATTAGGTGGCGACTCCTCAACCCTTTTACCCAGGAATCACCAATACGTCTGTGCTCCGCTTTGACCCGAGCAGGTCGAAATCGGGCGCGACAATGGGTACCGTTGGGATCGTATGAACTAGTAGATTGATATATTGACCATGTTAGTCCCGATTTACTAGAGTAAATACGAATTTGACCTTGGAGTTTTAGAATGGAGTTTTTGTGTGGACTTTCTCGACCCGAATCTTGTATAGAGTATTGTAGGCATCATTTGTCTCATATTTTGACGCTAAATCTGTACTTGAGCAGATTAGCACCGTGAGGAGTCTATTCGAAAAGGCAAAGCTACTTCGTGACTTCGGTCTCCTACTTATAGGCATATTGAGACTATGAACCTTATCTTAGACGTCTTGGTTGATTAACAAAGAGGAGTTCCATGCTCTGAGGGCCTCTTTACTCCGATTGTCAAAAGAAATGATGGATTCCCCGGTTCTGGCCACCACTTATAATGACATAGCTTTGGCTCTGAATGATTTATTTACTTTACATAGAACGGCCAAAGATATCCATGATGAGGTTGTCGCAGCTCTGCAACACTTGGGGTCTCTTCGAAAATAGAAGAACCGCATTCAAACTTCTTTCAACGAGGTGAATGCAGAAAGGCAACAAAATATCAGTCGAATGAATGACTTGCAGGAACAGCTGCCAAACTGCAAGTTGGGTTAGAACGGATCCAGGCGGAGATTGGGGATATTATTCCAGCTATAGGTGCCTTGGATTCGGCTATTGGTGCCCACGACTCCTCCCGTTCTTCTTTGTTTCGGCAGAGCCTTCAATTGGATAACAAAATTCGGGGACTCGGTAACTAGCAAGCGGTTGGAGAACTGGATCAGAGAGATGGTAGCGAAATGCTGGCTAAACTGTAGAATGAATGGAGTGAGTGGAAAAGCTGTTTAGTTTAAGCAATGCCGAAAATCACTACTCCCTTGCCACCTGATCTTGTTGTTGAGTTGTCAGTCGATACCCTTATAGCTTGCAATCCAAAGCCATCGTTACTTCTGTTGTTCAAGAGGTATCGACCGATACTCAAGCTGAGAGAGAAAGAGAGATTGCAGGTACCCAAGATGCCCAAGCAGTCGCGGACTCGGCTAATCCTGAGACTTCTATTACTGTTGATATATTGCAACCTCTAGCTGGTGGAATGCCGACCAACTCGGCTCCCTAGCTTTATCGACCCCAAATCAAAGGGTTTGTTTCTGTGATTAAGCAGTCGGTATGTGGCTGTTGTTTACTTTTGTCTTCCCTAAATCGAAGGGAAGTACTTTTTCATGTGACTGTGACCAAGCCATTTCTCTAGTGAAATGCCAGCCAATCTTGGCTTCCTAGTTTTATTGACCCCAAATCGAATTGTCTATTTTTTGTGACCAAGCAGCCGGTCTGTGGTTGTTGATTACTTATACATGCCCCAAAATCGATGGGTAATATTTCTTCGAAATGTCCGTCATTTACATTTCTTTTTCATGCATGTTTATCGCTTGATTCGTATTACCGGCAACCCGTGGGTTCGCTAATAAGTGTTCTTTCCTAGTTTGACGATCATTTGCCGATTTTACAATCTTTCATTTCAATCAGTGGGATGATTTTCCAAACTAAGTCTCATTCGGCAAACCTCTTTAGGCTCTATATGTTTGTCGTATGCGTTGGTCATTTTACGTTTACCGGCTTTGACTCTTTTTATGATTGTCAATCGATTCTGACCGAACTCCATTAGCATGACATGCTGATATTCTTCCAAACTTAGAAAATTTGGTTTGTCCATCCGTAATGATATTAACTTATGAGGACAACACTGCAGCTTGGCCATAGATTTAGCCGATAGGATGTCGTCCCCGTAGCTGTTGATTTGGAGTTTATGATTTCCCATTGCATTTAAGACCTGTCTTTGTAAAACGAGTTTATTCAAACTTCTCACACAACATGCACAACACGGGGTATAAAATAACACTCGAGTTTTGTACAAACGTAGAACAAAGACAAACAAAGCTAGGCGTAAAATTCCTATCGGCAACTCAAATGTTGTTGGCCGCCAGATCTGGTTTTCTGTCGTGGTTCCCCATCTGCGATGCCTCGGCTATCCTTGCCTCAGAACTTAGGGTGGTCAGTCGATGCCACATGTCACGTATGAGTTGGGTTTCCTCAACCATTATTTTTTAAATTTATGGATTTCGAATTGGATATCGGATTTAGTACTGCGGATTTTCAGATATTCAAAAATCCGAAATTCTTATGCTTTATACTCAACCCCACTCATATCATAACTGTCCAATACAAATAACTCCAATTTTCAAAGGTCCAATAGCTTAGTACTAGACCTGTCCAAAGCTCGGGTCGGGCCAGGTCAGGGCCGGGTCAAGTGGTTTTTTTTCTGCTTGCCCGACCCTGGCCCGACCATGACCCTATTTTTTTTAATTTTTCGACTCTAGTCCTGACTCTTCGGGGACCCTACGGGTCACGGGTCAGCCCTGGACCGCTCTACAAAACAAAATAAAAATATTTTTTTATTTTTTATTAAAATAACATTCGTCTAACTTTAATGTTTATCACACAAAATCAATTTTTTATATCTTTAACAAAATAATTTTTTTTTATTAAAATAACATTCGTCTAACTTTAATGTTTATCACACAAAATCAATTTTTTATATCTTTTATCACATAAAAGGCATTTAACTTTAAAATTCATTACTTATTTTTTAAGGTGTTAATGAAATTTACTATACAAATGAACATATTAGTAACGAAAAAATAGTCAAATCATATTAGTAACGAAAAGATTCTTCTTCATTTGTCCCTTCACCTATGTTAGTTATCAAAATTATTAATTATAATATTTTAAATGCACAAACTGGGAGTAAAATGTATAAACAGTTCATATAATTTCGTAATAAAGTATCTCATTAAACTCATATTTGTATTTCATTGTCACTTTGCAAAGAAAAATAATAATATATTGGGATTAAATCAAAGAGAATTTAGATATATTTCAGTTTATTACATAGATATAGTATGATCAACATTAATAAATAAAAAGTAATATGAGCAGGTTAGGGGTCGGGTCACCGCCTTTGGTCAGTCGGGTCAGTCAGTGGCGGGTCCTTTGCAGTCGGGCCGGGTCAGAAGGGTAAAAATTTCTAACCCTGGCCCGACCCTGACCCTGATCGGGTCCCTGCTTTTTCGGATCAGATGGCTCGCAGGTCAGATATAAGCTGACATTGGCCCTGATTTTGTCGGGTCGGGCCGGACCGGATGGTCCCTGACCCGATGGACATGTCTACTTAGTACCGTAAGACCCTACTTATTATAGTATTAAATTTAATTTGGAAATACACGAAATGGGCGTCAGGATGGTTTCAATCCTTGTTAAATGTAGAAAATTATATATTCTAATGAACAAATTATTAAGTGAATTGAGGTTGTTAATTGTTATGATATGTCTCTAAAGCTCAAAAATCAGAAATATTCAAACCCATTAATTCAAAACTGAACCTAAAATATCCAATTCAATTCAAATGTATTTAAATTGGATTTAGATTATAATTTTTTCAATCCAAAAATCAAATATCGAAACCGAAATATTCATATCCCAATCCCATGGGCCGAACTCCCACCCCTACACGAAAGTGGTATCACCAAAATTAGGGCACACCGAAATTGTAGGAATTTCACTGTCAAGTGATTTCTTAGCCATCGAAGATGAAGAGAATTTCTCGTAATGGTATTTGCTTTATCTCTTCCTTTGATATTTCCCATTCTTGCTCGGCTATTACAACAAGAGCTTATTCTTCATGTCATACTAATAAATCCGTTTCAACAAATGGGTTAAAAATCAATTTTGATAACGTTAAGTGTTTAGATGATGCTGTTACTCTCTTCCATCAAATGATTAGAACGCAGCCTCTTCCTTCTGTTTTATGCTTCAGTCAATTGTTTAAGACTCTGCTAACTATGAAGCATTACTCTGCTGTCGTTTCTCTTTTTCGAGAAATGCAGAAATTGGGTATCCCAATTAATTATTCCATCTTGCGTATCTTGATTAACAGTTATTGCCTCATGCATCGTGCTGATTTTGGGTTTTCGGTGTTACCCATTTACTTGAAGAATGGTACTCCGTTTAATGTTGGCACATTTAACACCCTAATAAGGGGATTCTTTGCTGAAAATAAGGTCAAAGATGCAGTTGACTTATTCAAGAAGTTGGTCAGAGAGAATATTTGTGAGCCTAATGAAGTCATGTATGCAATCGTCATGAATGGGCTCAGCAAAAGGGGCCATACTCAAAAAGCTTTTAGTTTGCTTAGGTTAATGGAACAGGGGAACACTAAGCCGGAATTAAAAATCTATAGGATTGTTATAGATGCCCTCTGCAAAGATGGAAACTTACATGCGGCTATCAATCTTTTGAACGAAATGAAGCAGAAAAGCATTCATCCAGACATAGTCACTTATAGTTCATTGATTGATGGTATGTGTAGGCTTGGTCAGTGGGAAAAAGTTACGAGTTTGTTCTCTGAGATGGTAAATCATAATATTTATCCAAATGTGCGCATCTTCAGCATAATGATAGATGGACTATGCAAAGAAGGGAAAGTTGAAGATGCCGAGGAAGTAATGAAACACATGGTCGGAAAAAGTGTAGAGCCTGATATAGTCACCTACAGTGCGATAATGGATGGATACTGTCTGCGTGGTCAACTGGATAGAGCTAGGAGAATTTTTGATATGATGATAGATAAGTGTGTTGAGCCTAACATTATTTGCTATAACATACTAATAAATGGACACTGTAAGAAGAAGAAATTGACCGAGGCCATGCAATTCTTTCGTGAAATTTCTCAAAAGGGATTAAAACCTAATATTGTTACGTACAATACTATTTTGCAAGGTATGTTTGAAGTTGGAAGAATTGGCGATGCAAAAAAGATTTATGTCGAGATGCTATCTGCGGGGCCCATACCTGATTTATACACTTATCACACTTTGCTCAATGGTTATTTTAAGTATGGACTTGTTGAAGAAGCTATGTCACTCTTTCATAAGTTGGAAAGAACGAGAGAAGACATTGATATTGCATTTTACAATGTTGTCATTAATGGATTGTGCAAAAATGGTAAACTCGATTTAAGCTCATGCTATATTCGAGAAGCTTTCTTCAATTGGATTGCTTCCGAATTTGAGAGCATACACTGTAATGATAAATGGATTTTGCCTTGAAGGGTTGTTAGATGAAGCTAAAGATATGCTAAGAAAAATGGAAGACAACAATTGTTTTCCTAACAATGTCACTTACAACGTTATTGTGCAAGGATTTCTCAGGTGCAACAAAATTAATGAAATGATAAATTTTATGAAGGAAATGGCTGGAAGGGGCTTCTCATTTGATGCAACTACAGCTGGATTTTTGGTAAACGTTATAAGGGAGAATCCTTCCGTCCTTGACATGATACCAGAGCTTCACTTGAAAAATAAGAAGTGAATATTTTTCTCGCTTGGTTTATTCGGCTACTCTATGGCTGTGATACAATTTACTTTTTTATCCCCGCAAAAGAAATGGCATCCAATGCAATTGAAGCAGAGATAATGGCAATTAGAACGTTGCTTGGGCTTTTCAGACATGCTTACTGAGGAGGTACACCACTTCTGATATTTCTATTTTTTTTCACTCTTCTTTATCTTGGAAATTAGATATTACTGTTCTCTTAATATGAGAAATAATGTGAGTTTCCTTATGCGTAAACATTTAAGTCTAGGAATATCATTTTCAGTGCTATTTAGTTGTCTTTCATGTATTGTCATTTTCTATCAATTTGAGAATAAATAACAACTTTTCTCAACTTAGAAATTGATGTGGAAACAATCTTTTTGATAGTTTCTGAAGACTTGGTAACATTAACCATAACCAGAGCTGACAAGTTCAACCACATCCTTCTGTCTCTGAACCATATAGTATGATTTTTTTTTATTTTCCTGAAGTTTGTTTTTGGTCAACCGAACATTTTATTGATTTTCTCCTCTTGTAGCAACAAAAACAAGCCACCCTAACTTACAAAATCTGAAAAAGAAAAAAACAGACCAACAAAAAACAGCAAAATGTTCCTATCTATTGCCTCCTTGACTGCCTATGTATATAACTCCTCTATCCATCTTCTATCTTTACAAGTTTTCTTCCTATACGGTATGTCAAAAATTCTATGTCTGCACTCCATTCGCACTTGCCTTGAATATCAGTTCTACTGGTCTGTATGTTCAACCAGTTCATTATGTCCTGAAGTGAAATAGAACTTGTTCAACGTTGATAAGGTATACTGCAGATGAATGGTCAACACCATATTTAGAATATTTAAGAATAAATTTTTTGAGGTTTATAAATGATCCAAGAGTACCGGATGATTTGTTGAAATAAAACTTGTTCAAAATTGATAGGGTATACAAATAGTCATCGCTATTCGAAAAGGGTAGTACTCCGTATATTCGTTGTCAACTAATCGTACTCCATAAATTCGTTGTCAACTAACTTAGAACATGGAGGGAAGGAATTTCTATTGAAGATGTATCTTTGTTTTCAATGCTCCTTAACAAAATAAAGTGTGTTTGAAAGCAATGCAACTGATAACAGCTACTTCTTTCTGCTTCGTTTCTCTTTAGTGCCCTTTTAGTGTATTTTCTTCAAACACAAGAAGATAATCTTAAAACCATTGCGACATGTAAAGAGTAATTTAAATGTGGAAGTCCACCAAGTTTCCTTATATGAGTAATTTACATATAAAGAATTTCATCATTTCTAGCACCTAGGGGGTTCTTAGGATGTGCAGATATAAAATTTAAAATTCTGTTTGTTGAAATGAATTGAGGAAACTTATCATCCTCTCAGTTTCCTGTACATTGTCGTTCTTACATCTATTTTTACAAATATTCTCTTTTTCGCCTTCAAAGTATCATTGTTTCCTTTCCTTCCAGACCATCCACAAACAATTGCTGCTACTGTGTGTCCTGCTGCTATTTGAAGTCATACCTTTTCCCAACTTAGCAGCAGTTGTTTCCTAGTTTCCAACATGCACCATTCAGCCCTTGACATTCTTCAATCACTTGAAAAAAATTGACTCATTTCACAGTCATTACACCTTTTAAAGGTATGTTCCATCTGTGAGGAGACTAATACACTTCTGCTGTAGCACCTGGGAAATTGCTCCGCGAGTGGTCTATTCCATATCCATCCGTCTTGGCCGAATAGGATTTTTCTACCATCTCCCAGTTTAATGTGAATGTGCTCTTAATAATTTACCCCGTAAGTTCTTGATGAATTATATATGGTCTTCACCTGTTTGTTTCTGCCATATTATATTGTAAACAGAGACTAGCGCCTTTTCTTCATAAACGAGTCATTTCTGATAGTTGGAAGAATTGGTGATGCAAAAAAGTTCTTTGATGAGATGCTATCTATGGGCTCCTTACCTAATTTATGCACTCATAAAACTTTGCTCAATGGTTATTTTAAGCACGGTATGTTTGAAGTTGGAAGAATTGGCGATGCAAAAAAGATTTATGTTGAGATGCTATCTGTGGGGCCCATACCTGATTTATCCACTTATCGCACTTTGCTCAATGGTTATTTTAAGTATGGACTTGTTGAAGAAGCTATGTCACTCTTTCATAAGTTGGAAAGAAAGAGAGAAGATACTGATATTGCATTTTACAATGTTGTCATTAATGGATTGTGCAAAAATGGTAAACTCGATTTAAGCTCATGCTATATTCGAGAAGCTTTCTTCAATTGGATTGCTTCGGATTTGAGAACATACACTGTAATGATAAATGGATTTTCCCTTGAAGGGTTGTTAGATGAAGCTAAAGATATGCTAAGAAAAATGGAAGACAACAAATATTTTCCAAACAATGTCACAACGTTATTGTGCAAGGATTTCTTAGGAGCAACAAAATTCGTGAAATGACTACTTTGATGAAGGAAGTGTCCGGAAGGGGCTTCTCATTTGATGCAACTACCACGGGGTATTTGGTAAATGTTGTAAAGGAGAATCCTTCTGTCCTTGACATGATGCCATAGATTCACTTGAAAAATAAGAAGTGAATAATTCTTTTGCTTGGTTTATTTGGCTACGCTATGGATGTGATACAATTTCCTATCCCTGCAAAAGAAATGACACCCAATGCAATTTCAGAAGCTGATAGCAATTAGAACATTGCTTGAGCTTTCTAGGCAGCCTATTGAGGAGGTACATCAACTTTGATATTTGAGTTTTTTTGCCGGTCTTCTTTTTCTTAGAAATGATGGGGAGCATTGGAGTAACTGGTAAAGTTGATGTCATGTGACCAGGAGGTCACGGGTTCAAGCTGTGGAAACAACCTCTTGCAGAAATGCAAGGTAAGGCTGCGTACAATTGACCCTTGTGGTCCGGCCCTTCCTGGACCCCGCGCATAGCGGGAGCTTAGTGCACCGGGCTGCCCTTTTTCTTTTTCTTAGAAATCAAATGTTATTGCACTCTTAATATGATAAAAAATGGGGACCATAGATAATTGGGCGGCTTTTGTAGAGAATCCTATCCTGCGTAAATTTTCTACTTTTTTTTGGATACCACCTGTGTACAGACTGACTACCACCTCTTCCCTTTTTCAAAACATTATTCTAATTAATTTTGTGCCCCGTGCCAGAAAGTCTATCTAAAAAGTGCAATACCAGCACCACCAAAAGAGCCTACATTCAGCTGTCCAGTGTGCATGGGTCCATTAGTTGAGGAGATGTCGACTAAATGTGGTCACATTTTCTGCAAGGAGTGCATAAAAGCATCCATTTCTGCTCAGGGTAAATGTCGTATGTGTAGGAGGAAAATCGCTATGAAAGACACCATAAGAGTATATCGCCCTGCCACAAGTTAATTCAAAGGTTCGTCTAGAGCTCCCTCATGAACTATCGTCTTTCTTTTTCTTTCGTGAATAAATGAACTAGGATTTGTTCTTTTGTCTTGTGTTGTAATCTTCTCCTTACACATATAAAGTGCTAAGGGTCATTTGGTTCACGTTCTAGTTATGTGAGAATTATAACATGAGGATGAGTTATGCCTCGACTAATAATGAAGGAATTGTTATACGGCGAACAATAATGGAGGATTTGTTATGCAATGAATGATATAATAGAAATTACCTGCTTTAAGGACACATTTGTATTTAAATACTTCAATCTCTGAATTGCTAATACACATGTATAAAATACTATATAGAGACCTGCATAAATAGGTGCATGTATTATTTAATATCGCTAATGCATTAGTTATGCGAGAATCATCTTTCTTGTACAATCAGCCAAAACATTGCATTAGTTATGCGACCTTTGCAAATAAGAGCATCTCATGGCTATTATAACACGGTTAACTGCCTTTGACAGGATTTGGCTATCGTTTACATGACCTGTGGAGGATGTGTATAACTGTGAGAGTGGAAGGGAAGTATTGACTGGAGATGCTTTTATTCAGTTAAGTTTAGGTCACAATCAATGATGAGTCTGTGCCTTTTAAAGATTATTTAATTAGTAAATGGATTTAAGTTATATGCAATGACACTATTTTTTCCCCATCAGTAGTGTAATACCTCGAATAAAGTCCATGAACTTTTGTTTGTGGCATATTGGGTTTTCTCAATACGACCATTCATCAACCTCCTGCCTGGGGCTCTCCTTCCCTTTTGATAACTGAGAGATCCTCGAGCGTCAGTGATAAGGGCTCCTTTTCTTTTTTGATAATCAGGAAATCCTCGGGCATCGGTAAGACGTGGTTCAAAGTTCAGCTGATAATGGGCTCGCTCCTCAACCTTTCTCCACTTAATTACCATGCTTTTGTTTGCGGCAGGGTTTGAACTAGTGACAGTAGGTTGATTGACACTAAAAGAAAGAGATAGCACCTTGTGATAGATTAAACTTTGAGAAACTTTAAGAACATGTGTTACTGCCAAATTCTGTTTCGTTGAGATGATGGAATAAGCAAAACAATTACCAGAACCAATGAAATACAAACAAGTTTGAACCATTGACCAACTCTTCATGAAACTCTAGTTTGGCCTTCATGAAACTCAGAGTCAGATCTAGGATGAGTTCTGTGGGTTCAACTAAATGCATTGCTTTTGACTCGAAACTATGTATACAGATGGAAAAAGGCAACTTAAAATGTATACATAGGATGAGATCGCACTCATACTGCGCCTCTGGACATGCTAAGGCATCAGGCAGAAGACTGAGAAATCATTGCCTTGAGTTAGACACTTTGCAACCAAAATTCATTATGGCCACAAAAGGTTAGATGCTAACAAATGAGGCATACATAGTCAATTGTTGTTTTTGTGATACATTTTTCTTTATCCTTCTCTATGACTTCAAACTTAACCTTATAAAGCGTAAATCCAAGTTCAAGAAGTCCACCTTCCACCACTTGAGCTATTTTCACCCTCTTCTCATCATCATCAACAACAATTTTTCTATGTGAAATGTCAAAAGTGGAGTGCCTGGTGGAAATGTTACTTTGAGGACTGATCCAACACCACCATCACCTTTGAGTATATCGACCTTGTGAACTATATTTTGGAAGCTCTTTGACTAGCTATAGATCTTCCAAGCTTCATTTGCTGGAACAGGAACTTCAGTTTCTTCAGAAATTGTTCCAAACATATTGTAGTATGTATTAGCTCAAATCTGTGGACTGAGAAGTCTGAATTCACAATGTTGTGCCTCTTTGTTTGGAGTTAAAATGATAAAAATTTATAAGTGATGAAGAATGATTTCACAGTAGATGATGGAGAAGGTCAGAGAGAAAGATGAGTTTTTACTTTTTGAGCAAAAAGACTAAAAGCTACTCCCACCATTTTTCTTTAATGTGTCATTAAGGGTATTTTTGTGAACTAAAAAAATAGTACATTGCTATCCTACAACCTTCATGTTGTAGGTTAGTATATATATATATATATATTCCTGTGTTGTTTCATCTTCTTATTAACTTGCTCAAATCTTTCCTAATATAACGATATTTTTATGGACTATTTAGTTACCTTCATAGATAAGACGAAAAACCTCCACACATAATAAGGTAACAGTTGGTCTTTTAAGACTCTTAATGACGTATAGGAATAGACACGTAACATTTACCTTTGGGACTTTAATGCAATTAGACAGTTATTTTCCAATAACCAAAAGCATTAGTCATTTAATCAATCTGACCGAGGATAATACAGCATCTCCCCGAAGACTTGGATAACCATCTAGACGAAGAAAATGTTATCGATGATCCATCCATTAAGTCATCTCCCAAATATACTCAGGTTCACAGCAATTCAACTCAAACTCATGCTCCAGAAATTCCTAGATCTGAAGTGAGGCGCACATTCCATCATCTTCCCAACCTAAATCACCCACAGTAGCAACAAAAACAAGCTCCTGCTGTTCCGCGCACCAAGGAACAAGATACACGAGTGAAGAGATGAAGGTTCCAGAACCACAGCTCGTCCGGATGCATTCCGTGACAATGGCGCAACTCGTTGCCTATCACCAACTCTGAAAGCCAGTCTAACAGAAGGTTTATATACGTGATATACAATCATCGATTATTTTCATTAATGTAATTGGTTTATATACGTGATATACAATAGTAAACCTAACTTATAATTACGGAAATTAAATATACATTTTCCTAATACAGAAGATTACTACCATAATTATAGATGTACAAGATCACTAATAATATCACAGAAATATACGGTGTATATTCTATCACACTCCCGCAGTCTTAGCGGGTGGTTGTCGTACGCTGAGACGGTCCCTAAAATCTTCAAAAAAAACTAAGAGAAGACCCTTAGTAAATATGTCAGCAATTTGATTCCGTGAGGGGACATGCAAGACACGTACTTGTCCACAAGCTACCTTTTCGCGAACAAAGTGAATATCCATCTCGATGTGTTTAGTGCGCTGATGTTGGATATGATTCCCCAAGAGATATATCGCACTAACATTATCGCAGTAGACCAAGGTAGCTTTCCGAATAGGAAAATGAAGCTCTAAGAGGAGGTTACGCAACCAACATAACTCAGGCACCACATTGGCTACCCCTCAATATTCGGCCTCCGCGCTGGATCGCGATAAATTAGCCTGGAGACCAAGTTATAACCAACAAACATACAATAACCAGACGTTGAACGTCTGGTATCTGGACATCCACCCCAATAAGTATCTGTATAAGACATGAGAGTAGTTACTAATGATGGATATAAGTGCAAACTATAATCAATAGTGCCCTGAAGGTAACACATAATGTGTTTGAAAGCGTGCATGTGTTCTTCCTTCGAATCATGCATGAATAGAGACATATGCTACACTGCATAAGTAATATCGGGCCTCGTAAACGTAATATATTGAAGAGCCCTCGCAAGACTACGATAGTGGGAGGGATCCTTATAGGGTGTGCTAGATGTATCACTCAGCTTCAGTTTAGTGTCAACTGGAGTAGGAGATGACTTACAAGATGACATGCCAACCCGTTCAATAATATCTGCTGCATATTTCCTCTGAGAGAAATAGACCACCTGCATGACGAGTGACAACAATGCCCAAAAAATAACTCAACGACCCTAAGTCATTTATAGCAAATTCGGAGCTGAGAAGAGATATGATAGACTTACGCAGTTTGTCAGATGAAGCAGTCAATATAATATCATCCACATATAACAGAATGTATGTCATAGAAGTACCGTGATGGTAGATGAACAGAGAATGATCAGACATGCTGTGAGAGAAACCAAGAGTAGACACATAATCTGCAAACCTTTTGTACCAGGACCGAAGGGCCTGTTTTAGCCCATACAAGGACTTCTTCAGCAAGCACACGTGGTTAGGATGATCGAGGTCCCTGAAACCCAAGGGATGATGCATGTATACAATTTCCTTGAGTTCACCGTGTAAGAACGCATTTTTCACGTCCAACTGATTAATGGGCCATGTTTTTAAAAGAGTCAGACTGAGAACAGTGCGAATAGTTGTCGATTTGACCACCGGACTAAATGTCTCTCCACAATCCACGCCAACATGTTGAATTTTGCTATCACCTACAAGACGAGCCTTATGCCTCTCAAAACAACTATTCATTTTTTCCTTATGAGTAAAAATCCACATAGAATGAATCATATTGACATAAGGCAAACGGGGCACCAACTCCCACATCTTATTTTCAATAAGAGCATTATATTCATCATCCATGGTCATTTTTCAATTTGGGTCACGGAGGGTAGACAAGGGGTTACGTGGTAGGGGTAATTTAGTGACATTAGAGTTGAGATTAAATTGTTGTTTTGACCTAAAAAATACCCCGTTGGCTACGTGTAACGGGCCTTTGACTCAGAATAGAAGTGGACCGGACTTGGGTCGGTGTAGTGATGTCGGGACTGGTTTGGGTTGGGATGAACTAGGCCGACAGGTTGCTGGAATTTTTTGGGCCAACAGGCAGTGGGCTTGCTGGCAAACTGGCTGGACCGAGAGGGAAGTCACGGGTTGGGCCAGCAGGCAGTAGGCATGCTGGCCGAGCGACTGGACAACAAATAGGTCAATTAGTTTTCCGGAGATTACAAGGGCGGAGGCAGAGTATTATGTACGGGTTCGGACAAGCCCGATAGCTTTTGCTTAGACCCTGCACTTGTGTCAGGAATTTCATTAAATATGTATACATATTTAAGTGCGAACATAGAAACTAAGACGAGCTATTGGGTTCGGTGACAAATTCAAAACCTATACACTTCAAATCCTGGCTCTGCCTCTTCCATAGGACATGTTCAAATCCAACCAAGTAAACATTGGCGCATGAAATTCAAACTTGGATAAGCAGCAGAGCACAAAATAGGAGACATCCCTCATCCAAACAATAAAAGAAAGAGTAATATGTCACTCTTTAATCTTTATAAATCATGTCATCAAGTTCTGAGAATTCAAATCGACTAAAAAACTAAAGACATTATGAATAAAAGGCGTTAGTCTCTTTTTACAATATAATATGGCACAAACAAACAGATGAAGACCATATATAATTCCTCAAGAACTTACGGGATAAATTATTAAGAGCACATTCACATTAAACTGGGAGATGGTAGAAAAATCCTATTCGGCCAAGACGGATGGGTATGGAATAGACCACTCAAGGAGCAATGTCCCAGGATTTTCAGCTTTGCAACTAATCAATGTGCTACAGCAGAAGTGTATTAGTCTCCACACATATGGAACATACCTTTAAAAGGTGTAATGACTGTGAAATGAGCCAATTTTTTCAAGTGATTGAAGAATGTCAAGGGCTGAATGGTACATGTCGGAAACCAGGAAACAACTGCTGCTAAGTTGGAAAAAGGTAGGACTTCAAATATCTACAGGACACTTTGGAGCACAGTAACAACAATTGTTTGTGGATGGTCTGGAAGGAAAGGAAACAAAGATACTTTGAAGGCGAAAAAGAGAATATTTGTAAAATATAGATGTAAGAACGACAACGTACAAGAAGCTGAGAGGATGATAAGTTTCCTCAGTTCATTTCAACAAACTGAATTTTAAATTTTTGTATTTGCACATCCTAAGAACCCCTTAGGTGCTAGAAATGATGAAATTCTTTATATGTAAATTACTCATATAAGTAAACTTGGTGGACTTCCACATTTAAATTACTCTTAATATGTCGCAATATTTTTAAGCTTATCTTCTTGTGTTTGAAGAAATACACTAAAAGGGCACTAAAAATAAACGAAGCAGAAAGAAGTAGTTGTTATCAATTGCATCGCTTTCAGAACTTTAGTTTCTGGTGTGACCGTGATACGCTTATTCTGCAAACACGCACACTATGTTGCTCGGACTCTCCAAAAATGTTGTTGCACCCGTGTCGAATTCTTCAAAAATGCACTACTTTTGGAGAATCCACACGCACCCGTCAACATTTCTGAAGAGTCCGAGCAACATAGCCCGCACATAAACAAATCTTACATCATGTAATAAAATGTCTCGCTATCTAACTACAGATCTAACTTTTGACAGGAAGCACATTTTAATGTTGCACATTTCTTTTATGAATTATGAATGACATTTGGCAGTAAATGTTGGAAATTTGTCTTTGATGGGAGGTGCGTCCACCCATATTTAATGAATTAAACACTAGGGTTTCACATGTTGGAGGCTTTGTCTCTTCACACGTGCGTAATCTACTAAGTGAGTAGATGACCGTAGGGCCAAGAATCGTCAAATTTCATTGAGAAATGAATGAGATATTGGTCCACAAAGTAAGGTGTTTGAGACATGGAAATATGGTGTGAGACAAATCTACCACATCGATGGGAAAAATGAAGAATTGCTCTCTTTATAAGTCTCTAAATTGGCTAAGGGTTTGGTAAAAGGAAGAATTGCTCTCACGGATTGTGGGACTTTCTGATATTATCTATTTGGACCCCCAAATTGCTTAATATTTACAGTTTGGTCCCTAGAGTTTCTGAAAAGTTGAATTTGGGGACGACGGAAGGCAGAAAGTTTCTGCCTACCGTTGGAGTTGATTTTTGGGACGTTAGTGTGCATTAACCAGCCATTACTTGGCTGATTAACTCCTCCATAATCAGCCCTCCTTCAATGACCATAAACAACCTCACTAATGGCCATAAACCTGCCATTAACAACCCTCCCTAATGGCCATTAACAACCATGTTTTGGAAGTTGAGGAGTCCCTCCCTCATGCTATATATTGATGACTTTTGGCTCAATTGTGTAACATGAAAATACAGAAGATGACACAGTAAAGAGAGACATAAATATATACACAGAGACAAACAGAAGAGTAAAACACAGTCCAAAACGTGAGCAGTAACGTTGGGACGAAAACAGAAAACTCTTCCTTCCTTTTCCATTTCTTCAGCAAGTCGATTCGTATTTGTTTTCTTCGTCAGGGTCAACCTATTTGCTTTGTAGTGTTGATTAAAGTGTTGTTTTATCTTGGGAGACTATTGCTCGTTAACGTAAAAGCATATATACGAGGCAATCTTATCTTAAGGACAGAGTGCCATCACTCGACTCAGCACACAGTTGTAACAATCCAGATTTAGTGTTTCTTGATTTCAGGATATCAAGATTCAAGACTCAACAAGCTTGCGGCAGTTCTGAACATTGGCCTATTTGTTTATCCTTTCGAACACTTGTAATATTTATTTACTTTCCGTACTGCTTTGCAATTATTCCGTCAGTAAATTACATGCGCCTAACTATGACCAGCTATTAGTGCTGGCATCTAGTAAATATTGTAAATACTAGACAGTTGAAAATGGATATTCAAAACTTTTAAGCTTGGCAATTGTCTGTATTGTCAGCTCAAAATTCATAAACTTCAAACACATTTTATTTTGTTAAGCAGAATTGAAAACAAAGATACATCTTCAATAGAAATCCCTTCCCTCCATGTTCTAAGTTAGTTGACAATGAATATATGGAGTACGATTAGTTGACAACGAATATACGAAGTACTACCCTTTTCAAATAGCGCTGACAATTTGTATACCCTATCAATTTTGAATAAGTTTTATTTCAACAAATCATTCGGTACTCTTGGATCATATAAAAACCTCAAAAAAATTATTCTTAAATATTCTAAATATGGTGTTGACCATTCATCTGCAATATACCTTATCAACGTTGAACAAGTTCTATTTCACTTCAGGACATAATGAATTGGTTGAACATACAGACCAGTAGAACTGATATTCAAGGTATATGGAGAAGCATTGCAAGAAGGGCTAGAGGGAAGATCAACAGAGATTTCCTATGGGCAATTGTCACTGCAGTAGTATACCACATCTGGAAGGCTAGAAACAGAGCTGTCCCTGGGGCGATCGAGGCGGCGCCGCCGCACAGGCCCCCCGGCAGGCGGGGCCTCCGCCCCAGAATTTCATTTTTCTTTTATTGGTTTCAAATATTAAGATATGTATTAAGAATGCCTCCAATCTTATCAGTGACAGTTGTAGCCTAGCGGTTGAAGACTCTCTTCAAAAGTCTTTCCCTTGTAAGAGGTCACGTGTTTGAATCCAATGAGCAGCGAAAAGTTTTTTTTAAACACAAAATCAGATTTGGCCCAAGTCCCAACCAGTCGGTCCAAGTCCCAAATAGTCGCCCCCTCCCTTCTTTAAACAAAAAAAAAACCCTTTTTTTCTTTTTTTAATTTAAACACAAAAAACAAATTTGAAATCTTGTTTGAGATCAACCATGACGCAAACAAGATTGAATGCATTATCTTTGATTTCAATTGAATTTGAATTTCTAGACATTCATTGTAATCTATTCCTTCTTTTTTAGCATAGCCTTTTGCTACCAGTCTGGTTTTGTATCGGATGTTGTCTTTACCAGGTACACCTTCTTTCTTGGCATAGACCATTTGCAGCCAATATCTTTCTTTCCTTTGGGAATTTAAACCAAATCCCAAGTCTGATTCTAGTGTAGAGACTTCATCTCTTCGTCCATCGCCATTTTCCACTTCACCTTGAAAACACTCTGCACGACTTCTCTATAAGTGCATGGGACATCATCATCATCAATTACTGGAAGTGCGAATGCTACCATGTTTGTGTATCTGGTAAGATTTCTAATCCCCTTCTCGGTCGAGTAGTGACAATAGAGTCTGATTGCTGATTGATCGGTGGTGATGTTGAGGGAACCTCCACCTCAATTGAGATATCTTCTTGATCTTCACTTTCACCATGATTTGTCATCGGAATAGGTTTTTCTAGTTTTTATGATGTCTCAAGCTCCACCTTAGAAAGAGCATTCAAATTCTCATTCTCTTTCTCTGAAGTTGTTTGTCTCAGCATAATAGACTTGTCAAATGTGACGTCTCGACTCAAGACAATCCTTTTGGATTCACCACACCAAAGTCTGAATCCTTTAACTCCTTCACTAAAGCCTAAGAAGGCAACTTTCTTTGCTCTAGGATCTAGTTTGGATTCTCTGACATGAAAATATGCAGGACATCCAAATATTCGTAAGGAATCATAATTAGAAACAGGTTGTCCAGACCATACCTCTTTAGGAATCTTCCCATCTAGTGCAGTCGCAAGAAGTCTGTTGACCATATGGGTTGTATATGACAAGGCCTCATCCCAAAATGCCTTGTTCAGTTTGGATTGAGATAACATACATCGAACTTTCTCAACTAAAGTACGATTCATTCGTTCGGCCACTCCATTTTGCTGCGGCGTATGGGGAACTGAAAAATGGCTGATTATCCCTTCATCTTGGCAAACTTGTATGAAATGATCTGATTTGTATTCACCACCATTGTCAGATCTGAGTCTCCTGATTTTCCTGTCTGTCTGAGTCTCGATCATTTTCTTCCAAGACTTCATCTTTGTGACGCATGGTGTATACCCAAACATATCTAGAGAAATCATCAATGAATATTACAAACCACCGTTTACCTCCTAGTGAAGCATTCTGGGAAGGTCCCCAGACATCTGTGTGGATGTAATCCAAAGTTCTCATAGTTCGATCAATAGCAGTACCGAACTTGACCCTTGTTTGCTTTCCCAGTACACTGTGTTCACAGAAATCAAACTTTCCGGTCTTGGCACCTTTCAATAGACCTTGCTTCATTAAGCCTTGCAAAGCCTTCTCTCCAGCATGCCCTAAGCGCATGTGCCAAAGGCATGAAAAATCAGTTGTCTTCTCTTCAGAACTGCTAGAGATAATTGTTCTTCCTGTAACGGTACTCCCATATAGAAAGTATAGATTCACCTTTCTGGTACCTTTCATCGCTACAAATGAACCTCGTACAACTTTCAAGACTCCATTTTCCAATGTTACCTTGTAACCATCAGAATCTAGAACACCTAAAGAAATAAGGTTTTTCTTTAGATCAGGAATGTACCTCACATTCGTAAGTCATCTGATTGTACCATCGTGCATCTTCAGTCGTACTATTCGAATCCCTTTTGTCTGGCAGACATTGTCGTTGCCCATAAGCACAACTCCACCGTCGAGTTCTTCAAAACTCGAGAACCAACGTCTGTTTGGACACATATGATAGGAACATCTCGAATCAAGGATTCATCTGTCTGAATACGTGTCTGATGATGAAACTGTGAAGGCTAATTCTTCTTCATCAACCTTCTGTGTAACATTTGCAGTTGACTTGTGCTTGTTGGGACAATCTTTCTTCCAGCGCCTTTTCTGGTGACAATAGGCACACTCGTCCTTCGTGAGATGTCTTCTTGATGACTTTCCTCTGGACTTGGATCTGGATCAACCCCTATTATTTGATCCACCGAATTTGTTGTTCCATCTGCCTCTGGCTGTAGTCAGTGCTTCTGGTGTTGAGTCTCTGTGATCATGTTGATCCTTCTTCCAGTACTCATTATTCACCAAAGCATTAGAAACATCTATAAACTTAACCTCATCTTTACCATATAACAGTGTGGTTAAATGTTCATAGCTTTCAGGTAAAGAATTCAACAACAATAACGCTTTATCTTCATCAATAATTTCGACATCTAAATTTTGGAGATCAGCCAAAATTTTATTGAAATTATCTAAATGCTCAATCATAGGGGTACCTTTCTTGAACTGGAAGCGAAAAAGTTTCTTCTTCAGGTAAAGTCGATTCTCTACACTTTTTGTCATGTACTTGTCCTCTAGCTTCTTCCAGAGGACTGCGGTCACCTTTTCTTTCATGACAAAATACTTCTGGTCTTTTCCCAAACATAATCGGATGGTGCTACAAGCTTGACGGTTGACATAATTCCAATCTTCATTGGAATGATGAAAATTTCGCTATTCAATTTTCTATTTCTTAAAACTTTAGTTAATTATCACAAGGGTATGTTGTGAAAGCTTAATATTAACGGGCAATTTAAGTTTTCCAGTTAGAAAGTATAGCTTATTACAAGTTGGGGTTAAAATTTGTGAAATTAGGGCTTTTGTGGGTAATGATTGTAGATTCGTTATTTCGTTGCTGTTGTGTAATTCTTAGTCCTTATTTCTGATTCTCTCTTTGCTTTAATCTTGCGTTTTCAATTTATATTATAGAAAGTATAGCTCATTATCTGTTTGTTGTATATTATTAAAGTTATATTAACTGGCAATTTGCATTTATCTTATTAGCTTGTTGCTATTAATGTTTATTACTATTATGATTGTTTTTGCATTTTTTTCTCTACCTTAGGTAAGATTTGCGTATATTCTATCTTCTCTGAATTTTATTTGATGTAATTACATTGAATATGTTATTATTGTTGTCCATAATATAGATTTGTAATCCTAGATACTTGTGATATTAGTGCCAAGATCACCCCCCTAAAAAATCACGTACTTTGAAGGACTTAAAAGTTCTTCAGGAGAGAAACCCAAATTCAGACAAAACAGACCAATTGGACTTGTGGGACCGAACAGAAGATTTCTCAAGTTCAATGGAGGTGTTGGGAAAGAACCATTGGAATGGCTGGATCATGTCGTTCAGGAAGCTACCAAGTTCAATAAAAATTAGTTGCAACTTCAATTTGCATCACTTAAATGGGAGGTTCCAAAGCCATGCAATTGTTTCATGAAATTTCTCAAAAGGGATTAAAACCTGATATTTTTATCTACACTACTATCTTGCGAGGTCTTTTTGATGTTGGAAAAATAGGCTCTCCAAAAAAAGTTTTTTTGATGAGATGCTATCTACGGGGGCGTACTTGACTCGTACACTTATGGCACTTTGCTCAATGATTATTTAAGTATGGACTTGTTGAGGAAGTTATGTCACTAGAAAGAAAATATTGGTATTATATCTTACAATATTATTATTAATGGATTTTGCACAATAAGGGATTGTGCAAAATTGCTCAACGATTATTGTTTTTGCACAGTAAGCTTCTCAACACCTAAAAGTAAGAGATTTTTGTTGCTAAGAAAAAAGTTTGCCATGTATATAAATATTCCTCTCATTTGCTATTATTTTATCATTTACGATTTTTCCATAAAAAAGAAGAAGGGAAAATCATATTGGGTATACATCTACCTACCCAATGAAATCACCAAACCAAACTCCAATCTCTATCAGAAATCCTAACTTCTCAAAATCCTCTCCCAATTTTTTCACCAATGGAAACATCACCAATGTCATCCAACATCCACTCCAATACTCCAATGAGCACAAGCCCTCCAATGAATATGGAGGCTTCTGAGCACAATGATACCCAGCAAACAGAACAACCATCCTCTTGCTCCAATCTCCCAGAAAACCCATGTACAACAATAGTGTTTAAAGGTTTTGATGAACCTTTAGATATTAGCTATCCTGTAGATGATAATAACCTTATAGATGTTGATGAAACTGTTGATTTTTCATCATTGGGTAAAAGGCCAAGGTCCTCTACCTTCCCTACTCATCGATCGAGTAGAGTTTTTGAGAAAACAATCCAAGAAGGACCGAGTAACAAAAGGTCTAGATATGAAACATCTATACCCTCTTACTCGAGTAGTGCAAGTGAAGATACGGACTATGTGCTTTCAACAGAGGAGAGTGAAGAAGAACCATCTGCTTCAGAGCAGCCAAATGTGTCTAAATTTAGAATCTAAATTTTTAAAAATATTGTAAGTTCAGTCTAAAAATCTTTAAAAAGGTTGAATCCATCAAATTTAAATCATTCACTAATCAAATTTTAAATCTTCCCTCACAAATAAAAAATTGCACGTGAAATTTCTAAATTCGAAGTGATTTCATACGACTTATTTCTAACGTACTTTCACAATCGACATCCAATCATATTCTTAGGTTGTCTTGGTTCAATTAAAAATGTTACTAGTTCTTGTCTTTCAATTTCAATTGCAAGACTTTCAGGCAATTGCTTTGACAAAATGAAGATCAGAGGTTTGATTTATTTGGGTTCTCGTTGTAATTTAATTTTGACTGTTGACTTGATGAATTTGACCTTTTTTTTATTGGTTGAATAAACACATTTTATTCCCTTACAGCAAATAATCTATGTCAAACACCAACACAAGAAAAAGAACATTCAACCACCTATACCTCAGTACAATCCACATTTTCCTCTCTTGAATCCCTTCCTATACATGTATGCCTATGTATAAAGTTGTTCTATCCATGCTTTACATCTTGATTTCCTATGTAAGATATCAAAAATCCTCACTTTGCTCTCCCCTTGTATTTGTTTCAGTACCACCAGTGGGCTTGGTACTCTTTGGTGTCAGTATTGTTGAGTTGTGGAGCCTAATTAACTGTCGGCACTATGAAGATCCTACGCAGAGTGTGGAACGCTAATCGACCTGAACGATCAGGTCGACGTAAGATATTTACTATTTTCTGATTAGGTAGGATTTGTGACGTAAATTCTAACAAGTATGCCTCATTCCTTGCCAGCCAAACCTGATATGTTAATGCAACCAGGACTGCCCAGATAAGGCCACTGCTTTCCTTTTGCCAATCTTGCCATTTGCTTCCACACAACCTGCAACACTGGTCTACATTGTCTGAGCTTGAGCCACTTAATAACAGCCTCAAAACATGTTCTTGAGTATACACACTCAAAAAACAGATGTTCAATTGTCTCAGGACAACATCCACACAAAGAGCACACATTGTCCTTGCTAATTCCTATCTTAGCTAGCTTCACTTTAGTTTGCAGCCTACCATGTATAGCTAGCGAGAAAATGAAGTTGTGATGTGTAACATTTGTCTTGTTCCATGCTACTCTCCACCAAGGTTGGTGTACCCCATCTGCCATCTTCTATTGGTAACCAATACTAATTGTATACTTCCCATTCTGAGCAAGCCAATTGTTTCCTCTATATCCAGGGGGAAATTTCTGTTTGACAGTACAAATCCTCTTTCAGTACCAGCAGCTGTCCTGGGGTAAAGAGTACTACCACCAATCCACCTCTTTTAAGTACACATGATTAACCCATATATTGGGATTTATTGCAGAATTGTACTACTTGTTGTGGGTGAAGAAAAGAATCTCAAAAAGAGCAATAGAGGATCCAATTCAATACACTACTTATGCTAGTGAGCTCTGTTCCCTTTTCAGTTGGAAAAGAACTAGTAAATCTTTAAGCAAAATCGGTACTCAAGAAGTTACAAGAAATCAAGAATTATAGAATATTACCATATCATTGTATATCTTTTATATTTTGTTAGTTAATATTTTCATTGTAATTATGAAGATTAGTTACCTAGTTTGTAGCTTTGTAAATAATCATGTATTACTATATATTGTACACAATAATGAATGAAAATGCAGGGAATATATTCATTTATGGTATCAGCAGCCAAAACCCTAAACCTAACTTTCCCCTAGCCGTCGACACCAAGCCCCCCCCTCGCCCGCCGCCGGCCTCTCTCTCAATATCTCTCCCGTTCTCCCTAATTTTCAATTTTCAATGGCTGAACAACCCAAATTACATCATGCTCTTGCTGTTAACAACATCAAGAACTTCATTCACATTACTCTTGAGATGGAAAAAGTTAAGTATTCCTCCTGAGAGGAATTGTATCCGTTGTCGTGTGTACAAAGTCATTGATCACATCATCCCTTCTAAATCAAAGCCCATTGCCGAGTCCCAGGAGAAACATGATGGTTCTGAGATGAACTTTTGTCACGCTTAAATGCGGTTGTTCTACAATGGATCTACGACACAATCTCGAACGATCTATTACATACAATCATTGAAACGGACGCTACTGCACGACAAACACGATTGGAAAATATTTTTCATGATAACAAGACACAACGTGCTTGTATTTGAAAATTTAATTGAAGGACATTCAGCAGGACGATTTTCCTAATGCGTCGGCCTATTGTCAAGAACTTAAGATGATTGCCGATCAACTCTCCAACGTCGGTGCACCGGTCACAAATCAACTATTGGTGATGCAACTCATTGCAGGTTTAAATAAAAATTATGATTGTGTCGCTACCATCCTCCAACAAAGCATGTCGTTGCCTCCATTCTATGAGGCTCGTTCGAGACTTATCCATGAAGAAACTCAAAAAACCAAGCGGGCAGCGGTTAACGCGAGTACTGCCGATGTCGCACTCCTTACCACCGGCAACCCACATGCCGACACAAGGGGCTCGGTTTCCGATATCACCGGCAAGCCAATGATCCGAAACGAGGTCCACACCCCTGGAATAACAACAAAGGAAATAATTCCAGCAAAAGCCGCATTGGCCGAGGCGGAAGCAGCAACAGTGGTGGCAGATGGCAGCCCCCGCCGGCCAGTAGCAACCTCCGTCGAAGGCTGCGTACCCACCGTGGGCAGCGTGTGGCTAGCATGCGTGGGCTGCTCCACCCTGCCCCTAACCGACGGCCTCCTAAGCCCAGCCTCCGACCCGACAGCCCCAGCCCAGAATTTTCGACGCACATCCACAACATGCATACAGTGCATATGTGTCTCCTCCTTCAACCTATGCACTGATGGATATTGAGGCGGCAATGAACACGATGTCTCTCAATGTTCCAGATAACAGTTGGTATATGGATATTGGCGCCACATCTCATATGACGGCATCTCAAGGTATTCTCTCGTCTTATTTCAATATGAGCAATTTAAATCGTAATATTATTGTTGGCAGTGGACAAGGCATTCCCATTCGGGGTTATGGACAATCATCCCTCTCCCCACCACACCCCCAATTATCTTTAAAGAATGTCCTTCATGCCCCCGAAACTCATCAAAAATTTAATCTCTGTGCGTCATTTCACAACCGACAATAATGTTTCCCTTGAATTTGATCCTTTGTTTTTCTGTGAAGGACTTTCCGACAGGGATGAGAATAATGAGATGTGATAGCACCGGGGATCTTTATCCTATCACTACCACCGTCGGTCATCTAGCCTCCTCTCCATCAATCTTTGCAGTTATTTCGTCTGTTTCATGACATAATGGATTAGGACATCCGGGGGACTCTGTTTTATACTTCCTTAGCAAAAATAAATTTATTGATTGCAAACATGTCTCTTGCCCTCCTGTTTGTGAATCTTGTATTTTTGGGAAACATGTCAAGTTGCCGTTTTATTCTTCATCCTCCTATACTTTAATGTCATTTGATATCATACACAGTGATTTATGGACTTCTCCTATTTTAAGAACAGTCGGACATCGATATTATATGTTGTTTTTGGATGATTATTCCAACTTCCTGTGGACTTTTCCTATTTGCAATAAGTCCCAAGTCTATTCTATTTTTTCATCCTTTAGTGCTTTAATTAAGACACAATTTGAAAAGAATATCAAATGTTTTCAATGGGAGGAAATTCCACAATACACAATTCAAACTTTTTTGCGCCAAACACGTCTTGTCTTTCGATTTTCTTGTCCCCACACCTCTCCACAAAATGGCAAAGCCGAACGAAAAATCAGAATAAAAAATAACTTAGTTCGTGCCCTCCTTGCCCACACCTCTATCTCATTTTTTTGGCATCACGCTCTATCAATGGCAACCTATCTCTTAAACATTCTCCCAAACACGTCTCTCACTCAAGTTCTCTATCTTCGGGATCCTTTCTATAAGCATTTACGAACTTTCAGATGTCTGTGCTACCCCCTTCATCCCTCCACCAAAATCAATAAGCCGCAACATCGGTCTACCCCGTGTGTCTTTCTTGATTACCCGTCTAATCATCGAGGATACAACTGTTATGACTTGTCCAGCCGAAAAATAATCATTTATAGGCATGTAATATTTGATGAGTCCTAATTTTCCTTTGCCAAACTGCATTCTCCACCTCTGAATTCCTATGACTTCTTAAATGACGGCCTCAATCCCCTTTTATTTCATCACTTTCAGAATCAGTCGCTACCATCACCGGCACCCGACCCAATTCCCACAATCCTGTGTTAGGTGGGCCAATAAACCCGGCCACGGGAACCTCGGAACAACCCCTCTCGGCGTCCCGATACCACTGCCTCCTCTCAGTTAGCGTCCCTTCCCCATCTCCCCGATCCCGCTACCATTTCTCGGCCAGCTCATACACCTCACCTTCCTGGTCCCAGCTTGCATGACTTCCCTCTTAGCCAACTGCCAGCCCAGCTACATTTCGTCCACCCCCACGGCACCCCTATGAAAAATGGAAACATGTGCTATGCATGACATTTTCAAACCCAAACGTTAATTTAATTTGTCGACTTTGGTTGCCCCTTCTCTTCTTCCTCGCAACTTGAAAAATGCCTTGTCCGATCAAAATTGGAAAACTACCATGATTGATGAATATAATGCTCTTATTGAAAATAAAACATGAGTTCTAGAAAATGGGCGGTACGGATACCGAGGCAATCGAATGACAATAGCAGAAGGAAATCCAAGTATTGAGTTCTAGGAGTTCTAAGTTTGAAAGGTTTGACTTAAGGGTTGACTTTGAGTAGAAATGTCCGGAATCGATTTCTGACTGTTCGGTTAGCTCCGGAACGTCAATATAGCCTATGTGTATCCTTGGTTTGGTTTCCGAAGAACTTGGAAGCATTTTAGGCTTTGAGTTGAGACTAAGAGACTTTATAAAGTCCTTAGGGGTTTTGAAAGGACTTTTTATTAAGATGACCTCGTATGACGATTCCGAGTGCGCGGATGAGTTCGTAGCGTGTTATTATGTTAGGTTGCATATTTGGTTTGTATTCGGGAGATCCTGGGTGAGTCTCGGGGTTTGGGAGGAGATTGAGGAAACCAGATTTTCTGGTTTCAGTTGTCTTCTGGTGTCCTTCTCCGTGATCACGAAGAAGGCATCGCTATCGCGACCCACAGATTTGCCGGCCATCATGATCGCGAGGGTCCTGCCGCGACCGCGATGTGTATTGGTTCCGTGTCCCCGCGATCGCGAAGTAAGTTCTCATGATCGCGAAGGGTAGATCGCTGGGCAGAATATAAAATCCTCAAAACATGTTTTGACCTCCCATTAACTCATTTTGAATGCTAGACTTCGGATTAAGGAGATTTTGGAGAGGATTGTTCATGTTCTTCAAAAGGGTAAGATTCCAACTTCCATTTTATGATTAAATCTTCAATTATTGGGGTTTTCCATGCTAGAATCCATGTTTAAGATGGGGAAAATTAAGAGAATAAACCCTAGGCTTGAAAAGCTATAAATTCTTGATTTAGGCATGATTTTGAGGCTAGAATTTGATGATATTGCATATAAGGTTTCTTAGACTATGGGTAAACTAATTTGAGAAAGAAATTTATATTTTGCTCTTTGGCTCGAAAATCACTTTTTGGGTGTCATTTGGGTTTTGCTTCAAAGTATGTCATTATGGGTGTTGACACCCAATTTTGTCCCATCTTTTATGATTTTATCCGTAATTTTTAATATTTTTGACACTTTTAAAACAATTTTAAAATACAGGCATATACGTGTATATATATCATTATTAGTATTATTATTTGCATTTTTTATTTGTCATTTTGCATTTTTATATCATAATCATAGTTTTATCCATAATATTCTATGTTATTTATTTTCGCAAAATTGCATCGCATTTTCCATTTTTTATTTAAGCATTAAACATTTCGCAAATATTATATTTTTATTATTATCATATCGTTATGTTATTTTAAATAATTCACATCTTTTACAAAAAACAAAAAATAATATTTTTAATGTTAAACCCCTTTTGTATTTTTAAATCCATAACCCATTTTTATTTCCTAACCCAAAACATTCTATCAACCCCAAAGTCCATCTCCCCAAATTAACTCTTATTTTCGGCCCAAAAACCGAAGCCCAACAACCATTCCCCATCACCCAAAACAATTAAACCCAAAACCCCATTCTCAAACCTTCCACCATTTCAACTCACTCAGCCCAACCCTGGTCGGCCCAACAACCCACAAATCAACCGCCAAATTTCAAACCCGCAAGCCCATACCCCCTTTTAATTCCCTTAAAACCAAAAAAACACCCAAACCCTATCCCCCAAACCCGATCGCCGCACACCCTACGCCCCCGACCCCACTCGTCGGTCACCTCGCCCCTGCCACCACCGACCCCTGACACCACCAACTCCCCTCTGTTACGCCGACACCACCAACCTTTCAACTCATACCCCAAAAATCCGCAACCCATGCCCCTCAAATCCGCGATTTTGGCTCCTTTATTTTGAATTTCAAACTCGTTTTTAAGGGGGAATCCACCTATAAATACCCCATGTTGTTCTTCATTTTAAAGGGGAGATTGGACAGATTTTTGAGAGGATTTTCAAAGGAATTTTCGGAGGATTTTTGGAAAACGATTCAATATATAAATATTTGTTGTGTTCTTGATTTCAAACATTTGCCTTCCTTGTTATTCAAGAATCAAGCCCCAAAAGGTTTGTTCTCCACTTTTGATTCTCTGATTTTTGACACCTGATTCGGGTCGGGTCACTGACCCGGGTCGGGTCGACCCGGTTTGGGTAATATTTTCAGAATTCTTGCATTTTCATATTTTTGTATGTTGGTTATCTGAATTTGGTGAATATTTGATTTCTGATTTTGACACCTGATTCGGGTCGGGTCGACCCGGTTTGGGTAATATTTTCAGAATTCTTGCATTTTCATATTTCTGTATGTTGGTTATCTGAAATTGGTGAATATTTGATTTCGGTTTGAGCTTCTGGTTCGGGTCAGGTCACTGACCCGGGTCGGGTCGACCCGGTTTGGGTAATATTTTCAGAATTCTTGCATTTCGTATTTCTGTATGTTGGTTATCTGAAATTGGTGAATATTTGATTTCGGGTTGAGCTTCTGATTCGGGTCGGGTCGACCCAGTTTGGACATATTTCCAGATTATTGCATTTCTCATATTTTGTTGCTGGTTATCTGAAAAAATCTGAATTTTTGATTCCAATTCTGATCACTATTCCGGGTCTGTTTTTCAGAATTGGTTCACTGTTTCATTCGGGTCAGTGTTCGTGATCCGGGTCGGGCATTTAATTACTTACTATTGTATGCGGCTATGTTGTTTATTTTACTGCTTTGAATAAGTATCGCATTTAGGCCGATGAAATTGAAATCGAGGCTGCAAATTTTTTTTTTTTCTGTTTTAACATTAATTCGCTGTTTCAGTTTGCCCTGTTTCAGTTTTGCTGTTTTGATAATTCACTGACTTCTGTCTCGGTATTATTTTGCTGTTTCTAAATACCGCATTTAGGCCAATGAAATTAAATTTGAGGCCGCGCTTTTTCGTTTTCTCTGTTTTTCCAGTTTAACTGTTTTAATCATCCGTGCAATGGATATCTTCTTTATTTTATTAGTTTATCGTTTTAAATATCCTTGCAACGGATATCACTGCTTTTTCTTGTTTCTTGTTTTGAATAAATACCGCGTCTTTTTCGCATCGCTTTCTATTTCGCCTTTGCTCGGTTCCAAATTACTGTTCTATTGTTTTACTGTTTTAAACTAAACACCGCATCTTTTTCGGAAATTATTTTTACGCCTGCTTTTCGCCATCTGCTGCTTCTTTGTTGATTTAATTTCTTGATTCGAACACGATACTACACTGGCCGATGAAAAATATCCGTCGATTTTGAGGCCTCCACAGTCGTAAAGACGGAAATATAACTTCTGGGCAAGGATGAGGCTTAAACCTTTTTATTTCATCCGAGATCAACATGTTTAGTAGGCGAGGTGACTAGAATAACCAACAAGTTATATATTCGCAGCCACGACGTGATTCTAGTGATCTTTTTTAGAGACCAACACGTTTAGTAGGCGAGACAATCAAAATAATCACCTTAGTCATATGTTTGCAGCCACGACGTGATTGGAATGGTCTTTTCAAAATTTAAGTCTGAGCCCTCCGTGATCAAAACACTTACTGTTTTGGACACGGATCCGAAGTTATTTGTATTTAACTGTTTCTAACCGTTTGTTCTTGATAGCTTGCAGGGAATAAAGTAAAATAAAGGCAGATATTCCTCGGAGTTTATTTATTTTATTTACTTTCTTTTTCAGCTTTTATCCGGCTATGTATTGTAATATTATTTATCGCGTTTATGTAACTATTGAAATACTTAGAATAGGCAAACTTAGAATTAATTCATAGGGTAGTTTAAGATTTGAAACCCGTCGCTAGCTTATTTATTTGTAGGCTCGGTTAAATTCAAACTTAGAAATCCTTCGCTAGTTTATTTATTTTTAGGCTCGTCACGCGTATTCAAGATTTTCAAAACAACTTTTGTCATCTATTATTTGCTTTATTAATCATACCGAATAAGTTTATCTTTTGTCAATTTACAATTCATTGATTCCCAAAATTTTACTTCTTTGGCATTATAAATAATTTGTTTTACTATCAATTGTCAAATACATACTTTTCCAACTTTACATGTATTTCACTTTAAATACCATACAAATGCATACTTGTACAAAAAATGCATTCTTTTACTAAATATTTGCAACATTAGTTTAACTTTCTATTTTAAAAACACGCATCTTTTAGTATAATAATTAACATGAGTTTGACCGGATAACCGCAAGTTAGCGGATCTTAAAGGATGCCTAACACATTCCCTTTAGGATAATAAAGAACCCTTACCTAGAATCTCACTAGTTTCGCAGACCTTAAAATTGGAGTTATTTTGCAGCATTTAGTTTAATATTTAGGTGTCATAATTCACCGTAAAAAATAATTAGGTGGCGACTCCTCAACCCTTTTACCCAGGAATCACCAATACGTCTGTGCTCCGCTTTGACCCGAGCAGGTCGAAATCGGGCGCGACAATGGGTACCGTTGGGATCGTATGAACTAGTAGATTGATATATTGACCATGTTAGTCCCGATTTACTAGAGTAAATACGAATTTGACCTTGGAGTTTTAGAATGGAGTTTTTGTGTGGACTTTCTCGACCCGAATCTTGTATAGAGTATTGTAGGCATCATTTGTCTCATATTTTGACGCTAAATCTGTACTTGAGCAGATTAGCACCGTGAGGAGTCTATTCGAAAAGGCAAAGCTACTTCGTGACTTCGGTCTCCTACTTATAGGCATATTGAGACTATGAACCTTATCTTAGACGTCTTGGTTGATTAACAAAGAGGAGTTCCATGCTCTGAGGGCCTCTTTACTCCGATTGTCAAAAGAAATGATGGATTCCCCGGTTCTGGCCACCACTTATAATGACATAGCTTTGGCTCTGAATGATTTATTTACTTTACATAGAACGGCCAAAGATATCCATGATGAGGTTGTCGCAGCTCTGCAACACTTGGGGTCTCTTCGAAAATAGAAGAACCGCATTCAAACTTCTTTCAACGAGGTGAATGCAGAAAGGCAACAAAATATCGATCGAATGAATGACTTACAGGAACAGCTGCCAAACTGCAAGTTGGGTTAGAACGGATCCAGGCGGAGATTGGGGATATTATTCCAGCTATAGGTGCCTTGGATTCGGCTATTGGTGCCCACGACTCCTCCCGTTCTTCTTTGTTTCGGCAGAGCCTTCAATTGGATAACAAAATTCGGGGACTCGGTAACTAGCAAGCGGTTGGAGAACTGGATCAGAGAGATGGTAGCGAAATGCTGGCTAAACTGTAGAATGAATGGAGTGAGTGGAAAAGCTGTTTAGTTTAAGCAATGCCGAAAATCACTACTCCCTTGCCACCTGATCTTGTTGTTGAGTTGTCAGTCGATACCCTTATAGCTTGCAATCCAAAGCCATCGTTACTTCTGTTGTTCAAGAGGTATCGACCGATACTCAAGCTGAGAGAGAAAGAGAGATTGCAGGTACCCAAGATGCCCAAGCAGTCGCGGACTCGGCTAATCCTGAGACTTCTATTACTGTTGATATATTGCAACCTCTAGCTGGTGGAATGCCGACCAACTCGGCTCCCTAGCTTTATCGACCCCAAATCAAAGGGTTTGTTTCTGTGATTAAGCAGTCGGTATGTGGCTGTTGTTTACTTTTGTCTTCCCTAAATCGAAGGGAAGTACTTTTTCATGTGACTGTGACCAAGCCATTTCTCTAGTGAAATGCCAGCCAATCTTGGCTTCCTAGTTTTATTGACCCCAAATCGAATTGTCTATTTTTTGTGACCAAGCAGCCGGTCTGTGGTTGTTGATTACTTATACATGCCCCAAAATCGATGGGTAATATTTCTTCGAAATGTCCGTCATTTACATTTCTTTTTCATGCATGTTTATCGCTTGATTCGTATTACCGGCAACCCGTGGGTTCGCTACGAAGGGTTCTTTCCTAATTTGATGATCATTTGCCGATTTTACAATCTTTCATTTCAATCAGTGGGATGATTTTCCAAACTAAGTCTCATTCGGCAAACCTCTTTAGGATCTATATGTTTGTCGTATGCGTTGGTCATTTTACGTTTACCGGCTTTGACTCTTTTTATGATTGTCAATCGATTCTGACCGAACTCCATTAGCATGGCATGCTGAATTTGGTTTGTCCATCCGTAATGATATTAACTTATGAGGACAACACTGCATCTTGACCATAGATTTAGCCGATAGGATATCGTCCCCGTAGCTGTTGATTTGGAGTTTATGATTTCCCATTGCATTTAAGACCTGTCTTTGTAAAACGAGTTTATTCAAACTTCTCACACATGCACAACACGGGGTATAAAATAACACTCGAGTTTTGTAAAACGTAGAACAAAGACAAACAAAGCTAGGCGTAAAATTCCTATCGGCAACTCAAATGTTGTTGGCCGCCAGATCTGGTTTTCTGTCGTGGTTCCCCATCTGCGATGCCTCGGCTATCCTTGCCTCAGAACTTAGGGTGGTCAGTCGATGCCACATGTCACGTATGAGTTGGGTTTCCTCAACCATTATTTTTTAAATTTATGGATTTCGAATTTGATATCGGATTTAGTACTGCGGATTTTCAGATATTCAAAAATCCGAAATTCTTATGCTTTATACTTAACCCCACTCATATCATAACTGTCCAATACAAATAACTCCAATTTTCAAAGGTCCAATAGCTTAGTACTAGACTTGTCCAAAGCTCGGGTCAAGTGGTTTTTTCTGCTTGCCCGACCCTGGCCCGACCTTGACCCTTTTTTTTTTTTAATTTTTCGACTCTAGTCCTGACTCTTCGGGGACCTTACGGGTCACGGGTCAGCCCTGAGCCGCTCTACAAAACAAAATAAAAATATTTTTTTATTTTTTATTAAAATAACATTCGTCTAACTTTAATGTTTATCACACAAAATCAATTTTTTATATCTTTAACAAAATAATTTTTTTTTATTAAAATAACATTCGTCTAACTTTAATGTTTATCACACAAAATCAATTTTTTATATCTTTTATCACATAAAAGGCATTTAACTTTAAAATTCATTACTTATTTTTTAAGGTGTTAATGAAATTTACTATACAAATGAACATATTAGTAACGAAAAAATAGTCAAATCATATTAGTAACGAAAAGATTCTTCTTCATTTGTCCCTTCACCTATGTTAGTTATCAAAATTATTAATTATAATATTTTAAATGCACAAACTGGGAGTAAAATGTATAAACAGTTCATATAATTTCGTAATAAAGTATCTGTTAAACTCATATTTGTATTTCATTGTCACTTTGCAAAGAAAAATAATAATATATTGGGATTAAATCAAAGAGAATTTAGATACATTTCAGTTTATTACATAGATATAGTATGATCAACATTAATAAATAAAAAGTAATATGAACGGGTCGGGGTCGGGTCACTGGTCGGGTCGGGCCGGGTCAGAAGGGTAAAAAATTCTGACCCTGGCCCGACCCTGACCCTGATCGGGTCCCTGCTTTTTCGGATCAGATGGCTCGCAGGTCAGATATAAGCTGACATTGGCCCTGATTTTGTCGGGTCGGGCCGGACCGGATGGTCCCTGACCCGATGGACATGTCTACTTAGTACCGTAAGACCCTACTTATTATAGTATTAAATTTAATTTGGAAATACACGAAATGGGCGTCAGGATGGTTTCAATCCTTGTTAAATGTAGAAAATTATATATTCTAATGAACAAATTATTAAGTGAATTGAGGTTGTTAATTGTTATGATATGTCTCTAAAGCTCAAAAATCAGAAATATTCAAACCCATTAATTCAAAACTGAACCTAAAATATCCAATTCAATTCAAATGTATTTAAATTGGATTTAGATTATAATTTTTTCAATCCAAAAATCAAATATCGAAACCGAAATATTCATATCCCAATCCCATGGGCCGAACTCCCACCCCTACACGAAAGTGGTATCACCAAAATTAGGGCACACCGAAATTGTAGGAATTTCACTGTCAAGTGATTTCTTAGCCATCGAAGATGAAGAGAATTTCTCGTAATGGTATTTGCTTTATCTCTTCCTTTGATATTTCCCATTCTTGCTCGGCTATTACAACAAGAGCTTATTCTTCATGTCATACTAATAAATCCGTTTCAACAAATGGGTTAAAAATCAATTTTGATAACGTTAAGTGTTTAGATGATGCTGTTACTCTCTTCCATCAAATGATTAGAACGCAGCCTCTTCCTTCTGTTTTATGCTTCAGTCAATTGTTTAAGACTCTGCTAACTATGAAGCATTACTCTGCTGTCGTTTCTCTTTTTCGAGAAATGCAGAAATTGGGTATCCCAATTAATTATTCCATCTTGCGTATCTTGATTAACAGTTATTGCCTCATGCATCGTGCTGATTTTGGGTTTTCGGTGTTACCCATTTACTTGAAGAATGGTATTCCGTTTAATGTTGGCACATTTAACACCCTAATAAGGGGATTCTTTGCTGAAAATAAGGTCAAAGATGCAGTTGACTTATTCAAGAAGTTGGTCAGAGAGAATATTTGTGAGCCTAATGAAGTCATGTATGCAATCGTCATGAATGGGCTCAGCAAAAGGGGCCATACTCAAAAAGCTTTTAGTTTGCTTAGGTTAATGGAACAGGGGAACACTAAGCCCGACATAAAAAACTATAGCATTGTTATAGATGCCCTCTGCAAAGATGGAAACTTACATGCGGCTATCAATCTTTTGAACGAAATGAAGCAGAAAAGCATTCATCCAGACATAGTCACTTATAGTTCATTGATTGATGGTATGTGTAGGCTTGGTCAGTGGGAAAAAGTTACGAGTTTGTTCTCTGAGATGGTAAATCATAATATTTATCCAAATGTGCGCATCTTCAGCATAATGATAGATGGACTATGCAAAGAAGGGAAAGTTGAAGATGCCGAGGAAGTAATGAAACACATGGTCGGAAAAAGTGTAGAGCCTGATATAGTCACCTACAGTGCGATAATGGATGGATACTGTCTGCGTGGTCAACTGGATAGAGCTAGGAGAATTTTTGATATGATGATAGATAAGTGTGTTGAGCCTAACATTATTTGCTATAACATACTAATAAATGGACACTGTAAGAAGAAGAAATTGACCGAGGCCATGCAATTCTTTCGTGAAATTTCTCAAAAGGGATTAAAACCTAATATTGTTACGTACAATACTATTTTGCAAGGTATGTTTGAAGTTGGAAGAATTGGCGATGCAAAAAAGATTTATGTCGAGATGCTATCTGCGGGGCCCATACCTGATTTATACACTTATCACACTTTGCTCAATGGTTATTTTAAGTATGGACTTGTTGAAGAAGCTATGTCACTCTTTCATAAGTTGGAAAGAACGAGAGAAGACATTGATATTGCATTTTACAATGTTGTCATTAATGGATTGTGCAAAAATGGTAAACTCGACGAAGCTCATGCTATATTCGAGAAGCTTTCTTCAATTGGATTGCTTCCGAATTTGAGAGCATACACTGTAATGATAAATGGATTTTGCCTTGAAGGGTTGTTAGATGAAGCTAAAGATATGCTAAGAAAAATGGAAGACAACAATTGTTTTCCAAACAATGTCACTTACAACGTTATTGTGCAAGGATTTCTCAGGTGCAACAAAATTAATGAAATGATAAATTTTATGAAGGAAATGGCTGGAAGGGGCTTCTCATTTGATGCAACTACAGCTGGATTTTTGGTAAACGTTATAAGGGAGAATCCTTCCGTCCTTGACATGATACCAGAGCTTCACTTGAAAAATAAGAAGTGAATATTTTTCTCGCTTGGTTTATTCGGCTACTCTATGGCTGTGATACAATTTACTTTTTTATCCCCAAGAAAAGAAATGGCATCCAATGCAATTGAAGCAGAGATAATGGCAATTAGAACGTTGCTTGGGCTTTTCAGACATGCTTACTGAGGAGGTACACCACTTCTGATATTTCTATTTTTTTTCACTCTTCTTTATCTTGGAAATTAGATATTACTGTTCTCTTAATATGAGAAATAATGTGAGTTTCCTTATGCGTAAACATTTAAGTCTAGGAATATCATTTTCAGTGCTATTTAGTTGTCTTTCATGTATTGTCATTTTCTATCAATTTGAGAATAAATAACAACTTTTCTCAACTTAGAAATTGATGTGGAAACAATCTTTTTGATAGTTTCTGAAGACTTGGTAACATTAACCATAACCAGAGCTGACAAGTTCAACCACATCCTTCTGTCTCTGAACCATATAGTATGAATTTTTTTTATTTTCCTGAAGTTTGTTTTTGGTCAACCGAACATTTTATTGATTTTCTCCTCTTGTAGCAACAAAAACAAGCCACCCTAACTTACAAAATCTGAAAAAGAAAAAAACAGACCAACAAAAAACAGCAAAATGTTCCTATCTATTGCCTCCTTGACTGCCTATGTATATAACTCCTCTATCCATCTTCTATCTTTACAAGTTTTCTTCCTATACGGTATGTCAAAAATTCTATGTCTGCACTCCATTCGCACTTGCCTTGAATATCAGTTCTACTGGTCTGTATGTTCAACCAGTTCATTATGTCCTGAAGTGAAATAGAACTTGTTCAACGTTGATAAGGTATACTGCAGATGAATGGTCAACACCATATTTAGAATATTTAAGAATAAATTTTTTGAGGTTTATAAATGATCCAAGAGTACCGGATGATTTGTTGAAATAAAACTTGTTCAAAATTGATAGGGTATACAAATAGTCATCGCTATTCGAAAAGGGTAGTACTCCGTATATTCGTTGTCAACTAATCGTACTCCATAAATTCGTTGTCAACTAACTTAGAACATGGAGGGAAGGAATTTCTATTGAAGATGTATCTTTGTTTTCAATGCTCCTTAACAAAATAAAGTGTGTTTGAAAGCAATGCAACTGATAACAGCTACTTCTTTCTGCTTCGTTTCTCTTTAGTGCCCTTTTAGTGTATTTTCTTCAAACACAAGAAGATAATCTTAAAACCATTGCGACATGTAAAGAGTAATTTAAATGTGGAAGTCCACCAAGTTTCCTTATATGAGTAATTTACATATAAAGAATTTCATCATTTCTAGCACCTAGGGGGTTCTTAGGATGTGCAGATATAAAATTTAAAATTCTGTTTGTTGAAATGAATTGAGGAAACTTATCATCCTCTCAGTTTCCTGTACATTGTCGTTCTTACATCTATTTTTACAAATATTCTCTTTTTCGCCTTCAAAGTATCATTGTTTCCTTTCCTTCCAGACCATCCACAAACAATTGCTGCTACTGTGTGTCCTGCTGCTATTTGAAGTCATACCTTTTCCCAACTTAGCAGCAGTTGTTTCCTAGTTTCCAACATGCACCATTCAGCCCTTGACATTCTTCAATCACTTGAAAAAAATTGACTCATTTCACAGTCATTACACCTTTTAAAGGTATGTTCCATCTGTGAGGAGACTAATACACTTCTGCTGTAGCACCTGGGAAATTGCTCCGCGAGTGGTCTATTCCATATCCATCCGTCTTGGCCGAATAGGATTTTTCTACCATCTCCCAGTTTAATGTGAATGTGCTCTTAATAATTTACCCCGTAAGTTCTTGATGAATTATATATGGTCTTCACCTGTTTGTTTCTGCCATATTATATTGTAAACAGAGACTAGCGCCTTTTCTTCATAAACGAGTCATTTCGATAGTTGGAAGAATTGGTGATGCAAAAAAGTTCTTTGATGAGATGCTATCTATGGGCTCCTTACCTAATTTATGCACTCATAAAACTTTGCTCAATGGTTATTTTAAGCACGGTATGTTTGAAGTTGGAAGAATTGGCGATGCAAAAAAGATTTATGTTGAGATGCTATCTGTGGGGCCCATACCTGATTTATCCACTTATCGCACTTTGCTCAATGGTTATTTTAAGTATGGACTTGTTGAAGAAGCTATGTCACTCTTTCATAAGTTGGAAAGAAAGAGAGAAGATACTGATATTGCATTTTACAATGTTGTCATTAATGGATTGTGCAAAAATGGTAAACTCGACGAAGCTCATGCTATATTCGAGAAGCTTTCTTCAATTGGATTGCTTCCGGATTTGAGAACATACACTGTAATGATAAATGGATTTTCCCTTGAAGGGTTGTTAGATGAAGCTAAAGATATGCTAAGAAAAATGGAAGACAACAAATATTTTCCAAACAATGTCACAACGTTATTGTGCAAGGATTTCTTAGGAGCAACAAAATTCGTGAAATGACTACTTTGATGAAGGAAGTGTCCGGAAGGGGCTTCTCATTTGATGCAACTACCACGGGGTATTTGGTAAATGTTGTAAAGGAGAATCCTTCTGTCCTTGACATGATGCCATAGATTCACTTGAAAAATAAGAAGTGAATAATTCTTTTGCTTGGTTTATTTGGCTACGCTATGGATGTGATACAATTTCCTATCCCTGCAAAAGAAATGACACCCAATGCAATTTCAGAAGCTGATAGCAATTAGAACATTGCTTGAGCTTTCTAGGCAGCCTATTGAGGAGGTACATCAACTTTGATATTTGAGTTTTTTTGCCGGTCTTCTTTTTCTTAGAAATGATGGGGAGCATTGGAGTAACTGGTAAAGTTGATGTCATGTGACCAGGAGGTCACGGGTTCAAGCTGTGGAAACAACCTCTTGCAGAAATGCAAGGTAAGGCTGCGTACAATTGACCCTTGTGGTCCGGCCCTTCCTGGACCCCGCGCATAGCGGGAGCTTAGTGCACCGGGCTGCCCTTTTTCTTTTTCTTAGAAATCAAATGTTATTGCACTCTTAATATGATAAAAAATGGGGACCATAGATAATTGGGCGGCTTTTGTAGAGAATCCTATCCTGCGTAAATTTTCTACTTTTTTTTGGATACCACCTGTGTACAGACTGACTACCACCTCTTCCCTTTTTCAAAACATTATTCTAATTAATTTTGTGCCCCGTGCCAGAAAGTCTATCTAAAAAGTGCAATACCAGCACCACCAAAAGAGCCTACATTCAGCTGTCCAGTGTGCATGGGTCCATTAGTTGAGGAGATGTCGACTAAATGTGGTCACATTTTCTGCAAGGAGTGCATAAAAGCATCCATTTCTGCTCAGGGTAAATGTCGTATGTGTAGGAGGAAAATCGCTATGAAAGACACCATAAGAGTATATCGCCTCTGCCACAAGTTAATTCAAAGGTTCGTCTAGAGCTCCCTCATGAACTATCGTCTTTCTTTTTCTTTCGTGAATAAATGAACTAGGATTTGTTCTTTTGTCTTGTGTTGTAATCTTCTCCTTACACATATAAAGTGCTAAGGGTCATTTGGTTCACGTTCTAGTTATGTGAGAATTATAACATGAGGATGAGTTATGCCTCGACTAATAATGAAGGAATTGTTATTCGGCGAACAATAATGGAGGATTTGTTATGCAATGAATGATATAATAGAAATTACCTGCTTTAAGGACACATTTGTATTTAAATACTTCAATCTCTGAATTGCTAATACACATGTATAAAATACTATATAGAGACCTGCATAAATAGGTGCATGTATTATTTAATATCGCTAATGCATTAGTTATGCGAGAATCATCTTTCTTGTACAATCAGCCAAAACATTGCATTAGTTATGCGACCTTTGCAAATAAGACCATCTCATGGCTATTATAACACGGTTAACTGCCTTTGACAGGATTTGGCTATCGTTTACATGACCTGTGGAGGATGTGTATAACTGTGAGAGTGGAAGGGAAGTATTGACTGGAGATACTTTTATTCAGTTAAGTTTAGGTCACAATCAATGATGAGTCTGTGCCTTTTAAAGATTATTTAATTAGTAAATGGATTTAAGTTATATGCAATGACACTATTTTTTCCCCATCAGTAGTGTAATACCTCGAATAAAGTCCATGAACTTTTGTTTGTGGCATATTGGGTTTTCTCAATACGACCATTCATCAACCTCCTGCCTGGGGCTCTCCTTCCCTTTTGATAACTGAGAGATCCTCGAGCGTCAGTGATAAGGGCTCCTTTTCTTTTTTGATAATCAGGAAATCCTCGGGCATCGGTAAGACATGGTTCAAAGTTCAGCTGATAATGGGCTCGCTCCTCAACCTTTCTCCACTTAATTACCATGCTTTTGTTTATGCAGGGTTTGAACTAGTGACAGTAGGTTGATTGACACTAAAAGAAAGAGATAGCACCTTGTGATAGATTAAACTTTGAGAAACTTTAAGAACATGTGTTACTGCCAAATTCTGTTTCGTTGAGATGATGGAATAAGCAAAACAATTACCAGAACCAATGAAATACAAACAAGTTTGAACCATTGACCAACTCTTCATGAAACTCTAGTTTGGCCTTCATGAAACTCAGAGTCAGATCTAGGATGAGTTCTGTGGGTTCAACTAAATGCATTGCTTTTGACTCGAAACTATGTATACAGATGGAAAAAGGCAACTTAAAATGTATACATAGGATGAGATCGCACTCATACTGCGCCTCTGGACATGCTAAGGCATCAGACAGAAGACTGAGAAATCATTGCCTTGAGTTAGACACTTTGCAACCAAAATTCATTATGGCCACAAAAGGTTGGATGCTAACAAATGAGGCATTAGCTGATTGTTGTTGTTTTTTAGAAACATAGTCAATTGTTGTTTTTGTGATACATTTTTCTTTATCCTTCTCTATGACTTCAAACTTAACCTTATAAAGCGTAAATCCAAGTTCAAGAAGTCCACCTTCCACCACTTGAGCTATTTTCACCCTCTTCTCATCATCAACAACAACAATTTTTCTATGTGAAATGTCAAAAGTGGAGTGCCTGGTGGAAATGTTACTTTGAGGACTGATCCAACACCACCATCACCTTTGAGTATATCGACCTTGTGAACTATATTTTGGAAGCTCTTTGACTAGCTATAGATCTTCCAAGCTTCATTTGCTGGAACAGGAACTTCAATTTCTTCAGAAATTGTTCCAAACATATTGTAGTATGTATTAGCTCAAATCTGTGGACTGAGAAGTCTGAATTCACAATGTTGTGCCTCTTTGTTTGGAGTTAAAATGATAAAGATTTATAAGTGATGAAGAATGATTTCACAGTAGATGATGGAGAAGGTCAGAGAGAGATGAGTTTTTACTTTTTGAGCAAAAAGACTAAAAGCTACTCCCACCATTTTTCTTTAATGTGTCATTAAGGGTATTTTTGTGAACTAAAAAAATAGTACATTGCTATCCTACAACCTTCATGTTGTAGGTTAGTATATATATATATATTCCTGTGTTGTTTCATCTTCTTATTAACTTGCTCAAATCTTTCCTAATATAACGATATTTTTATGGACTATTTAGTTACCTTCATAGATAAGACGAAAAACCTCCACACATAATAAGGTAACAGTTGGTCTTTTAAGACTCTTAATGACGTATAGGAATAGACACGTAACATTTACCTTTGGGACTTTAATGCAATTAGACAGTTATTTTCCAATAACCAAAAGCATTAGTCATTTAATCAATCTGACCGAGGATAATACAGCATCTCCCCGAAGACTTGGATAACCATCTAGACGAAGAAAATGTTATCGATGATCCATCCATTAAGTCATCTCCCAAATATACTCAGGTTCACAGCAATTCAACTCAAACTCATGCTCCAGAAATTCCTAGATCTGAAGTGAGACGCACATTCCATCATCTTCCCAATCTAAATCACCCACAGTAGCAACAAAAACAAGCTCCTGCTGTTCCGCGCACCAAGGAACAAGATACACGAGTGAAGAGATGAAGGTTCCAGAACCACAGCTCGTCCGGATGCATTCCGTGACAATGGCGCAACTCGTTGCCTATCACCAACTCTGAAAGCCAGTCTAACAGAAGGTTTATATACGTGATATACAATCATCGATTATTTTCATTAATGTAATTGGTTTATATACGTGATATACAATAGTAAACCTAACTTATAATTACGGAAATTAAATATACATTTTCCTAATACAGAAGATTACTACCATAATTATAGATGTACAAGATCACTAATAATATCACAGAAATATACGGTGTATATTCTATCACACTCCCGCAGTCTTAGCGGGCGGTTGTCGTACGCTGAGACGGTCCCTAAAATCTTCAAAAAAAACTAAGAGAAGACCCTTAGTAAATATGTCAGCAATTTGATTCCGTGAGGGGACATGCAAGACACGTACTTGTCCACAAGCTACCTTTTCGCGAACAAAGTGAATATCCATCTCGATGTGTTTAGTGCGCTGATGTTGGATATGATTCCCCAAGAGATATATCGCACTAACATTATCGCAGTAGACCAAGGTAGCTTTCCGAATAGGAAAATGAAGCTCTAAGAGGAGGTTACGCAACCAACATAACTCAGACACCACATTGGCTACCCCTCAATATTCGGCCTCCGCGCTGGATCGCGACAAATTAGCCTGGCGTTTAGCCGACCAAGAGACCAAGTTATCACCAACAAACATACAATAACCAGACGTTGAACGTCTGGTATCTGGACATCCACCCCAATAAGTATCTGTATAAGACATGAGAGTAGTTACTAATGATGGATATAAGTGTAAACTATAATCAATAGTGCCCTGAAGGTAACACACAATGTGTTTGAAAGCGTGCATGTGTTCTTCCTTCGAATCATGCATGAATAGAGACATATGCTACACTGCATAAGTAATATCGGGCCTCGTAAACGTAATATATTGAAGAGCCCTCGCAAGACTACGATAGTGGGAGGGATCCTTATAGGGTGTGCTAGATGTATCACCCAGCTTCAGTTTAGTGTCAACTGGAGTAGGAGATGACTTACAAGATGACATGCCAACCCGTTCAATAATATCTGCTGCATATTTCCTCTGAGAGAAATAGACCACCTGCATGACGAGTGACAACAATGCCCAAAAAATAACTCAACGACCCTAAGTCATTCATAGCAAATTCGGAGCTGAGAAGAGATATGATAGACTTACGCAGTTTGTCAGATGAAGCAGTCAATATAATATCATCCACATATAACAGAATGTATGTCATAGAAGTACCGTGATGGTAGATGAACAGAGAATGATCAGACATGCTGTGAGAGAAACCAAGAGTAGACACATAATCTGCAAACCTTTTGTACCAGGCCCGAAGGGCCTGTTTTAGCCCATACAAGGACTTCTTCAGCAAGCACACGTGGTTAGGATGATCGGGGTCCCTGAAACCCAAGGGATGATGCATGTATACAATTTCCTTGAGTTCACCATGTAAGAACGCATTTTTCACGTCCAACTGATTAATGGACCATGTTTTTAAAAGAGTCAGACTGAGAACAGTGCGAATAGTTGTCGATTTGACCACCGGACTAAATGTCTCTCCACAATCCACGCCAACATGTTGAATTTTGCTATCACCTACAAGACGAGCCTTATGCCTCTCAAAACAACTATTCATTTTTTCCTTATGAGTAAAAATCCACATAGAATGAATCATATTGACATAAGGCAAACGGGGCACCAACTCCCACATCTTATTTTCAATAAGAGCATTATATTCATCATCCATGGTCATTTTTCAATTTGGGTCACGGAGGGTAGACAAGGGGTTACGTGGTAGGGGTAATTTAGTGACATTAGAGTTGAGATTAAATTGTTGTTTTGACCTAAAAAATACCCCGTTGGCTACGTGTAACGGGCCTTTGACTCAGAATAGAAGTGGACCGGACTTGGGTCGGTGTAGTGATGTCGGGACTGGTTTGGGTTGGGATGAACTAGGCCGACAGGTTGCTGGAATTTTTTGGGCCAACAGGCAGTGGGCCTGCTGGCAAACTGGCTGGACCGAGAGGGAAGTCACGGGTTGGGCCAGCAGGCAGTAGGCATGCTGGCCGAGCGACTGGACAACAAATAGGTCAATTAGTTTTCCGGAGATTACAAGGGCGGAGGCAGAGTATTATGTACGGGTTCGGACAAGCCCGATAGCTTTTGCTTAGACCCTGCACTTGTGTCAGGAATTTCATTAAATATGTATATATATTTAAGTGCGAACATAGAAACTAAGACGAGTTATTGGGTTCGGTGACAAATTCAAAACCTATACACTTCAAATCCTGGCTCTGCCTCTTCCATAGGACATGTTCAAATCCAACCAACTAAACATTGGCGCATGAAATTCAAACTTGGAGAAGCAGCAGAGCACAAAATAGGAGACATCCCTCATCCAAACAATAAAAGAAAGAGTAATATGTCACTCTTTAATCTTTATAAATCATGTCATCAAGTTCTGAGAATTCAAATCGACTAAAAAACTAAAGACATTATGAATAAAAGGCGTTAGTCTCTTTTTACAATATAATATGGCACAAACAAACAGATGAAGACCATATATAATTCGTCAAGAACTTACGGGATAAATTATTAAGAGCACATTTACATTAAACTGGGAGATGGTAGAAAAATCCTATTCGGCCAAGACGGATGGGTATGGAATAGACCACTCAAGGAGCAATGTCCCAGGATTTTCAGCTTTGCAACTAATCAATGTGCTACAGCAGAAGTGTATTAGTCTCCACACATATGGAACATACCTTTAAAAGGTGTAATGACTGTGAAATGAGCCAATTTTTTCAAGTGATTGAAGAATGTCAAGGGCTGAATGGTACATGTCGGAAACTAGGAAACAATTGCTGCTAAGTTGGAAAAAGGTAGGACTTCAAATATCTACAGGACACTTTGGAGCACAGTAACAACAATTGTTTGTGGATGGTCTGGAAGGAAAGGAAACAAAGATACTTTGAAGGCGAAAAAGAGAATATTTGTAAAATATAGATGTAAGAACGACAATGTACAAGAAGCTGAGAGGATGATAAGTTTCCTCAGTTCATTTCAACAAACTGAATTTTAAATTTTTGTATTTGCACATCCTAAGAACCCCTTAGGTGCTAGAAATGATGAAATTCTTTATATGTAAATTACTCATATAAGTAAACTTGGTGGACTTCCACATTTAAATTACTCTTAATATGTCGCAATATTTTTAAGCTTATCTTCTTGTGTTTGAAGAAATACACTAAAAGGGCACTAAAAATAAACGAAGCAGAAAGAAGTAGTTGTTATCAATTGCATCGCTTTCAGAACTTTAGTTTCTGGTGTGACCGTGATACGCTTATTCTGCAAACACGCACACTATGTTGCTCGGACTCTCCAAAAATGTTGTTGCACCCGTGTCGAATTCTTCAAAAATGCACTACTTTTAGAGAATCCACACGCACCCGTCAACATTTCTGAAGAGTCCGAGCAACATAGCCCGCACATAAACAAATCTTACATCATGTAATAACATGTCTCGCTATCTAACTACAGATCTAGCTTTTGACAGGAAGCACATTTTAATGTTGCACATTTCTTTTATGAATTATGAATGACATTTGGCAGTAAATGTTGGAAATTTGTCTTTGATGGGAGGTGCATCCACCCATATTTAATGAATTAAACACTAGGGTTCCACATGTTGGAGGCTTTGTCTCTTCACACGTGCATAATCTACTAAGTGAGTAGATGACCGTAGGGCCAAGAATCGTCAAATTTCGTTGAGAAATGAATGAGATATTGGTCCACAAAGTAAGGTGTTTGAGACATGGAAATATGGTGTGAGACAAATCTACCACATCGATGGGAAAAATGAAGAATTGCTCTCTTTATAAGTCTCTAAATTGGCTAAGGGTTTGGTAAAAGGAAGAATTGCTCTCACGGGTTGTGGGACTTTCTGATATTATCTATTTGGACCCCCAAATTGCTTAATATTTACAGTTTGGTCCCTAGAGTTTCTGAAAAGTTGAATTTGGGGATTTACGGAAGGCAGAAAGTTTCTGCCTACCGTTGGAGTTGATTTTTGGGACGTTAGTATGCATTAACCAGCCATTACTTGGCTGATTAACTCCTCCATAATCAGCCCTCCTTCAATGACCATAAACAACCTCACTAATGGCCATAAACCTGCCATTAACAACCCTCCCTAATGGCCATTAACAACCATGTTTTGGAAGTTGAGGAGTCCCTCCCTCATGCTATATATTGATAACTTTTGGCTCAATTGTGTAACACGAAAATACAGAAGATGACACAGTAAAGAGAGACATAAATATATACACAGAGACAAACAGAAGAGTAAAACACAGTCCAAAACGTGAGCAGTAACGTTGGGACGAAAACAGAAAACTCTTCCTTCCTTTTCCAGTTCTTCAGCAAGTCGATTCGTATTTGTTTTCTTCGTCAGGGTCAACCTATTTTCTTTGTAATGTTGATTAAAGTGTTGTTTTATCTTGGAAGACTATTGCCCATTAACATAAAAATATATATACGGGGCAATCTTGTCTTAAGGACAGAGTGCCATCACTCGACTCAGCACATAGTTGTATCAATCCAGATTTAGTGTTTCTTGATTTCAGGTTATCAAAATTCAAGACTCAACAAGCTTGCGGCAGTTCTGAACATTGGCCTATTTGTTTATCCTTTCGAACACTTGTAATATTTATTTACTTTCCGTACTGCTTTGCAATTATTCCGTCAGTAAATTACATGCGTTTAACTATGACCAGCTATTAGTGCTGGCATCTAGTAAATATTGCAAATACTAGACAGTTGAAAATTGATATTCAAAACTTTTAAGCGTGGCAATCGTCTGTATTATCACCTCAAAATTCATAAACTTCAAACACACTTTATTTTGTTAAGGAGAATTGAAAACAAAGATACATCTTTAATAGAAATCCCTTCCCTCCATGTTCTAAGTTAGTTGACAATGAATATATGGAGTACGATTAGTTGACAACGAATATACGAAGTACTACCCTTTTCGAATAGCGATGACAATTTGTATACCCTATCAATTTTGAACCAAGTTTTATTTCAACAAATCATCCGGTACTCTTGGATCATATAAAAACCTCAAAAAAATTATTCTTAAATATTCTAAGTATGGTGTTGACCATTCATCTGCAGTATACCTTATCAACGTTGAACAAGTTCTATTTCACTTCAGGACATAATGAACTGGTTGAACATACAGACCAGTAGAACTGATATTCAAGGTATATGGAGAAGCATTGCAAGAAGGGCTAGAGGGAAGATCAGCAGAGATTTCCTATGGGCAATTGTCACTGCAGTAGTATACCACATCTGGAAGGCTAGAAACAGAGCTGTCCCTGGGGCGATCGAGCCGGCGGGGCCTCCGCCCCAGAATTTCATTTTTCTTTTATTGGTTTCAAATATTATGATATGTATTAAGAATACCTCCAATCTTATTAGTGAGAGTTGTAGCCTAGCGGTTGAAGACTCTCTTCAAAAGACCTTCCCTTGTAAGAGGTCACGTGTTCGAATCCAATGAGCAGCGAAAGGTTTTTTCTAAATACAAAATCATATTTGGCCCAAGTCCCAACCAGTCGGTCCAAGTCCCAAACAGTCGCCCCCTCCTCTCTTTAAACAAAAAACAAACCTTTTTTCTTTTTTTAATTTAAACACAAAAAATAAATTTGAAATCTTGTTTGAGATCAACCATGACGCAAACAAGATTGAATGCATTATCTTTGATTTCAATTGAGATTCAATTTCTAGACATTCATTGTAATATATTCCTTCTTTTTCAGCATAGCCTTTTGCTACCAGTCTGGCTTTGTATCGGATGTTGTCTTTACCAGGTACACCTTCTTTCTTGGCATAGACCCATTTGCAGCCAATAGCTTTCTTTCCTTTGGGAATTTAAACCAAATCCCAAGTCTGATTCTAGTGTAGAGACTTCATCTCTTCGTCCATCGCCATTTTCCACTTCACCTTGTAAACACTCTGCACGACTTCTCTATAAGTGCATGGGACATCATCATCATCAATTACTGGAAGTGCGAATGCTACCATGTCTGTGTATCTGGTAGGATTTCTAATCTCCCTTCTCGATCGAGTAGTGACAATAGATTCTGATTGCTGATTGATCGGTGGTGATGTTGAGGGAACCTCCACCTCAATTGAGATCTCTTCTTGATCTTCACTTTCACCATGATTTGTCATCGGAATAGGGTTTTCTAGTTTTTCTGATGTCTCAAGCTCCACCTTAGAAAGAGCATTCAAATTCTCATTCTCTTTCTCTGAAGTTGTTTGTCTCAGCATAATAGACTCGTCAAATGTGACGTCTCGACTCAAGACAATCTTCTTGGATTCACCACACCAAAGTCTGAATCCTTTAACTCCTTCACTAAAGCCTAAGAAGTCAACTTTCTTTGCTCTAGGATCTAGTTTGGATTCTCTGACATGAAAATATGCAGGACATCCAAATATTCGTAAGGAATCATAATTAGAAACAGGTTGTCCAGACCATACCTCTTTAGGAATCTTCCCATCTAGTGCAGTCGCAAGAAGTCTGTTGACTATATGGGTTGTATATGACAAGGCCTCATCCCAAAATGCCTTGCTCAGTTTGGATTGAGATAACATACATCGAACTTTCTCAACTAAAGTACGATTCATTCGTTCGGCCACTCTATTTTGCTGCGGCGTACGGGGAACTGAAAAATGGTTGATTATCCCTTCATCTTGGCAAACTTGTATGAAAGGATCTGATTTGTATTCACCACCATTGTCAGATCTGAGTCTCCTGATTTTCATGTCTATCTGAATCTCGATCATTTTCTTCCAAGACTTCATCTTTGTGACGCATGGTGTATGCCCAAACATATCTAGAGAAATCATCAATGAATATTACAAACCACCGTTTACCTCCTAGTGAAGCATTCTGGGAAGGTCCCCAGACATCTGTGTGGATGTAATCCAAAGTTCTCATAGTTCGATTAATAGCAGTACCGAACTTGATCCTTGTTTGCTTTCCCAGTACACTGTGTTCACAGAAATCAAACTTTCCAGTCTTGGCACCTTTCAATAGACCTTGCTTCACTAAGCCTTGCAAAGCCTTCTCTCCAGCATGCCCTAAGCGCATGTGCCAAAGGCGTGAAAAATCAGTTGTCTTCTCTTCAGAACTGCTAGAGATAGTTGCTCTTCCTCTAACGGTACTCCCATATAGAAAGTATAGATTCACCTTTCTGGTACCTTTCATCGCTACAAATGAACCTCGTACAACTTTCAAGACTCCATTTTCCAATGTTACCTTGTAACCATCAGAATCTAGAACACCTAAAGAAATAAGGTTTTTCTTTAGATCAGGAATGTACCTCACATTCGTAAGTCATCTGATTGTACCATCGTGCATCTTCAGTCGTACTATTCGAATCCCTTTTGTCTGGCAGACATTGTCGTTGCCCATAAGCACAACTCCACCGTCGAGTTCTTCAAAACTCGAGAACCAACGTCTGTTTGGACACATATGATAGGAACATCTCGAATCAAGGATTCATCTGTCTGAATACGTGTCTGATGATGAAACTGTGAAGGCTAATTCTTCTTCATCAACCTTCTGTGCAACATTTGCAGTTGATTTGTGCTTGTTGGGACAATCTTTCTTCCAGCGCCTTTTCTGGTGACAATAGGCACACTCGTCCTTCGTAAGATGTCTTCTTGATGACTTTCCTCTGGACTTGGATCTGGATCAACCCCTATTATTCGATTCACCGAATTTGTTGTTCCACCTGCCTCTGGCTGTAGTCAGTGCTTCTGGTGTTGAGTCTCTGTGATCATGTTGATCCTTCTTCCAGTACTCATTATTCACCAAAGCATTAGAAACATCTATAAACTTAACCTCATCTTTACCATATAACAGTGTGGTTAAATGTTCATAGCTTTCAGGTAAAGAATTCAACAACAATAACGCTTTATCTTCATCAATAATTTCGACATCTAAATTTTGGAGATCAGCCAAAATTTTATTGAAATTATCTAAATGCTCAATCATAGGGGTACCTTTCTTGAACTGGAAGCGAAAAAGTTTCTTCTTCAGGTAAAGTTGATTCTCTACACTTTTTGTCATGTACTTGTCCTCTAGCTTCTTCCAGAGGACTGCGGTCACCTTTTCTTTCATGACAAAATACTTCTGGTCTTTTCCCAAACATAATCGGATGGTGCTACAAGCTTGACGGTTGACATAATTCCAATCTAATTCCAATCTTCATTGGAATGATGAAAATTTCGCTATTCAATTTTCTATTTCTTAAAACTTTAGTTAATTATCACAAGGGTATGTTGTGAAAGCTTAATATTAACGGGCAATTTAAGTTTTCCAGTTAGAAAGTATAGCTAATTACAAGTTGGGGTTAAATTTTGTGAAATTAGGGCTTTTGTGGGTAATGATTGTAGATTCGTTATTTCGTTGCTGTTGTGTAATTCTTAGTCCTTATTTCTGATTCTCTCTTTGCTTTAATCTTGCGTTTTCAATTTTTATTATAGAAAGTATAGCTCATTATCTGTTTGTTGTATATTATTAAAGTTATATTAACTGGCAATTTGCATTTATCTTATTAGCTTGTTGCTATTAATGTTTATTACTATTATGATTGTTTTTGCATTTTTTTCTCTACCTTAGGTAAGATTTGCGTATATTCTATCTTCTCTGAATTTTATTTGATGTAATTACACTGAATATGTTATTATTGTTGCAAGTTCAGGAAGCTACCAAGTTCAATAAAAATTAGTTGCAACTTCAATTTGCATCACTTAAATGGGAGGTTCCAAAGCCATGCAATTGTTTCATGAAATTTCTCAAAAGGGATTAAAACCTGATAGTTTTATCTACACTATCTTGCGAGGTCTTTTTGATGTTGGGAAAATAGGCTCTGCAAAAAAAGTTTTTTTTGATGAGATGCTATCTATGGGGGCGTACTTGACTCGTACACTTATGACACTTTGCTCAATGATTATTTAAGTATGGACTTGTTGAAGAAGTTATGTCACTAGAAAGAAAATATTGGTATTATATCTTCCAATATTATTATTAATGGATTTTGCACAATAAGGGATTGTGCAAAATTGCTCAACGATTACTGTTTTTCACAGTAAGCTTCTCAACACCTAAAAACAAGAGATTTTTGTTGCTAAGAAAAAAGTTTGCCATATATATAAATATTCCTCTCATTTGCTATTATTTTATCATTTACGATTTTCCCATAAAAAAAAGGGAAAATCATATTGGGTATACATCTACCTAACCAATGAAATCACCAAACCAAACTCCAATCTCTATCAGAAATCCTAACTTCTCAAAATCCTCTCCCAATTTTTCACCAATGGAAACATCACCAATGTCATCCAACATCCACTCCAATACTCCAATGAGCACAAGCCCTCCAATGAATATGGAGGCTTCTGAGCACAATGATACCCAGCAAACAGAACAACCATCCTCTTGCTCCAATCTCCCAAAAAACCCATGTACAACAATAATGTTTAAAGGTTTTGATGAACCTTTAGATATTAGCTATCCTGTAGATGATAATAACCCTATAGATGTTGATGAAACTGTTGATTTTTCATCATTGGGTAAAAGGCCAAGGTCCTCTACCTTCCCTACTCATCGATCGAGTAGAGTTTTTGAGAAAACAATCCAAGAAGGACCGAGTAACAAAAGGTCTAGATATGAAACATCTATACCCTCTTACTCGAGTAGTGCAAGTGAAGATACAGACTATGTGCTTTCAATAGAGGAGAGTGAAGAAGAACCATCTGCTTCAGTGCAGCCAAATGTGTCTCAAGAAAGGGAAATTCCAGACGACACTCCTTTAAAACAATTCTTTCCAAAGGGAGTTCCCAGACCCGTAAAGTCGAGTGCTGCTCCAAATGTTTCCACAACATCTCAGGATATATTTCAGCCAACATCTATAGACACATACAACAACATCCTTCAGCAGTACCGAATCTACCAATTTCGACTTTGAGGTATCTGCTTACCCAGATAAATTATATTATAAAAGTAATCATGCCTGAGAAAGTAATTGATATTGCCTCTTGTACTGAATATGGACTGGTAGAGTTCTTAAAGGACATATAACTCCTAGGATCTGTCACTGAAAAAGGACCATATGTTGATAATGTAGTAATGTTGTTTTACGCTAATCTGAGCCCTGTTATAGAGAAGACCTCCTCGAAGAAATTGGGAAGGTATATCTCTACAACAAGGTCTAACTGTTTACGCCTTCTATTATAAATCAATGTATGCGACTAGATGCTGGAGATAATGTTAGAGAAGCAGAACTCGACTTTGGAAATCATCGTGCCACAATCTTTCATAATCATCTTACGCTTTGTAAAAGAAAAGTAGGATATAGCCCAGATATCAGAATATAACGGTTCAAATAAGGTACAGTCATCAGGCAATGGTGTAAAAGAAAAGTACAACTATGTCAAAGTTAAGGATATACCAACAATGTATGTTAGTTAATCTGATCGAACGACAAGATGGGATAGTTCTTAATCCGCAAGAACTTTGTCAGAAAAGTCACGGAGCCTAAGAATCACTCTACTAGAACAATTAAGATCCTAGCTTCTTGTTAGTATTCGTGCGGTATAATTCCTCTATTCGATTCGATTTACCAAGTTGAGCCTTGTGCCCTATGTAATAAATATTTCAGAAGCAAATTTAGCAAGTGCCTCTTGGATGTCAGCAAGAAGATATTAAGGTAAGTTATGACTGAACTTTCTCTAATTTTTAAAAGTATAAGTGGTCGTGTGAGGCCGATTGATGTTATCTTGATACTGTGTTTTCCTGTGTGGCATTGGATATATGTTTGGGATGCTTAACATGTTTTGTATAGTCCTTTTTACAAAGAAAATTCTGCCCAAATTTCTAGAAAACTTGAGAGTTAGAATATTTTCAATATTCGCACACGAATATTTCTAAGGGGGGAAAGATATTACACTCCGTAGTTTTGCATTCTGCCATGTTGTCAATGGACACCGAAGTCTCGAGAAGAAGTACAACCTTACAGAAGGGTAATGAAGGTTTACAATTTGTTTATGGAAGTACTAGAGTGTTTGGAAGTTAAACGGATTGAAGAAAGTATATTTTGACGAAATTGGAAAATTGTGTATTATGATGGAGAGTTTGATAGACCGTCAAATTACTTGACGGACCATCAAAATACAGGATGGAAGCGTCAAAATGTCTGAGATTTTGAGATCTCAGGAGGCAGATCGATAGTCCAGATTGATAGACCGCCAACATGTTTGATGGATCATCAATCTAACCATCAAGTTGTGGCGGTAGAAATTTTCTGTTGGGTTTATAATTGGGTTACACGAATTGGGGCTCATTTTTCATCAAGAACATATCCTAATATTTTCTCCAAACCCTCTCTAAGATACTATATTGTCTCAAGATCAAATCCGAGCCATAACCCGCAAGAATTATGTGATAAACTTTATGATTATCGTAGGAATTGCCGTCTTCTTGAGGAACTGATTTCGAAAACCCTTTGGAATGAAATAATCTACTATTTTGAGGGGATTTTAATACATAAAGGTAAGTCTTTTCCTCCTTTACTTATGTTTGTGGTTAATTGATGATTTGGAGAAAGTTATGAAAGGTTTTTCATAATCAAAATTTTGTAAACTAATGAAATCTTCATAGTAGGAGTTGTTGGGCTGTCACACTCTAAGTATGAATGAAATTGGATAATTAGATCGATTGGGTACATTATGGATTAAGAAGAATATGGTTTGAAGGATTGTGAAATTGAATCACATAAGACTTTTCATATAAGAAAAGCTTAAAGAATCATTTATACTTAAAATTGTCGAAGAACACCTACATGAGCTTTCAATGGAAATTGTATTTGGAGAATCACGAGATAGAATTACATAAGTATCCACGGTAAAAGAATCAAAGGACTCGAGATATTGAAGTTGTTGATAAGATACCTACATGAATGTTTCTATGAAATTTGGATTCAATAATGATATCAACTTTTATGTGATATAGATAATCAACCGTAAGAGGAGCGAGGACTTGTAGAACGATGGTAGCGACGAGGACCAGGTATGTTAAGACATATTCTTTCATTTTTTTGGCATGATCGATGAGTCACCATAACGACGTCACTTCAAAAGGAACTCTACTCTTAAAGTTTAAGCTTGCAATTGCTTTCATATCATATTGTTATGATCTATAACTCATGTTGTTCTACTTTTGAAGTATTTTCCCGACTTGATAGTCATGTGAATCTTATGCCTTATTATGACATTTGTTGACTCTTAGTCTAAACCATCGATACAGATACAATTACATAACAATAACAAGAGGATAACGACCTTGAGTCACTCCGATTGGATTCATAAGGCCCTTCAGAGTCAGTCATTACATTACACTTATATATATGTAGTTAATTTCTTACTGAGCCGCACTATAGTTGGTAGGATATGACACTATTTGTGCACACCACTGTAGTTGATTTTGTTATTACCGAGTCCTACATTTGGGTCAGGTACGACCGAGTCCTCATCGATGCCTGGTATGATATATATGTATTATGATATAATTTTTCCTACATATAGGATGAATATTACACTATATGGCCCCGCTAAGCGGCTTGATTTTACAGACATGCATATCTCTTCATGATTGTGACAGGTAGGCCCTCAAAGGCTATTTATGAGTTTTAGATTGACTTATGTATATGTTATATCTTCTGTCCACATTTATTATATGTCTTACATATTCAGTATATTTTTCGTACTGATGTCCCATTTCGGAGACACTGAGTTCATGCCCACAGGTACAGATAGAGCTACACATGATTTTCTCATAGTATGTGATTCAACTCAACTAAAGATTGTTAAACTCCTTTCTTCCGGAGCTGTATAGTGAGCTGATGAGTATGATGGATATGCATATGTATATAGTTGGGTATGGTGGGGCCCTGTCCTAACTAGTTGTTATCGTTATGCTCTTTAGAGGCTTGTAGACAATCATGTTGTGTAATATGGTTATGTGTGGCCTTGTCGGCCTCTCCAGTAGACTTATTATATCCATATCAGCCTTGTCGGTCTTGTTATGTATATCTATACAATTTGGGCCTTTTCTGAGTGCAGGTGGTTATGTTCTTGTTCAGTTAAGTGATTATCGGAAGCCTTGTCGGCCTACAAATGGTTGAGTATGTCACAAATATCAGGATTGGTACACTCGAGCCTTAAGACACCGGGTTCCTATCACACCCCCTAAGGTTGGGGGTGTGACAGAGAAGGATCATATTGATCAATCCATGACTTTTCAAGCCTCAAAACACAAAGTTCGTTATATGGACTCTAAACCAAGTTTAGATTTGTATCATTGCTAGCGTCCAACTTAAAGGGGGGTGGGGGGTGGGGTGATAGACAGAACGTATAATAGAGCTTAATTAGTTTAGAGTTAGTATTTAAATATTGACATAGCTTAGGATTAGTTATATTACTTAAATTGGGATTGTAGAGTCCAATCCCCATGCAATAGAGAAAGAATGAATATATAATAAAGTAGTTGACTCACATAGAAAGGTAAGAAGAAAAACATAAGGAGTTGTATTTTTACACCCAATATTGTTCTATAATTTTCTTCACCGCAATCACATCTCTCTTAGGTTATTTTCACAACCGACTACCTCGGATCTAATACGAAAATAAATTCAGAGTTTAATTTAACACCAAAAGTTAGCTCATGAATTGAGGATTGACCAAAAGTATATAAGGAGACCAAGTCATCTCACCACCAATGTGAGACTCAACCCGCACGTCTAGGCCTGCCAACTGAAGCGTAAACAATATATTATTGGGGCGCACTATCAGGTAAACAAAGAATTGGAAGAGTTTGCTCTGATACCATAATAAATAAATGAATCTTCGGTCTTACTCAACACCAAAAATTAGTTCATTAGATGAGAATTATCCAAGACCATATATGAAGACCAAATCCCCATTCCAGCTCGGATTTAGGACTTAATAATATCTCTGTCATATCTCAGTTAACCCTCTACCTTCTTCCCTACCCCTTCATATTCTCTATTCCCTTGATCCATCACGAATGCCTCGACGGTACAACATCATGGACAAGTGGCCATGATCTTGAACGCTTTGTATTTGAATTGATTAATCAGAACTTCTAGAAATGCTTGAATGCTTGCCACTTGTAGAAAAAATTACAATTCTTACTCTTATCACTTACTTCGATCAACACTTAAATATTATTGTCAATCTTTGATATTCAAATATCACCAAAATTCTAGTTTATATATGTAAGATTACTATACATTATCTATTTTCTTTTTGGGGTTCCAACCAAACACATGAAAATGAATAAGAAAATGATTATCCTAGGCAGGGCATAATTTTCTACTATACCAATACTCATGATCTGTTACATCCAGATACAAAATAACACTTTAGAACTAGTAAATATGGCTGCTCAAATTAATACAAAATAACACTTTAGAACTAGTAAATATGGCTGCTTACAATTTGAGCCCAAACCATTACATACCACTCCTTAGACCACAATTATTTTTATCAGTTGTCATTTTTTGAGATTGTTGTTTAGTAAATGATTATTTTTATGAATTTTCTTGAATTTTATGAATTTTTTTTAGACCACGGTATAAAAATTCCTTTGAGCAAGTTGAAAACTCTTATAAGAAAATATTAGATCACGGTCTAAAATTTTATAAGTTATTCCAATGTTAGACGATAATCCAATATTTTGTCTAGTAGATTGAGAAATATTAGAGCAAAAATTAAATTTGAGTCTAGCATTGTTTGAAAGAGTAACTTTTTAAGGACTACAATTACCCAACTTTTAAAAATTAGGGACGAAATTTAAATGGTGGCCTAAAAAAGATACTCTACGTTTGCCTAAATAAGCCATTAGACCAAATCTCCGAAAACTAAGGAAGTTTGGTCCAGACCAAAAAGAACAATCTAGATCCACTAAACTCGGCTATTTTAACATGGGCCCAACCCACTATATGTTCAGCCCAATTGTATTCCAATATTCCATCTCCTTCTCAAAGTAGCAAAAACTAACTTAGCTCTCTTGTTTTGCTGGAAATAAAAAAACAATGCCTGGAAAAGGAGAAGGTCCGGCGATGGGAATCGATCTCGGAACAACGTACTCTTGCGTCGGCGTTTGGCAACATGATCGTGTTGAGATCATTGCAAATGACCAAGGCAACCGTACGACGCCATCGTACATGGCTTTCACGGACACCGGACATCTCATTGGTGACGCTGCTCAGAATCAGGTCGCCATGAACCCTACTAACAATGTTTTTGGTAATCTCTCGGCTCTCAAACTTTTTTTGTGTGTGTTTTTGTTGAATGTGTGTGTTGTCACTATTTTTGAATGTACGTTTATTTTGTACGTGTATGTATTTGTTGTTATTGTTGTTTCATGTTACTTTTATTTGTACGTGATATGTATTTGTTGAATGTTATGTTTATTTATACGTGACGTTATTGTGATTTATATATATATATATATATATATATATATATATTTGTGGTATCAGGTTGCTTTTCCTGTTGAAATTACTATTCGGATGAGTGTGTATCAGTTTTGACATAAGATTATTTCATATAGAGATTAGTTTTGTGTAATTTTGAATGTGTAATTTCTAATTTTACCAAAATGAATAATCTAGTTAAATTTAGCTTTGGAAAATATGAGCAACTTCCGACAAATAGATTAGTTTGCGGATGACGTATAGCAATATAGCAAGCAGTATAAGTATAACATATGAGATATAGTATGTATTTTGTGCTAGAATTATAGTACATGCAGTGTAGCTAGAAAATCAGTTTCGTTTGGATCGTTTCTTGAGATTAGTTTTTGAATTGTATAGTACTCCCCCTGTCCTAAATTAAGTGTCCTACTTTTCTTTTTGGTATGTTTCAAAAAGAGTGTCTCTTTCTATATTTAGTAAGTTGACAATTCAGACATTCTACATGACAAGTTTAAAACCACAAGATTCAAAGACATTTTAATACATTACACATATCTTTAATTTAAAACCACAAGATTCAAAATTCTCCTTTATTTTTTTAAATTTTATACCAAGTCAAACTAGACACTTAAATGGAACGGAGGAGTACTACTTTTTGGTGTAAAGTAAAGTAGTCGATCGAATTAGCCCCCAAAGTTAGTCAAGATTTATTCTCAATAAGCTAAAATTGCCAAACAAATTTGGATAGAGAGATTAATTTGTTGATGATATATAATAACTGTGTGCAGTATGAGTATGAGTCAGTTCCTCCATTCCTCCTTTGTGCTACAATTACAGTGCATATATTAGTATATGGAGTAACATAAGTTTTGTTTTAGATCATTTACAGAGAGATTTAGAGATTTGTTTGTGAATTGCAACTTATACTACTTTTTGTGTAGTTTTCGAACATCTTAATTTTGTTAAAGACTAAACAAAAGAAAAATCAGTTCGATTTAACAAACAAAATTAGCTGATATGATTCTTGATAAGCAAATCGCATCAAACAAATTTGGAAAGAGATATAGCTAATTGCACCTATCACATTGGCAGACACGAAGCGCCTTATTGGGAGAAGGGTTAGTGATCCGACTGTACAGAGTGACATGAAAGTGTGGCCATTTAAAGTTATTGCTGGACCTGGTGAAAAGCCAATGATTGGTGTAAACTACAAGGGTGAAGAGAAGCAGTTTGCGGCTGAGGAAATCTCATCTATGGTACTTACAAAGATGAAGGAAATCGCCGAAGCCTTCCTTGGATCAACTGTGAAGAATGCTGTGGTAACCGTACCTGCATACTTCAATCACTCGCAACGTCAGGCTACTAAGGATGCTGGTGTCATTGCTGGTCTAAATATCATGCGTATTATGAATGAGCCTACAGCTGCTGCCATTGCGTATGGTCTGGATAAAAAAGGTAGTAGTGTAGGTGAGAAGAATGTGCTTATCTTTGATCTTGGTGGTGGTACTTTTGATGTCTCCCTTTTTACGATCGAAGAGGGAATTTTCAAGGTGAAATCCACAGCAGGGGATACACATCTTGGAGGAGAAGATTTCGACAACAGATTGGTTAGTCACTTTGTTTCGGTATTCAAGAGAAAGCATTGGAAGGTCCTTACAAGTAATCCGAGATCATTAAGGAGGTTGAGGACATCTTAAGAGAGGGCGAAGAGAGCTCTTTCTTCCGCTGAAGAGACGACTGTTGAAATCGATTCGTTATATCAGGGAATTGACTTCAACTCCAGCATCACGCGTGCCGAGTTTGAGGAGTTGAACATGGAACTCTTCAAGAAGTGTTTGGATCCAATTGAGAAATGTTTGAGGGATGCTAGAATGGACAAGAACAGTGTTCATGAAATCGTTCTTGTTGGTGGATCAACTAGAATTCCCAAGGTACTGTTAGGGTTTGCCCTGAATTTCATACATTATTTGGATTCTACCACAGTTGTAATCTACTTCAAAAAAGTTTTCTAACATCCACAATTTTTCCTTCAGAGTTAAAGGGTGTAATTTCTATGCTTTCTTTTATATTACTATTAATTTTTCTCATATTTAGGTTAATTGAGTAAATCATATCAAAATATTATGCGTATACTTTTCTTTGCCGTTAGATTTGTTGTCATTTAAAATTTGCAATTGTTAGCTTCTGCATGACACCCTGATTATTTCGATTCCAACAGGTACAACAACTGTTGCATGACTTCTTTGATGGGAAGGAGCTTTGCAAGAGCATCAACCCGGACGAAGCTGTTGCCTATGGTGCTGCTGTGCAAGCAGCCATTCTTAGTGGAGAGGGTAATGAGAAGGTTCAAGATTTGCTCCTTTTGGATGTCAACCCTATATCAGTAGGACTCGAAATCGCGGAAGGACTTATGACAGTCTTGTTTCCAAGGAACATCACGATTCCTGCTAAGAAAGAGAAGATTTTCTCAACTTACTCCGATAACCAACCCGGAGTTTTAATTAAGGTTTATGAGGGAGAGAGACCACGGAGAATAAACAACAACTTGTTAGGTAAATTCGAGCTCTCTGGTATACCTCGTGCACCAAGAGGTATTCCTCAGATCACTGTCTGCTTCGATATCGATGCCAATGGCATCTTAAATGTCTCCTCTGAGGACAAAACCACTGGACAGAAGAACAAGATTACAGTTACGAATGACAAAGGTAGGCTATAGAAGGAAGAAATTGAGAAGATGGTCAACACAAGAAAAAAGTAGAGGCTTAAAATACATTGGATATTTAAAACATGAAGAACACAGTGAAGGACAAGAAGATTGGCGCTAAGCTTAGTCCAGAAGACAAGAAAAAGATCGAGGATACTATCAATCAAGCAATTTCATGGCTTGAAAGCAACCAACTTGCAGAGTCCGATGAGTTTGAAGACAAAATGAAGGGGATTGAAGGCATTTGCAATCCCATTATTGCCAAGATGTATCAGGATGGAGGTGAACCTATGGCTGATGGTGCACCATCTACTGGTGCTAGTGGTGCAGGCCCCAAGATTGAGGGGTGGACTAAGTGAAGTGATACATAGAACAGTTTTTTTGTTTTGTTTTGTTTCTATTAGTGTAGATCAACATTGGTAGATTTATTAGTTTTTTTCCTTTCATTTGGTTTAAGACTATCAAAATGGTGATGTTCATTCAGTCATTCTTCATAGACTCATAGTCCTAAATAGCGCCATCAATTTTGAGCTGCCAATGGCAAATTATACTTAGAATATGAAGGAATTAACTAGAAATTACTATATACACAGACTATGTGTTCGTTCATTTACATAGCAATTTTAAGATTGCATTGCTTTCTTTAAATTTGAGATGTGCTTAAATATGTTGTGCCCAGAAGTTATTTTATGCATTTGTAGAAGTGTTGTCAGTTCACTTCTATGACCATTTCCTCTTCCAATTTTTCCCTGCTCACATAAAATGACCAATTAGTTTCAAATACAAGTGAAAAACTACTAAAATTTAAATAATTAAATACTAAATTTAGAATCTAAATTTTTAAAAAAATTATAAGTTCAGTCTAAAAATCTTAAAAAGGTTGAATGCATTAAATTTAAATCATTCACTAATCAAATTTTAAATCTTCCCTCACAAATAAAAAATTGCACGTGAAATTTCTAAATTCTAAGTGATTTCATACGACTTATTTCTAACGTACTTTCACAATCGACATCCAATCATATTCTTAGGTTGTCTTGGTTCAATTAAAAATGTTACTAGTTCTTGTCTTTCAAATTCAATTGCAAGTCTTTCAGGCAATTGCTTTGACAAAATGAAGATCAGAGGTTTGATTTATTTGGGTTCTCGTTGTAATTTAATTTTGACTGTTGACTTGATCAATTTGGCCTTTTTTTTATTGGCTGAACAAAAACATTTTATTCCCTTACAGCAAATAATCTATGTCAAACACCAACACAAGAAAAAGAACATTCGACCACCTATACCTCAGTACAATCCACATTTTCCTCTCTTGAATCCCTTCCTATACATGTATGCCTATGTATAAAGTTGTTCTATCCATTCTTTACATCTTGATTTCTTATGTAAGATATCAAAAATCCTCACTTTGCTCTCCCCTTGTATTTGTTTCAGTACCACCAGTGGGCTTGGTACTCTTTGGTGTCAGTATTGTTGAGTTGTGGAGCCTAATTAACTGCCGACACTATGAAGATCCTACGTAGAGTGTGGAACACTGATCGACCTGAACGATCAGGTAGACGTAAGATATTTACTGTTTTTCTGATTATGTAGGATTTGAGACGTAAATTCTAACAAGTATGCCTCATTCCTTGCCAGCCAGACCAGATATGTTAATGCAACCAGGACTGCCCAGATAAGGCCACTGCTTTCCTTTTGCCAATCTTGCCATTTGCTTCCACACAACCTGTTAGAAATTTACTAATATGAAATTAAGTTTATCCCATTATTTATGACTCGAACAATTGGGGCCCCGCACGTCGGAAATGTCGTTTCCACACACGTGCAATCTTAGTGCCAAGTATCGTAAATTTAGTTAATGAAAGAGATATTGGTACGTAAGTGAAATGTTTGAGACATAGAATGATGGATGGTTATTGTCTAAATAACAAGTGTTCCACGTTGGTAAACGAATGAAGGATTGTGCGAAGTGTAAGATGGTACGAGTTGGAAAAGGGCCGCAGAGCCAAGAAGGGCCGCGACGCCTCCCATACTCGGCCGCGGCGCCCCCTTGCAGCGTCGCGACGCCTTACTGGCAGTGAGCGTCGTGAGTTTTCTGGTTGAATTAGCGCCGCGAGGCTAATGTGGCAGAGCCGCGATGTTTCATTGGCAGTGACGGCTCGACGGAATCCCAAAGGTTTGACTGTTGAGGTGGTTTCAACGGCATTGAATCCACCCAATAATGTCCATTACTTGGACCATTATGTTGCTGCATTACTTGGGGGTTAAATGTCCATTACATGGAAATTGAATGTCATTATGGGGCATTTTAAAGGTCATCTTGCACACCTATAAATTGAGGCCTTTGGCTCAATTCTATAGATGACCATGATGAGAAAAAGACATACAAGTTAACAACACCACAAAGAGATCAGATTTTCCTGATTGCAATCCTTCTCTTAGCAATCTTCATTATTCGTGTTATCATTTGTGTAGGCTTTGCACACTTGATAATTTACTGTTTCATCTTGGAAGACTATTGTCCACACTTCCGTAAAGCCTATATACAGGGGCAATCTTGTCTTAAAGACAGAGAGCCATCTCTCGACTCAACCGGTGGTGTTGTGATTATCTAATTGCTTGCTAAGTATTTCAGGTGTGAACTAGAATCTCAAAGGACTCTAACCATTCGGATTCTCAGCGGTTCTACAAGCCACAAGTGTAGCAGTTCATGTTCTTGTATTTCCGAATACAAGATCCATATTTGAAGTTCCAATGCAAGATCAAGATATTGACAACTTGTTGTTGTCATCTTTGTTGTTTATTTTTTCGATCATTGTAATAGTTATTTACTATTTTCGTACGTGCTTTACATATCCAATAATTTTAAGACAAGATTGGCACTAAGTGTACCAATTTTAAGACAAAATTGGTATTAGTGTTCGAAAGATGTTGGTTGACAAGTGTGTGACCAAATCTGGTTGTGGTTTTCTTCTTGAAGACAGTTCTATTAACAGTTCAAATACTGTCTCTGTCAACAATCGTGCTTTCAAATCTGGTCCTAGTTTTGGTTCTCTTTGACGACAATTACAAATTTGTTTTCGTCAAATGTGGGATCTATGGATCTGATGCTGAGCTTCAAGGTACTGCTGATAGTTATGCTAGTACGGCTAAAGATCGAGGACGAGTTGCTGTCACCGCTCCCAAGGGTGGTGGAAACAAGCGCCCACGAAAGGTTGAGAATGTCAACTGGGACAAGAGGAGAAGGCTGAAGATGATGTTCTATCATGTAGCAAAAGGTCTATATCTGTCCCAGACAAAGGATCCGAATTATGGTAAGGAGGATATGGACACTCAGTCTAACTGAAGTGGGCCAGAATCCAAAAGGTCTAAGTTAATTATCCTTCCTTATCTATAATGTGTTGAGTTATTATTTGAATAAAAGTGTGTAAAGCAAGGTTGGAAATATGAAAGTGTTTTCATGAAAAACTCATATTCCCTACACTCTAAAATCAGATATTGAATCTTCTTCCTTCCCGTATAAAGATTGGACTATTATAAACAAAACTTAAAAGATCCGTTCTTTTGAGTATAATAATAAAAGTGAGTAAAGTATGTTCGCACATACGAATGATAGAAATCCACTAACTGTGCGAAAACTGTTACCGCTCTTAAGTAAGTGCCAGGAATTTGGAGGAAGACTAAAAGATAATGACTTATCTTAAGACGTTGAACCTGTTACACTATTTGACAGAAGATCCTTCATTTGATAGGATGATATTGGACACTCAGTCGTAAAAAGCCTACGGGCGACTGGAGTGGGTTAGAATTCATTTAATAGGATGATGTTGGAAACTCAGTCGTACAAAGCCTATAAGCGACTGGAGTGGGCCAAAATTCATTTGAGAGGATGATATTGGACACTCAATCGTACTAAGCCTACATGCGACTAGAGTGGGCCAGAGTTTCCAGGTCTTAAATGATCTAGCTAGAAGAAAGGCAGAAAAGTAATGGACACATAGTGAGGTGGGCCAGAGTTTCCAGGTCTTAAATGATCTGAAGGCCAAAAGAAAAGAAGAAAAGAAATTGGACACTCAGTCTGCCACAACAACTGGAGTGGGCCAGAGTATCCAGATCATATATGATCCTGTTACGCCCTAACCACGGGCAAGAGGTTATTCATGTAAAGCAACGCCACCTCTAAAGTAGAAGGGGTTGGAGAGGTTGTCCTCAATAGGACTTCAGGGAATGTGATCACTCTAAAATGAGGTGATACATGTTCCAAACTTGGTTTAAGGGACGCTGTTGGTCAAGCTGGTTTGAGACTAGTACAACAGGTTTGTAACAACTAAGAATGGTACAATATGTCTGTAGCTAAATGAATGATATATTTTTAATCCGTGCATCTATGCCATCATAGATTAAGACACGTTAAATATGAAGTCTTTCAAAAGCTAACGAAGTTGAGATTGTTGCCTTCTGTAGACATAAACCCTCAAAATGAATGTGAGGTAGGAGAAGAGGAAAAATCACCTTTCCATTCCGTCAAAGGACTAGCGAAAGAAGCACAACTCCTCTAGAACTTAGTCACACCTACATGAGTGATTTAAAGTTTATACAAAATAGAGGGAGGAGACAAGTACTTTGTGACCTTCATTGATGATGGTACAACGTATTGCATCCTCTGTTTGTTGAAAAGCAAAGATGAAGTTGTTGAAGCGGATAAGCGCTACAAAGCATAATTTGAAATTCAACTAAGCCTAACGATTGATGAGTTTGTAGTGATAGAGGGGGAAAATGTGAAGCATCGTTCATCAAACAACTGCTCATTACTCACCTCAATCTAACAGTGTTAGCCAAGCGCAAAGTCGTACGCCCAAAATATGTAGGGCAAGGCGATCCTTACTGCTAATGCGATTCTCAACATAACTACGCATAAGTATAAGTATAACCCTCCGTGTGAAACATGGAAAGAATTCCACCAACAAATGTTGTGTTGTGGGGTGGCTTGGTAGAGGTTGGAATACCGAAACCGGTCAAGTTGGACCTAAGACTGTAGATTGCATATCCACTGGATCTGCAAATAACATTAGTGCTTATCGCATCTTGGTGTCAAATGATGCTGATAACTTTTCTTGAGAAGGAAAAAGAAGTAATTGGTCGAGGTTAACAAGAACCCGCGAGTGCCTGATTGTCCGGAACTAGATGTTCCAGATCTACATGACTCGGAAGTTGTTGACTATCCGGAATTTAATATTCCAGATCTGTAGAACTTAGGGATTCTAGATGTTGAACCGAGACGGAGTAAAGAGGGGACAAAGACTTGTTCCACACCTTCTAGCTTGTATGGTTGAGAATGAACCATGGACAATTAACAAAGAATTTTCATCTCCAGAAGCACTGCTTTAGAAAGAAGTATTGAGAGAGAAATATATTCCATCATATAGAACCATACTTGTGTAATGGTTGACCTTCATCCGGAAAAAAGAACCTTTGAGTTGTAAAAGTGGATACTCAAAAGTGAGTACAAAGTAGATGGATCTACTGACGAGTATAAGGCCTCAACTACTTGGAAATGTGCTCCCCTGTGAATAACTTAACATCCAGGGCCATTGCAGTTTTGCATGACATGGATGTTGATATCGCCTTCCTAACTGGAGAGTTGGAAGGAGAGGATCAGAGTTGGTTTGTTGGACTGTTGGACTTCTTCCTGAACTTTCATTTTGGTCCCTAAAATGTTTACATTTTGGTCCTGGAAGTTTCAGATAAAATAAAAATAATGAATCTGACAACAGAAACATTGACTCTGAAGTTAGAAAGCCAACAGTTGAAAAAACCAACAGTCTGAAAGTGGAAGTCATATTGAAATAAAAGTCTCGATATGAAAGATATGGGTATCACAGATGATATCTTAGGAATTGGGATTTCTAAGACATCTAACAGACTGGTCTAAATCCAAACTCATTTGTGAGGTACTTGACAGTCTCGTTGAAGCCACCAATGGATATGAATCATAGAGCTGATTGGAATCATAGTGCACCCACATACAAGGAGCGATATGCGCAGGTCACATGTAGTTCAATGTATTGTACATACTACAATCAACATGGTATCAGCCTACAAAGCAGATCAGTTGAACAAATGTTCACTCGTGATTCTGGAAATGATTGATAGAAGGCGTTAAATCGGATATGACGATGTCTAAAATATTCGCTTATCTACGGATTTTGGTATTCTAGATGTCTAGCGGTTCTGGGAGAACACAGTGATGCAAACTGGACATCAGATATGGAGAACACCAAAGCCACAAGTAAATGTGTATGGTGGGTCTTGGAAAATCCTCTAAGAAAACTTGCATCGGCCGATTCATGATGGAATCCGAGTTTATCGCTTTAAACAAAGCATGAAAGAAGTTGAGTAACTTCACGACTCCTTAGAGGACGCCCCTTATTGGGAGAAACCCGTGCCTTCAGCAGTTATACACTGTGGCTAGCCAGTCGACTTTAGGAAGGGCATGAATGACAGTATCTGGACATATATGTCGGATCTGTCGGAGACATAACACCGTATGGCAGTTGATCACCACGGGTGTCACTTCCTTGATTACTAATCAAAGGATATAGCAGACCCTTTAACTAAGAGACTACCTGAAGATCAAGAGTTTTGCATGTCTAGGGGAATAGGATTAAAACCCAAACAATACGAACCTTTGCGGTGGTAACGCAACCATACTGAGTGGAGATCCCAAGAATTTGGTTCATTGGGAAAACTAAGCTGCAAAAGGTTCAATTGAGCGCTTCGGTGAAAGCAAGAGCACTTCGGATTATGATTTTTGTAAAGAAACATAAATCCAAATCCGTTCCCGCAATAGACATTAAAGTGATACATGCATGGTGGGTAAATGTTAAGCTTCCAAACCTTTAACGATCCTCAAACGGTTGAGGTTAATTGTGGGCTGCGTACCCACCGTGGGCCCATAACGGCAACAGTCTCTACCGTGGGCTGCGTACCCACCGTGGGCAGCATGTGGCCAGCACGCGTGGGTTGCTCCACCTTAACCCTACCCGATGGCCTCCTGGGCACAACCTCCGACCCGACAACCCCAGCCCAGAATTCTCAGCGCACATCCACAACAGGCATACAATGCATTTGTGTCTCATTCTTCGACCTATGCACCGACGGATATTAAGGCGGCAATGAACACGATGTCTCAATGTTCCAGATAACAGTTGGTATATGGATATTGGCGCCATATCTCATATAACGGCATCCCAAGGTACTCTCTCGTCTTATTTCAATATAAGCAATTTAAATAATAATATTATTATTGGTAGTGGACAAGGCATTCCCATTCGGGGTTATGGACAATCATCCCTCTCCCCACCACACCCCCCATTATCTTTGAAGAATATCCTCCATGCCCCGAAACTTATCAAAAATCTAATCTCTGTGTGTCATTTCACAACCGACAATAATGTTTTTCTTGAATTTGATCCTTTTGGTTTTTCTGTGAAGGACTTTTCGACAGGGATGAAAATAATGAGATGTGATAGCATTGGGGATCTTTATCCTATCACCACCACTGTCGGCCATCTAACCTCATCTCCATCAACATTTGCAGTTATTTCGTCTGTTTTGTGACATAATAGATTATGACATCCGGGAGATTCTGTTTTATACTCCCTTAGCAAAAATAAATTTATTGATTGCAAACATGTCTCTTGCCCTCCTGTTTGTGAATCTTGTATTTTTGGGAAACATGTCAAGTTGCCGTTTTATTCTTCATCCTTCTATACTTTAATGTCATTTGATATCATACACAGTGATTTATGGACTTCTCCTATTTTAAGAACAGTCGGACATCAATATTATATGTTGTTTTTGGATGGTTATTCCAACTTCTTGTGGACTTTTCCTATTTGCAATAAGTCCCAAGTCTATTCTATTTTTTCATCCTTTAGTGCTTTAATTAAGACACAATTTGAAAAGAATATCAAATGTTTTCAATGTGACAATGGGAGGGAAGTCGACAATACACAATTCAAACTTTTTTGCGCCAAACACGGTCTTGTCTTTCGATTTTCTTGTCCCCACACCTCTCAACAAAATGGCAAAGCCGAGCGAAAAATCAAAACCAAAAATAACTTAGTTCGTTCCCTCCCTGCCCACGCTTCTATCTCCTCCTATTTTTGGTATCACGCTCTATCAATGGCAACCTATATCTTAAACATTCTCCAAAACACGTCTCTCACTCAAGTTATCTATCTTCGGGATCCTTTCTATAAGCATTTACGAACTTTCAGATGTCTATGCTACACCCTTCATCCCTCCACCAAAATCAATAAGCTGCAACCTCGGTATACCGCGTGTGTCTTTCTTGGTTACCCGTCTAATAATCGAGGATACAACTGTTACGACTTGTCCAACCGAAAAATAATCATTTCTAGGCATGTAATATTTGATGAGTCCTAATTTCCCTTTGCCAAACTGCATTCTCCACCTCCGAATTCGTATGACTTCTTAAATGATGGCCTCAATCCCCTTTTATTTCATCACTTGTAGAATCAGTCGCTACCATCATCGGCACCCGACCCAATTCCCATTATACCGTGTTGGGTGGGCCAACAAACCCAACCATGGGAACCTCGGAACAGCCTCTCTCGGCGTCTCGATACCACTGCCTCCTCTCAGCCAGCGCCCTCGCCCCGTCTCCCCGATCCCGCTACCGTTTCTAGGCCAGCTCATACGCCCCACCTTCCTGGTCCCAGCACGCTCGACTTCCCTCTTAGCCAACTGCATGCCCAGCCACATTCCGTCCACCCCCACGGCACAACTACGGAAAATGGAAACATGTGCTATGCATGACATTTTCAAACCCAAACGGTAATTTAATTTGTCGACTTTGGTTGCCTCTTCCCCTCTTCCTCGCAACCTGAAAAATTCCTTGTCCGATCAAAATTGGAAAACTGCCATGATTGATGAATATAATGCTCTTATTGAAAATAAGACATGAGATCTAGTGCCCCGTCCTCCTGATGCTAATGTTATTCGTTCTATGTAGATTTTTTGACATAAAAAGATATCTGATGATTCTTTTGAGAGGCACAAGGCCCGTCTTGTAGGTGATGACATATCTTAACATGTGGGAGTAGATTGTGATGAAATTTTCAATCCGGTGGTGAAACCGACAACTATTCAGACCGTTCTCAGTATTTCTCTGTCCAAATCATGGCCTATTCATCAGTTTGATGTAAAAAATGTCTTCATGTATGAGGACCTTCATGAAACCGTTTATATGTATCAGCCTATGGGAGTCAGGAATCCGGTTCATCCAGATTATGTGTGTCATTTGAAGAAATCGTTGTATAGACTGAAACAGGCTCCTCGTGCATGGTATCAATAATTTGCTGACTTTGTATCCTCTATCAGTTTTTGACATAGCAAGTCCCACATTGGATATTGAATGGGAACATGGACTTGGATAATCATTACCGTACAAGTTAACTTTTGAGGTTGAGTTAGGTCCAAGATGCATTCTTTACACCTTCCTTCGAAAATATTTTTAAAATAAATATATAATATTTTAAGCAAATGAAAATTTGTTTACGCTCATGATAAAAAGAAACTTCTCTCTAGTTTTATAAGATAAGCTTTGAAGTCTATTGTCATGATTTACTCCATTTTACCTCAAGTTACAAATACAAAAATTTGATAGAAGGAAATTATTCAAGCTCCAAAAGTTAGTGAAATAGATAAATCTCTATAAATAATAAAACACATTAGATTTTGGAACGGTAAACGCAAATAAAATGTCTAAACATGACATAAAAATGAATATGTGTAGAAACTTAATCAAAATTGATGCTCAAATCGTCATAGGAATCCTTATGATTTGACACAAGTGTTCATTAATTTAGCATTGGCAAACGCTTGAGAAACAACAAAAATATTGATACCTTTCCCAATCGAACAAAAGACAATTACTTTAAAGTGATATATAATTTTTGTTTGAATTATTATCTATCCGCCGTTGATGTCTTAAGAGCCGGGAAGGAGTACTTTCTCAAGGAATGTCTATACGGTAACACGAACACAATAAGAAACATAGTTAAGGAGGATGCTTAGCTTATATTTGCGAAAATGAGTTTGAAAGAATAACAAGTTATGTCGCCACTCTTACCAAAGACTAGGGGCTTTCAGATGAAATCGCGAAACCGATAAATCAAACCAAATTTGAAGAAAAAAAATGATTTAGGTTTGGTTTGATTATAAATTTAAAAAAATCGATAATATTTTATTTGATTTGATATGAAAAAAAATGAACCAAACCGCAAATATACATATATTTGTATTAAATATAAACATTTGTTAGATGTAGATATTCATTTAATACTTTTATGAGAAAAGAACACAAATATCCACTGAACACAAACTAATTATATATTCCTACCCATTTACTTTCCTACCCTCAAAACTAATTATCCTTACTCATTATAACTTTTGTAGTTAATTGTCTTTTTTTTTTTATTTCTCTACGTCTTAACTCTTTTATAAGGTCACATATTTTGCAAATCCTAATAGTTCGGATGTGTATGTCATCCGGTGGTTCTTATTTGTAAGACAATGGATAGTAGGACTTGAGTATATAATTTGCAAAACTTGATACTTTTATGGTGAATTGGATAATATGCAAGTTGTAACGACCCGCTAGGTCGTTTTGTTGTTTTTGCTTATTTTTCCACAAATGCCCTTTTTTCTAGCCTTGTTACAGGGTTCTTGTTATATGGGGATGGGCGGTACGGATACCGAGGCAATCGAATGACAATAGCGGAAGGAAATCCAAGTATTGAGTTCTAGGAGTTCTAAGTTTGAAAGGTTTGACTTAAGGGTTGACTTTGAGTAGAAATGTCCGGAATCGATTTCTGACGGTTCGGTTAGCTCCGGAACGTCGAATATAGCCTATGTGTATCCTTGGTTTGGTTTCCGAAGTGCTTGGAAGCATTTTAGGCTTTGAGTTGAGACTTAGAGACTTTATAAAGTCCTTAGGGGTTTTGAAAGGATTTTTTATTAAGATGACCTCGTATGACGATTCCGAGTGTGCGGATGAGTTCGTAGCGTGTTATTATGTTAGGTTGCATATCTGGTTTGTATTCGGGAGGTCCTGGGTGAGTTCCGGGGTTTTTGGAGGAGATTGAGGAAACCAGATCAGTTGTCTGTTGGTGTCCTTCTCCGCGATCACGAAGAAGGCATCGCTATCGCGACCCACAGATTTGCCGGCCATCATGATCGAGAGGGTCCTGCCGCGACCGGCTGTGTATTGGTTCCGTGTCCCCGCGATCGCTAAGTAAGTTCTCGCGATCGCGAAGGGTACATCGCTGGGCATTATATAAAATCCTCAAAACATGTTTTGACCTCCCATTCACTCATTTTGAATGCTAGACTTCGGATTAAGGAGATTTTGGAGAGGATTGTTCATGTTCTTCAAGAGGGTAAGATTCCAACTTCCATTTTATGATTAAGTCTTCAATTATTGGTGTTTTCCATGCTAGAATCCATGTTTAAGATGGGGAAAATTAAGAGAATAAACCCTAGGCTTGAAAAGATACAAGTTCATGATTTAGGCATGAATTTGAGGCTAGAATTTGATGATATTGCATATCAGGTTCCTTAGACTATGGGTAAACTAATTTGAGAAAGAAATTTATATTTTGCTCTTTGGCTCGGAAATCACTTTTTGGGTGTCATTTTGTGTTTTGCTTCAAAGTATGTCATTATGGGTACCGTTGGGATCATATGAACTAGTAGATTGATATATTGACCATGTTAGTCCCGATTTTCTAGAATAAATACGGATTTGACCTTGGAGTTTTAGAATGGAGTTTTTGTGTGGACTTTCTAGACCCGAATCTTGTATAGAGTATTGTAGGCATCATTTGTCTCATATTTTGACGCTTAATCTGTATTTGAGCAGATTGGCACCGTGAGGAGTCTATTCGAAAAGGCAAAGCTACTTCGTGACTTCGGTCTCCTACTTCTAGGCATATTGAGACTATGAACCTTATCTTAGACGTCTTGGTTGATTAACTGAATTAATTAACTAAAGAGGGGAGTAATGAGAAAACTAAGGGGGTCCCGATACTTGTGAGGTGACGAGTACTTGTATCAGGTACCGGTGTTATGTATGGAAATTTGTGCTTTTAAATTACCAAGAAAAATGTCATACATTGGGCACTGGCTGATAGTATAGTACGATCCCTTTGGATCCGTGATTGGGGTATGAAGCCCATACATTACGCATGATATGATATTTGTCTGTGTGTTATATGACTGTTTGTCCCATCACCCCCTTTCATACTCATCTAGTTGGAAAAAAAGCTAAAGATCGAGTCTTTTATGAAAATGACTAAGTTATGACTTGTTTGTTGTACTTGCTTCTTATTCCTATGCATAGCATTTTATATGCCTTTTAGTGTCTGAGCCTGTGTGAGGATAGACGAGTATAGACGTTGTGTGAGTAGAACATGTGATGTGTGAGCCTGCAGTGTGAACTGAACTTAGGTACTATGTGTAAGCCAGAGTGGTATATGGAATTGCGGGTCCCCCATGGATCACGCTTCGTTGACATTCGAATGTGTGTGTACCGATAGAAGAGAGTACTATATTTGCATATCAGCCATTATATTTACTTCATTGTATCTCGCCCTTATTGATGATGAGTTGTTGATTCTGTGCCTATATGTAGTGTATGTACTTGACTTGATTGAGGGGATAAATTATACAACCTAGTCTTAAATCCATTAATCAACTAATTGTTATGTGATTATTCTATTGAACTGTTGTGGCAGTTGGTGTAGTAGTAGCATTATTTAGACCAGCCCTTGTCTCTGTTTAGGATCGGGTCAGTCGTCAATGCTGTTGAGTATCTGTGTATTTTGTACTCACGCTACACTTGCTGCACCCTTTTTATGTGCATGTTCAGTTTCCATCTCTAGTGGGACCAGTGACTATCCAGCCCGTTGAGGAGCTACATTGAAGGATTGACGGGGTGAGCTACCAGACGACCTTTAGCCCCGGATTCTCTTCCTTTATCTTTACATTCTGTCCTTCGATTTAGACAACTTCATGTATTTCAGGGCATGTTTAGTCTCAAGACTTGTAACACTCTTAGTAGTTCTTGTAGTGTGACATCCGATTTTCGGGGGAGTTTCTCACGTTGCTATCTTATTTTAATTATGAATTTGGTTTAAAGACTTTAAGCTACTTCTTAATTATTTTTCGCACTATTTCATCATTTCTATTTGGGTTGTTGGGTAGTGATCGACTTACTGACTCGTAAGAGTTGGTGCCATAACGACCCTCGATTTTGGGTCGTGACACAAGTTTTTCCCATTTAGCATGACCCCAAATTTTCTCATGAAAGAAAACCATAACCCAAATTATAAAACCCAAGTTTACTAGTCAAATTAGATTATATTATTGCCAATGGAGAACATCATCTGCTTTATTTTTTATTATTTGGTAAAATTGAAATAACCGCAAATATCGAATCAAACCAACCAAATTGATAAAATCGAAATCGGCAAAACTTATACTATATTGGTTTTGATGCTAATATTAAAAATTTGACTTTTTAGTTTGATTTTTTTAAGTCAAAACCGAGTCAACCGCACCATGGACATCTCTACCAAAGACAATGAGAACTCAGATTTTTTTTATAGTGTCGTTGTGGTTGCTACAAATATTCTTTCTTATTCGACATTGGTAAAAAGTAGTACTAGAAGAAAATGTGATATGGCAAGAATTTCAGTAATGGGCAAACGATTTGCGAATTGTTGGTACTCTATGGTACTTTATAAAGCAGTACGGGAAGTAAATAACTATTACAAGTATTCGAAATGATGAACAAATATTCAATGTTCAGAAATTGAATCTTGTTGAACGAATAGGCCAATTTTCAAAACTGCCGCAAGCTTGTTGTGTCTTGAATCTTGATAACCTGAAATCAAGAAACAACTAAATCTGGATGGTTACAACGTTACTTCAGGGATCAAACTATACATCTGGCAGAGTTCTCTGGTCCAAAAAGATAATATCAGAAAGTCCCCACAGCCCACAGCCCACAGCCCATAGCCGAGAACCCGGAACCGGACGGGACGGGCGGGCGGCGGCGCGCGTGTGGGCTTAGCCTTGAACCCAAGCACATCTAGGTCTTCCCTCCTTTAAACACATGGGATACTCCTTGGGGTCCCAAACCCTTTACCAATTTGAGACTTATATAGAGAGCAATTCTTCCTATTCCCACCGATGTGGTAGATTTGTCCCACACCACATTTTCATGCCTCAAACACCTTACTTCGTGGACCAATATCTCTTTCATTTCTCAACGAAATTAGACGATTCTTGGCCCTACGGTCATCTACTCACTTAGTAGATCATGAATGTGCGAAGAGACAATGTCTCCAACATGCGGAACACTAGTGTTTAATTCATCAAAGATGGGTGGACGCATCTCCCCGCCAAAGGCTAATTTCCAACACGAATTTGATGGAGAACATTATTTTTGTTCTTTTAGTTTTCATATTTTTTTCGTGGAACTCAATTGTTAATAAATTAAGATTTTGGTTCATGTTATATTTAGCATAATTCATATTTAATTAACTAAAATATGTATTTTGATCAACAACGAAATTAAATTATAAGGGAATGAGCCACTTTTTATGTGACACTACTATGGCTATCTTCCCCGGGTTATCGCTTCATTCAAGTCTTAATTCAAGTAAGAATAAGTCATTATCATCCTGATCGGGATAGACGGGTCTGCCTCGATGCAGGTCATCACCTCGGGCTCTCTTTCTGCTTTATTTCTATCTACAAGCAGAAGTTGTTAATAAAAATTCAAGTAAAATAGCCATCAAATGTGAATTGATGTTGAGATGGAGTCCTTATGAATGTATTTTTATTATCAGATGAGGCAGAATCAGAACTTGATTATCAACCCCAAAGACTGACTGCGGAGCAAAGATTGAATTGGCGACTACATGACTTGATTCCTCTTCTTCTACTGAGTGTCCGGGGGGATAGAAAGCGGGTTCACTACCAGAAAACTTGAATTACATGGGAAATTTATTGGAGATTTTGAAGAAAAATCCGCAGGTAAATAACTTTTCTGTGGATTTTTCTGCCAAAAAAAATCTATTGGAAAAAATCTCGTAGGTAATTATTACCTGCATTTTTTCAAAATCTTACGAATTCACAATTTTTTTGGTTACCTGCGGAACTACCTAGGAAAGTGATACCTGGGGATTAGTTTCCTCAAGTAAATACCCATGTAAATTTCTGGCACTAAATGGCGCCAAAGTTACATGCAGATTTACCTGGGAAAATCATATCCGCATGTAAATATTTTACATTTCAGAAATTTTTAGATTTTTGCAGGAATTATTTGCGGAAAAAAATTCCTATATAAAATCCCTATGTAATTCGAGCTTTTCTAGATGTGGTTGTCGGCAAGCGTGACGAGAAGGCGAGGTTCATAGGAGGAAAGGCTTAGAGTGGATATCTAGGTACCGAGAGGAGGAAGGGCGTAGAAATCGACGAAATGCTTTGGGAAGTTGAAAATCGGCATAGATCTGGTGATTTCCGAATAGGGCAACCTTTTCAACTGCTGCTGAATTCATGGGCAGGCAAGAGAGAACCAACGAACTGAAAGATCTTATTAGTCAGAGGAAAAGAAAGTAAAATAAACCCCGTAGTAGCGGCGGGCGAATGGGAGATGCCTAAACCGTGAAAATGGGGTTGTAGGAGAGCAATACAAGCGTCGTACAGCTAGGCGAAGCAACCCGAATGCTGCACTCCAGATGGCGAAAGCATCACTATAGTTTAGGCTCTGACCCGAGTAGGATGGGCTACATGGAATCCCGTGTGAATCAGCAAGGACTACCTTGCAAGATTAAATACTCTTGAGTGCAACCGATAGTGAAATAGTACCGTGAGGGTAAAGAACCCGGAATGAAATAGAACATGAAAGTGTAAGCTCCCAAGCAATGGGAGGAGCCAAGGCTCTGACCGCGTGCCTGTTGAAGAATGAGTCGGCGACTCATGGACAGTGGCTTGGTTAAGGAAACCCATCGGAGATGTAGCGAAGGCGTGTCTTCATAAGGAAATTGTCACTACTTATGGACCCGAACCTGAGGAATCTATCTATGACTATGGTGAAACTAAGTGGAGGTTCCACCTACTGATGTTGAAGAATCATCGAGTGAGTTGTGGTTAGGGGTGAAATGTTACTCGCACCCAGAGCTAGCTGGTTCTTCCCGAAATGCGTTGAGATGCAGCAGTTGACTGGACATCTAAGGGTAAAGCACGATTTCGTGCGGACCGCGAGAGCGGTACCATATCAAGACAAACTCTAAATAGAAAATTTAATTAAATAAAACACAAGTTGCAAATATTAAATAAGTAAGATCACTTTCGATAAATCTCCCAAAGTCATGCCACCAATTAATTAAACTTGTGACATTAATATAAGGAAGATTGATAGCCAACCCAAATGGGGATTAATGTGTCATCATAGAATATTTCAACAGATAACAATCTTGCAGCATAAGGAAAGTAATTGTTCAAATTTAATATTTCTTCATTTTACTTTTTCTTTATTTGACTTTTAAAGAACTCCTATATTAATTCACTTAGAGATACAGATAAATTATAAAGGAAATAATTTGGATCATTAGTCAAAACTGATTATCGGTGATTCTACAGGATATAGTTATGCCCAACTTCAATGAAATTAAAACGTAGTTGGTTGATAATATTGATTAAATTGATTTTGGCTTCATTGTGAACGTCACATTACGTTTTCCTAATAGATAAGCGTCACATTTTTAAATTTATATGACGTTTTTTTTTTTAACTTTGAGACGTCTCAAAATGTTTTTAATATTATTCTCCCTCTATAAGACTTTTAAGTTTCAAGATTTTATATTCGCTAAGCTATTTATTTTTTAGTTTTAATGTGATGTTTTTCTTTTCTCTCTTTAACTACTAGTATTTTAAACTTCGTATTCAGTTGTATACCGTCACATAATTATATTAAATGAATGAAATAAAATATATTCCCTCCGTTTTAATTTATGTGAATCGTTTCGGAGTATGAGGATCAAACTTTATAACTTTGACCTTAAATTTTGACATAGATTTTTCAAGCTTGTAAAAATAAAATTTATATATTTAGAAACTATATTAAAAGTACTATAAGTCATCATAATTTATAATTCAAATAATTGAAAAAAAAAAGTAAGAAAAACGTGATCAAAGAATCATCTCGTAGACTCTCCAAATAGTAAATGGTTTACATAAATTGAGGGAATATGTTTTTCTCTCTAGGACCTACATTTCGATTGTAAAAATACAATATGCTTAGTTATTCTTTATAGAAGCAAGTTTAATGCCTTCTTATCTCAAAGAAAAACATTATACATTTCAGACTTTTATTCACTAGATCATACAAATACCACATTATTAGTCCACGTGTCAACCATAAACTGGCCCATCAATACGAATTGTGGTGGGATGGTTACGATTCTTCCATCCTTATTTAGTTGTCTCGGTTTCGAATTCCTGGGAATGAAAAAAATTATGTTGACAGCGCCCCACAAAAAATGAGCCATGTAATGCACGATTTCAATTTAGTCGGGTCCAATACTACTACCGAATATCAGGTGGGAAAAAAATATATATAAAAATGACCGATTCTCTCTTCCTTCTCCTATAAAGAGCCCAGCCTTTCTTCTTTCACCAAAACAACAATTGCTTGCTTTAATTTAGTGATTACTCAATTTCTCTTATTACTACTAAGTCTTTCAAATTCAAACAAGAATGTCTTGCAACGGAGGAAACTGCGGTTGTGGTTCTGGCTGCAGTTGCGGCAATGGTGGAGGGTAAGCCATTAAAAAATATTTTTATGTTAGGATTTAGAGATAACCCGAGTTTTACACTTTAACTATCAGTTGTTTCTTTTTCCTAGTTGAACTATCACCATCTACTTTTCTTTTCCTATCTGAACTATCATGATCTACGTATTAAAACACATCTAGTTGAGTAGATGGTAATAGTTCAGGTAGAAAAAGTGAACAGTTGATAGTTGACCTAATCAGCTTCGAAGAAATACATAGATAGTTATAGTTCAAATAGAAGGGGAACAACTGATTGTAGAGGTATGAAACTCACAAAAAAATTTCATGTCTGTTTTTTTACCATTAACTCTTGTATTTATAAATACTAAGTCGTTCTGTATTTGCAAACATTAGTTTGGCTACCAATATTAGTTGTAAAAATACTAAAGTTCAATATCTTAAATACATGTGAAATATTGGAAAACTTGTTTAAGGTCTATTTCAAATGAAATAATAATTTTTGGTCACGAATATTTACCTCATTTTCTTAAAATAAAATTCATCTCTAAACACAACCTTAAACTTTCAAATTTTTTGGTTAACTTTCATTGTCAAACATATCTTCTTCTTCTTCTTTCAATTTCAACCAATTTAATTACTGGATGCAGTGCATATTACCACTACATCCAATAGTTATTTGAAAATACATATAAAAATTTAGGGAATATCAAATATATCTTCTATATTTACTCTGGTATTTGATACTTTCTTCATTCCAATTTATGTGAAGGTGCGGCATGTACCCTGATTTGGAGAAGTCCACTACCCTTATCATCATTGAGGGAGTTGCGCCTATGAAGAAGTAAGTGAAATTGTACCTTCCCTCCGCCATCCCTTTACCTTGGAGTATGAGTTAGCATTTTATGTATCGATGATGTAAAAAATGTTTATAGAATTAAGTCATTATAAAATTAAGAATTCAACTTATATGAGTTGATAGTGTGAAAAATCTACATTACCTGCGTATATTAACTTATTGTAGCTTGTAATTAGTGTTACTTTCTAGGTTACTAGTTTCACTTTTTATTAACGATTGATTATCTATAGATATCTTTCAACTGATTGGATAGAGTAATTTTTTTGTTACAATCTCGGTCCTATAAGTTAATCATAGGTTAAACTACACTAATAATATAAAAGATCTTTACGCGGTCAGTATATGAACTTAAATCCTTCTATATGGCTAAATTTGCAGCAAAGCAATGGCTGAGGGATCATCTGAGAAAGCAACAGAAGGAGGACATGGGTGCAAGTGTGGATCAAGCTGCAGCTGTGACCCTTGCAACTGTTGAAGTTTTATTAGGGCTTCCACTATGAACATGAAAAAAATACATTGTGTTTCTGTTTTTTAAATGTGTTATGTAATATTGTGTAATAAAAACTTTGTATAATAATTTGAATAAGACTAAAGCCATGTGACTAATAGTGTGGGATGTTACTTTACTCTCATGGCTTTTCTGTTTGGTTGTAAAATTTGATATTTGTCTGAAGGAGCTGCTTATCTGAGCTGTAACACAAACCTTAATAATGTGCAATATATAAGTTGTCTCCTTCATTCATGGTATCTTAAATCCCTCTGTTATTTCTTTCATGATATAATTGTCATTTGTTCCTTTTTAGAAGTACTCTATTTTGATGTTGGCTAATCTAAAATTTAGATTCAGTGGCTTCATAATGAGCGATTGAGCGTGGTTTATTGTCTATTATACGCTTCACTTAGCAACTTCGAAAATGAAAGAAATAATCCCTTTGATTATTTTCATTAATGAATGAGTATATATACAATTTACAATTTCCATAATATGGAAAATCCTATTCCTATTTTACTCCCAAAACTCTATTCTATTTATACAAGAATTCTACAATTATAGTAAGTGTACAATGTGAAGTAACTACAAAAATATACCGTCCATATTCCTGTGATATACACGGTCTCAGTTTCCTTATATCGTGTATATCAGTTCTATTTATCACAACCCCACAGTCATAGCGGGCGGTCTTCGTACGCTGAGAATGTCCCTATAATCTTCAAACAGAACCGAGGGAAGACCTTTAGTAAAGATGTCTACAATTTGATATCTGGAAGGGACATGGCAGACGCGTACTTGTCCACGAGATATCTTTCGTGAACAAAGTGGATATCCATCTCGATGTGTTACCGGATTACCAGAAAGATAGACTGCACTAATATTATCATAATAAACCAAGGTAACTTTTTGAATGGGAGAATGAAGTTCTAAGAGAAGATTACGTAACCAACAGGATTCAGAGACCACATTGGCTACCACTCGATACTCGGCCTCAACACTAGAGCGTGATAATGTAGATTGTCGCTTCGCAGACCATGAGACCAAGTTATTATCAAGAAACATACAATAGCCAGACGTGGAGCGTCTGGTATCTGGACAGCCACCCCAATTAGCATCTGTATACGAGACAAGTGTAGACATCGAGGATGGATATAAATGTAAGCCATAGTCAAGTGTGCTCTATATGTATCGGATAATGCGTTTAAGCGCATTCATGTGCTCAACTTTGGGATCATGCATAAACAAACACACATGTTGTACGACATACGTAATATCCGGTCGTATGAACGTAAGATACTGAAGAGCCCCTGCAAGACTGCGATAGTGAGTCAGATCCTCGTAATATGACCCAGCCGCAGCACCCAACTTGGGTTTAGTATCAACTGGAGTGGAAGTAGACTTGCACGAGGACATACCAGTTCGCTCAATGATCTCAGCGGCATACTTTTGATGTGATAAGAATAACCTACCTGCATGACGAGTGACAGCAATCCCCAAAAAGTAACTCAAGGGCCCCAAGTCTTTCATAGCAAACTCAGAACTGAGCATTGTCATGATAGACTTGCGTAACACATCAGAAGAGGCAGTCAAGATAATATCATCCACGTATAATAGAATATAAGCCAGGGAAGTACCACTACGATAGATGAACAATGAATTATCAGACCTGCTATGAGAAAACCTAATAGACGAAACATAGTCTGCAATCCTCTTATACAAGCCCGTGGGGCCTGCTTAAGCCCATATAAGGACTTCTTCAACAAACAGACATGATGAGGATATTTGGGGTCTCGAAAACCCAAGGGCTGATGCATGTAAACGGTCTCCTTAAGATCACCATGTAAGAAAGCATTATTCACGTCTAACTGATGAATGGGCCATGCCTTTGAAAGGGACAGACTGAGAACAGTGCGAATGGTAGCCGGTTTGACCACCAGACTAAACGTCTCACTATAATCCACGCCAACCTGCTGAGTCTTACCATTACCTACAAGACAAGCCTTATGCCTCGCAAAAGAACCATCAAAATTATCTTTATGAGTAAAAATCCACATAGACAGAATAATATTAACACCAGAAGGACGGGGCACCAACTCCCACGTCTTATTTTCAATAAGAGCATCATATTCGTCGTTCATGTTCAATTTCCAATTCAAGTCATTTAACACAGACACTAGGTTACATGGTAGGGGGATTTAAGAACATTAGAATGTAGATTAAAATATCTTTTTGGTTTAAAAATACCATGTTGACTATGAGTGATTGGTCTGTGACTCGGGGGAGATGGGTGGATTTTGGGAAACATTCGGATGGGTGACGGATGAGCCAACGAGCGGATGGGCTTCTTGGCCCAATCTGGAATCGGGGCCAGCGTCGGAAAGCGATGGCTGAGCGGGCGAAGCTGGATAGGCGGCCCAATTGCTGGACCCATGATGGGAGAATGTGACGGGACTGGAGGTCCAGCGGGCAGTGGGCCCGCTGGCGGATTTTGGGTGCGGGACATGTCCAATAAATGGTGGATAATATACGGGAAGATCTCATAATCTAAAAAATTATACGAACGAGGCCCGAGACTACTTACCTTAGCAAACAGAAATTAGGTTTCATAAAAAATAACATGGCGACTAATTATGATTTTATTAGATGATAAATCAAAATATTTGTAACCACGATGATTAGATGGATAACCCAAAAACTCACAAGGGGTAGAACGAGCTTGAAGTTTGTTAATTGTAGTTGACGGAAAGAGGGGATAACATAAGCATCCAAAGACTCTAAGATGTGAATATGAAGGATTCTTATTATAGAGGACTTTAAGAGGTGAGGAATATGTCAATCCTTTGGTAGGAAGTATGTTAAGAAGATAAGTAGCCATTTGTAGAGCATGATGCCAAAAGGAAGGGGGTACGGAAGCATGGACCAATAAAGTTTGGATTATATTATTAATGGTACGAATCTTTCGTTCATCTTTTCCATTTTGTGAGAATGTATGAGGACAAGAGAAATGAAAAACTATGCCATTAGCATTACAAAAATCCTGAAACAACCAATTATCATATTCTTTGCCATTATCACATTGAGTATTTTTTATTTTCCGTTCGAATTAGGTACGAATGAATGCTCTAGATTTTAAGAAGGAGAAAAAAAATTGAGATTTTTTCGCTAACGGAAAGGTCCACAAAAAATTAGAATAATCATCCAAAAATAGAACATAATAACGATGGCCCACAGAACTCAGAACGGGAGAAGTCCATAAATCACTATGAATAATATCAAAAGGCATCAATGTGCAAGAAGTATAGGCTACAAATGGTAATCTAACATATTTTCCTAAAGGACATGAATGATAAATTGGAGTACTACGCGTACCCTTACAAGAAATAAAATTGTTTTTATGTAAAGAAGAAACAATGGATGACCCAGGGTGACCCAAACGTGCATGCCACAAGGAATGAGCTATAGCAACAAAAGTAGATGGCAAAACTTGACTCGAGAGACTGGTTGCAGGCGTGATAGGATAAAGATCTCCCCTACTATTACATCTCATGACAGGTATCCCCGTCCAATTATCAGTGGTGAATTTATGGACATATACCAATTTTTTAATTAAGTTAGGGGCATGAAGGGCATTTTTCAAGACAATAGGTGGATGATGAGGAGACAAAGTAGTATGACCGTAACCACAAATTGGAATTGAGTGGTCATTACCAACAATTATGCCACGATTTTTGCTCAAATTGGAATAAGACGGGAGAGTACCTTTGTCTAACGTCATGTGAAAAGTGGCGTCGGTGTCCATGTACTAATTTGGGTCGGGAGGATTTAATCCAAGCGTATGCATTGCGGCCTCAATATCCATTTGAGTAGATGTGGGGCCCACTGCCGAGAATGCCTGCGTAGGTCGAGGCCCAAGCAGGCCTCCTTACTGCCCCGACCCAGCAGTGTTCCTGAACCCTGAAGCTAAAGCTGGAAAATTAGGTCTAAAAGGCTGATGGCCGGCCCACTGCCAGGAGGCCCATGGCTGGGAATAGTGGGGTTGTGGCCCACTGCCACCTTGCTGAGCACCGTTGCCACTGTTTTGGCCACCCCCACCACCACCGGAACCACCATGATTGCCATCACAATTTTTGCCATTATTTTTCCAATTTTTCTTGCCTCCACCGTGAGCACGGTTTGGCCCGAATAATCAACAAAACCTTGAGAATTAGTTGAGGACATCATCATGACCACGGGACTAGCGCTGGTAGCCGCCTTTTTGGCCAAACCGGATTCTTCTAACGTGAGCATCGAACGGGCTTGATAAAAAGGTGGAAGTGGATTACTTTGATGGAGGAGAGTCCCCATGCCATTATAGGCCTTAGATAGGTCTGCCACAATTTAAAGAACAAGACGATTATTGGTAACGAGTGCTCCAACGTTACGAAGTTGGTCTGCCAATTCCTTGAGCCGTTTACAATAAGCTGAAACATTCAGAAAATCATTCATGCGTACTTGGGAAGATTCCTGCTCAAGGGTGACCACGCGGGAATGTTGGTTATCTTGGAATATATCACGCAATCTATTCCATGTAGCCATAGCCGTAGTGTTCGACTCAATAATCTTTTGTAAAAGGTCGGTAGAAATAGTGGAATAAATCCACTGAAGGACAGTAGCATCAAGAGTAATCCATAACTGAGGATCCTCCGCGGGAGTAGGGGTAGCAGGAGGAATTATGTGATGGAGAACTTGATGGGAGATGGCGTGAATTTTGAACAACTCCGCCCACGTCGCGTATTGGACGTTTTCCATCTCAAGAACAATAGGAATGTGGTTCTTGATGTTGGAAACAGTAAGGGAAGGATGATACATGTTCTTAGACATGACGAAAGAACAATATATGAGGAAGGGATTTGGAAAATATTTGGAAGAGAAGAGAAAAGACGGTTACGGAATCCGAGATGGTGGCTCAGATGTCACGTTGGCCGAGATGAGCGAAAGCTGTGGGAGAAGGCGGTATGAAAAACCTAGACTTCTGATACCATGAAAGAAATAATCCCCTTGATTATTTTCATTAATGAATGAGTATATATACAATTTACAATTTCCATAATATGGAAAATCCTATTCCAATTCTACTCTCAAAACCCTATTCTATTTGTATAAGAATTCTACAATTATGATAAGTGTACAATGTGAAATAACTACAACAATATACTGTCCATATTCCCGTGATATACACGGTCTCAGTTTTCTTATATACCGTGTATATCGGTTCTATTTATCAGAAAAAAATTGGTTTTATAATCTATTACAAATGTTATTTTAGCTAGAAAATCTTTTCCACATGAGATCAATAAAAGAAGCACGGGAGATTTGTAAAAATGATACGATATCTATGTAGAACTATTTTTTCTATTCAAATTGAAAGTGGGCAAAAAATATCATTTCCTTTATGCAGGTGATGTGGCAGCACCGAAGCAAATAAAACAAGAAAGTCAGCTGAATTTCTTCTCTTCTTACGAGAATGCTACTTAGAGTAAAGAATCTCTGGACTCTAGAGGCGGAAGATGTTAAAATAATATTTCTTCCTGTATGTCTATGGTCCTAATTTTCCTAAATCTTTGAATTATTGAGCTTTATTTATAAAATATGATAGCATCTATAATCTACCACAGTACAAATACAATTCACAAGTTAGTCAAGATATTCATTTCTTTAGCTTTAATTATTTTTGAGGTTTCAAGTTATGAAGCCTAGACAGTCATTTCTGTTGCATACTGCGAACGAGGTTAATTAATATACACGATAGTGTAAAGAAATTTTATTGGAGTTGCTTAAAGTCAACTATAGGTACCTTATTATAGAAAACATGGATCAATCCGCAAAACATGATAATTGACTCATTACAAGTAAAACTACACAAATATTGTAATAAAACTACACTAAATATTGTAAAATATTTTTACGATGGCAGGCAATGTAAGCTAAACTCATTGCAAACACTTACTATAATTCTGAAAATCCATGTGTGGTTCATCGCCGTTTTATATACTTTTAAGTTACTTGTTAATGCTTCATTTTTTCCCTGGCCTAATTACTTTGAATTTGTATCACTTAGACCCATTAAAAGAATAAGCGCTTTATGTAGGAGATTTCACTCTCAGGATTAAAATGCGAGACCACTCTAACGGTTAATTATCATAGAAGATCCACAAAGAGCAATGACACAGGAAATAACTATCAATCAAAGAGGAGGAGACGGATTAAACTAACCTATAAGTCTTTTTCATTACAACGGTTGATGTTGGGTTTGGTGTTGTAACATTTGACCCAACATATCTTCTGAAGTACTGATTTGAATGGGTTTAGTGTTGTGACATTTGACCCAACATATCTTCTGAAGTACTGATTTGAATGCATAAAAATGTTGGGACAAATGTCACAACATTTGGACCAACATTTTTTAGAACAGTTTTGCCTTACTTCACGCTAAGCAGTAATATTTTATTGTGAGGTAAAAAATGACATAGGCGTGGCAAATTGGAGCTGTGTAAAACGTGGGAGAAAGAGTCAAAGCTTGGGGAAGAAGTTGAGTAAGGAACAAGTCAAAGTTGTTAGCGGATTTTGCTCCTTGATCGTCTCCAACAAACCATATCAGCTGTCCACCTTTCCCTCAACTTCCACAACCAATCGATGAGCTTTTCAAGGAAGACTCTCTACTATAAATAGAGAGGCTACTGCAGTGAATCGATATCCAGAATCAAAATGTAAAAATACCAAGAGAGCTCTCGGAATTTCATCTTAGAAATCTGGATCACAAATGTTGCCTGAGTGTGTCGATAACATTCTGTCCAACATTACAATTGTTGTTTAGATTCTAGATTAGTTTTGTATGGAGCGATTGTAATGAGAGGTTGTATATATCTACGTAGTTAGATTTTTCATGCAGAAGTCATCTGCGACTTCAACTTTTAATTCCTTTCCATTTTATACTGTATATCTACAAAGAAATGAATTTATAATTTTATATATAATATATATATACATCTGGTCATTGACTATCATAAGTTATATAATATATATACCTTTATGTTCTTTAAATTCCGCTGCATTTACTCTTTAAAGTTTATGTTTTACTAAAGTGTTATCACTGGTGTCGGACGACATTGTCACCGACATTCGAAAACTGAATTGGCAACTTAGTTAGTTTATTTCCAGTGTATTTTTATTGTTCCATAGCATACCCGGATCTAACAAGTGGTATCAGAGCCGACACTTAACATAATAAGTGCTTGATCCTGTTATTTAAAGCTATGGATCCGGCAAATCCGACTATTAGTAGACTTCCCATTTTAGATGGTTCAAACTATGCCTATTGGAAGATACACCTATGTTCTCATATCAAATCAATTGATGTTAGGGTATGGAGATCTATAACCAATTGGTATGTTGTTCCAATGTTACCGCCGGATGAGGAAGGTGACATTCTTATTAAACCTGAATCCGAATGGACGGCGGAAGAAACCAATAATGCTAGCTTTAACGAAAAGGCCTTAAATGCAATTTTTGGATGGGTTGATCTATACATGTTCAAGCTCATTCAAAACTGCCCCACGGCTAAGGACGCATGAGATACTTTACAAATTCATTGTGAAGGTAGCTCAAGCATTCGTCGAACAAAACTACACATGCTTATGAGTAAATATGAACGTTTAAGGATGGAAGAAGCGGATGATATTAAATCTTATGTTGAAAAGTTTATTGACATCTCAAATGAATGTCAAGTGCTTGGTGAACCACTAACCAACACTCAACTTGTTGAAAAAGCTCTCTGTTCTCTTCCTGAAAAGTTCAATTTAAAGATTTGTGTCATTGAAGAAACTCACAATCTTGCCACAATGGACCTTCATACCTTAATGAGCATTCTTAAAACCTATGAGATGAACATTGAGAATAAAAGGAAACTATATAAAAGAAAGAACGTGGCACTTCAAGTTCAATCCTCGGAGAATCAAATCGAAGAAGAGGATGAAAATCATGAAGAAATTGGTGAAGGTGCTAATGTTGCCTTACTCACTCGAAAATACAATTCGATGGTGAGGAAGTTCAACAATGAAATAAATCAATCTAAATCTAAACATCATTAAAACCAAGGCTTCAATTAAAAGCCCACCAAGTTCCTTCCAAGTACTCAAAAAGGAAGTCAACCGAGAAGAATCAATTCAAATCGTACCAAATTTGATCCCAAACAACTCGAGTCTGTGCAATGTCATGCATGCTCGTGTTGGGGTCATTATGCTAACGAATGTGCAAACACTCTTAGAAAATTTGGTAAGAATCTATGGGTCTCGCTTAGTGACGACGAAGGAGAAGAGGAAGGAGATCAAGAAGTCGAATCACAAGCAATGATGGCCACTGTTTATGAGCAGTCTCTGTCTGATAATGAAGATGTCGTATGTAATGTTGCCTCAGATGTCATGACATTTTCTCCAACTTCAGCAAAAACATCTACATCCCCAGCAACATCCGAGAGGTGCATATTCTTTAACTATCCTGATGTTAATTGCTTTAGTGATTTTATTTCTAGTGGTGAGGCTGAGTGTATGGATCAAGTTGAATACAAAGATGACATGATTAATGAATTATAAAGTATTTGTAAAGCCTTAATCATATAGTCCAAACAACTTGACAAAAAGGTAAAATCTTTAACTCATGGAAATCTGGAATTAACTGGCACGGTAACCCGACTTGAGGTTGCTCCTACCAAAAAGGATACTGAATTAGGTAAGATTCGTGCAAAACTAGATTTAGCCGAAGGAACATTCCACAAGCTCAACACAGGGACTTCGAAGTTGAATGAGATACTCAGCTTTAGTAAACATTCACATGTAGGTATTGGGTACGAAAACTCTCTTAAAACCATATGCTCTAGTTTGATTGACAAAAATGAGAAAATATGCTTTACAAAATAAAAAGGAATGAATAATAGGTTCTCATATATGTCAAAGAATATGAAGTTTGTATGTCATCACTGTAACTCCCCTGGACACTTAAAACCATACTGTTTCAAACTTCAAGATTCTGTGAGCAAAATATTGCCGAAAAGGTTGTCCAACATTTCAGATAACATTCGAAGCAACATTTCTGAGCTGAAAGGTAAAAAATGTTTTAAGAAAGTTTGAGTTCCTAAAAAGGATGTAACTTGTAATGTTGCGATAACTGCATTAAGAACTAACATTTCAGGTTCTTGATACTTTGATAGTGGATGTTCTCGTCACATGATAGGTACAAAAGGTTTTCCAAAAAACTACGAGACATTCAATGGAGGAAACGTGACTTATGGAGGAGGTAGCAAAAATAAGATAATTGGAAAAGGGATCTTGGATGTTCCTGGATTTCTAGCTTTAAGAAATGTCTTACACATTGAGGATTTAATGGCTAACTTGATTAGTATTAGTCAACTGTGTGATGACAATCTTGAGGTAAAATTTAATAAGAATGCCTATAAAATTACGAATGAAGCTAATGAATGTGTCATGACAGGTACTAGAACAGGTGATAATTGCTATCTTGTTGCAACACTATGGCATCAAAAGTTGGGGCATGTCAACTACCGCAATTTAGAAAAAATGGTCTCATATAAAGCAGTTAGAGGCTTACCCAATCTTAGCCATAAAGGTAAAACTGTCTGTGAAGATTGTCTGAAAGGTAAGCAAACCCGTGTTTCCCATAGTGTTGTTCATTTTGACGAACAACATTCAAGTACGTCTCACTGTTTTTCAATTATTGCACATGGATCTTATGGGTCCAATTTAGGTAGATAGTTTAGGAGGCATGAGGTATTCTAGTTTAGGAGGCATGAGGTATTCCTATGTGATAGTAGATGATTTTTCTAGATATTCATAGATATACTTTTTGAAAGAAAGATCACAAACTTTTGACATGTTTAAAATTTGCAATCTAGAATTAAGAACTTGTTCTATTCTCCTATTTTTAGGATTAGATCTGACCATGGAAAAGAATTTGAAAATAGCTCATTCACAAAATTTTGTGAGAAAAAAAGAATTTTCCATGAGTTTTCTGCTCCCAAAACTCCTCAACAGAATGGGGTAGCAGAAAGAAAGAATAGAACATTACAAGAAATGACTAGAGTGATGATTAGTTCTAAACATTTGTCAAAACATTTATGGGTAGAAGCCTTGAATACTGCTAATCACATCGCTAATAGAGTCTATTTAAGGTCAGGAACAAAGATGACACCTTATGAGATTATAAATGGAAAGAAACCTAACTTGCGTTACTTTCATATTTTTGGGTGTATTTGTTACATTTTAAATGATAGAGATCATTTGGCAAAGTTTGACTCTAAGAGTGACAAATGAATTTTTGTTGGTTATTCACAAAATAGTCATGTTTATTGAGTATACAATCTAAGGACAAGAACTGTACAAGAGTCTGTAAATGTTATTTTTGATGATTTTTCTGCTCCTACAAGAAATACAAGTGAAAATAACACTATAGTTTTAGTGAAAATGTGTAGATTTCTAAAGAATCAGATATTGCCATACCTGATACAACATCTGAATCTGAACCAGAGACCACAGAGAGTGTGGATGAGGAGTCAAATGTTGAATTGCTAGATCAAGATCGAAGGGACCCCTCATCAAGGATTAGGAAGAATCATCCAACATGCCAGGAGATAGGGGGAGTTTTTGAAGGAATTAAAACAAGAGGGAAAGAACCACTCAACTACAGAGATATGGTAAGGTATGTGTGTATGTCTACCATATACCATGAGGTTAGTCTTTCTTATTTTATATCTACTTTAGAACCAAAAAATATTTTAGAAGAATTCAAAGATAATTTTGGATTCAAGCAATGCAAGAAGAGCTTGAACAATTCTCTCGAAATGAAGTCTGGGACTTAGTTCCTCGTCAAAATAATACAAATGTAATTAGAACTAAGTGGACATTTAAAAATAAATCAGACGAATCGGGAACAGTTGTGAGAAACAAAGCTCGTCTAGTTACACAAGGCTATACTCAGGTTGAAGGAATCGATTATGACGAGACTTTAACACCTGTGGCTAGAATTGAGTCAATTAGATTGTTACTTGCTATTATTTGCTGCCTGAAAATTATTTTACACCAAATGGATATAAAAGGTGCATTTTTAAATGGTTATCTAGATAAGAAAGTCTATGTTGAACAACTAAAAGGATTTGAAGAACCTCACCATCCACACTATGTGTACAAGCTCAAAAAGGATTTGTATGGATTGAAACAAGCCCCTCGTGCATGGTATGGTCGTCTAACTAACTTCCTTCTTGAATTTGGTTCTAACTGTGGTGAAGATGATCATACTTTATTCATTAAACGTCATGATGTAGATATTATTACTGCTCAAATCTACGTACATGATATAGTCTTTGGTTCGACCTCACAGTCTTATCTAAAGTCATTTGTTGAATATATATCATCAATATTTGAAATGAGCATAATTGGGGAACTAACTTTTTTCTTAGGCTTGCAGATTAAGCAAAGTGAAGATGAAATTTTCATCTCATAAAGTAAATATGCTAAGAATCTAGTTAAGAGATTTGGTTTGGAGAACGCTAAACAAATGAATACGCCAATGGGTTCGTCGCAGAAGGTATGTAAGGATAATGTTGGTGATAATGTCGACCCAACATTATATCGATCTATGATAGGTAGCCTTCTTTATCTTACTGCTTGTCGCCCAGATATTATGTTTAGTGTTTGTGCTCGTTTTCAAGCTTGTCCCAAAATCCCACTTAAATACCGTGAAACATATTATTCGATATGGTGCTGGCACATGTTAGTTGGGAATTTAGTATTTCAAAGACACTAATTCTAACTTAATAGGATTCGGTGACTCGGATTGGACTGGAGATGTGGATGATAGAAAAAGTACAAGTGGAAGATGTTTTTATCTTGACAATAATCTTGTTTCATGGTATAGTCGTAAACAAAAATGTGTCTCACTTTCAACTGCTGAATCTGAATATGTAGCAGCTGAAAGTTGTTTCTCTCAATTAATATGGCTAAGACACATGTTAGACGACTATGGATTTTTGAGCAACATTTTGATTTTGTACTGTGATAATTTGAGTGCTATAAATATTTCAAAAAATCCAGTTCAGCACTCATGTACAAAACATATTGATATTAGACATCATTTTTAAGAGATTTAGTAGAAAAACAGCTAGTTCAAATTGAACATGTTGACACTCTTCATCAACTAGCTGATATTTTTACAAAAGCTTTGGACCAAGAGAAATTTTCTAGTTTGAAGAAATCTCTTGGTCTTTGTAATCTCTAAAAAGGCATTTTTGGGGAATGTCAACTGAAACATTGTCTAATATTTCAGGTGACATTTACCTATGTAATATCATAAACTGATTATTGTTGCTGCATAGTGCAATAATTTTGGTCATACAAGCATGATCCTTCAATAAGATTGTGATTCCAACGTGATACCGTTCTCTGCAATGATATATAAAACCATATATATCATATAAAAGAGTATCAAAATAAGACAAAGCCTTAACAAATGATTGGCAACTGTGCAAAATGGGCAAAACCCTTTGAAAAGATACCGTTCCTATTCTATAGGAGTATCGAGTGCTTCAAAAGAAATTTTAAAAATACTAAATTAAGTATTCTCACTTTTGACTCGAGAAACCTTTTGTATGTGTTTTATGATTAGACCAAGGACACGATGGAAAAATGTTACATTGGTCCAGTGATCAAACTCATAAAATACGTATAAAATGTGTCTTGATTTGTTGTAAATACGAAAAATTATTGAGGGATCAAAATACATTTTCAGATTATGATATTTGTTGGGATGTTGTTCTTACCGGATTCCAGAAAATCAGATTTTTCTCCCTATTTTTATGCCTTGTTTTAATAGAAATTTTAAACTTTAAAATGATAAGATTAAATTAAATTCCTATGGTGATGTTCATCTTTTTATCCCAAAATTTTAGGTGTAAGTTATTAGATAAATCTAAAACTCCTAAAACTAAGGAATTTTTTGTTGCTTAGAAAGATTTGCCATGTATATAAATATTCCTATCATTTGCTATTTTTTTTATCATATCCTATTTTCCCTAAATAAATATTAATAAATAAATAAAAAGGAAGAAATTACATCCTCTTACCCGATGGAATCATCACCATTCTAAACTCCATTCTCAATATCAAACCCTAAAATCTCAAAACTTTCTCCACAATTTTCACCAATGAAAACCTCTCCAATGTCAACATCAATGTCAACCAACACACTCCCAATGAGTACAAGCCCTCCTATGAACACTGAAACGTCTGAGCAGAATGAACCGCAACAACATTGCCGGTTATCTTCTTCACCATCCACAGAGGACTTGTCCAAAGCTATAGTAATTAAAGTTTTAGATGAACCTTTAGTTATTAGCTATCCTGGAGATGATAATAACCCTATAGATGCTGATGAAACTATTGATTTTTCATCTTTGGGTAAAAGGCCAAGGTCCTCTACCTTCCCTACTCATCGATCAAGTAGAGTTTCTTGCCCTGGAAGAAGGACACTGAAAGTGAAAATGTTGACAGAAATGTCACCAACATTTTGGGTAACACTGGTCCAAGACAGTCTACACTGTATACAGAATGGCTTGTGGATCAAATTGGAAAAATCAACCAATAGATTTCTGAGGTTGATGCTGCAAGGAATGCCCTGATACAAACTAGAGACCATTTCATGGTGATACTTTCTTCACAAAAAAGGAGAAATGATGATGCTGATGCAGGGGGAGGAAGCTAAAGCTGCTATGCTGCAGAGGAAGCTGAAGTTGTTATGCAGGGGTAGAAAGATGCTGGAAGCTGCCTGTATGATGAGTTATGAGGAGTTGTTGCTACTGGTGGATACTGTATGAGGGTCGTGAATGTTGCTCATTCTGAGTAGTTCACTGTTCGACATGATGAATATTGATTTATGTGGACAATGGAGTATTTCTTTTTATGGTCTATATATAAATCCATATAACTGGATGATTTGTATATATGCGCTAACATCTTTCTTATTTTCTAATCCTTTGAATCGGTACACGCATGATTACTTGAAAGCCATCGCAGGTTAAGGGGGAACATAACATTGATATTATTGATCACATATGTTCAGACAACATTTGTCTCAATATCCTAAGGCAGTTTAGGTTTGTAATGAGTTTTGTGAAGAAATGCAAAAAAAGAGGGAGATTGTTGATGTTGGGTTTGGTGTTGTGACATTTGACCCAACATATCTTCTGAAGTACTGATTTGAATGGGTTTGGTGTTATGACATTTGACCCAACATATCTTCTGAAGTACTGATTTGAATGCATAAAAATGTTGGAACAAATGTCATAACATTTGGACCAAAATTTTTTAGAACAGTTTTCCTTACTTCACGCTAAGCAGTAATATTTTACTGTGATGTATAAATGACTTAGGCGTGGCAAGTTGGAGCTGTGTAAAACGTGGGAGAAAGATTCAAAGCTTGGGGAAGAAGTTGAGTAAGTAACAAGTCAAAGTTGTTAGAGGATTTTGCTCCTTGATCGTCTCTAACAAACCATATCAGCTGCCCACCTTCCCTTCAACCTCCACAACCAATCGATGAGCTTTTCAAAGAAGACTCTCCACTATAAATAGAGAGGTTACTGCAGTGAATCGATATCCAGAATCAAAATGTAAAAATACCAAGAGAGTTCTCGGGATTTCATCTCAGAAATCTGGATCACAAATGTTGCCTGAGTGTGTCGACAACATTCTGTCCAACATTACAATGATTCTAGATTAGTTTTGTATGGAGCGATTGTAATGAGAAGTTGTCTATGTCTACGTAGTTAGATTTTTCAGGCAGAAGTCATCTGTGACTTCAACTTTTAATTCTTTTCCATTTTATATTGTATATCTGTAAATAAAGAAATTTGTAATTTTGTATATAATATATATACACATCTGGTCATTGACCATTATAAGTTATATAATATATATATAACTTATGAAAATTTTAAATATTTGTGTTCTTTAAAATTCGCTGCATTTACTCTTTAAAGTTTCTGTTTTACTAAAGTGTTATCACTGGTGCCGGACGACATTATAGCCGCCATTTGGAAACTGAATTGACATTCGAGTTAGTTTATTTCCCGTGTGTTTTTATTGTTTCATAGCATATCCGGACCTAACAACAACATAAAAATAAAAGAATAATCAAATAAGACAAATATGAGTTTGAATTTGGTAACATAAACTTAGATTTTTAAAGCAACTCGCAAATCTAATTCCTAAAGTCGTTGTTCGATTTTTTTTCCTAAGCAGTGACGGACAAGGCAAACATCGTCATCGTAATTGTCAACACCCACCTCTGATAGGCTGATAGCAACTTCTTCGGCTTGAAGGAAAATATTTTCAAGTATATCATTTTTCAATATGACTAGGAATAAAGTGACATCTTGTAATTGTACGAGCGAGGTGTGAATATTATATTAGAATAATGTTTTGATGATATCTTTTTTGTATACTTTATAATTAAAACAATATCTAAGCGCTGATTTTCAGTTTTCTTGTGATAATTGATCATTATTTTTATTATTCCCAAGCCTGTATCCTGAAATTTAAAATCTATGATAAACTTTCATATAAAAGTCTGAATACGACAGCCAGATTCGATAACCATAAGATATATTCTAAACTAATGTTGATAGTCATATTTGGCTCTTGAACAATCATATTTTAGGTTAGCTTTCATGAAACTAAATCAAGGTACCAAATGAGGCTGTGAGATAAATAAAATTCCTCAATTCGTAAATAAAAATTTTGTGTTCGAGCCTTAGGAATGGTAAAGTTCATAATAGAAGTATGGCCCTAAGCTACGTAAATCTGAATTAGTCAAGTCAGTAAATACGGAATATAATTAAATCCTTAAGAAAAACACCTGCGGTTCTCAACCTGACTAATTTCTTGAAATTGGAGAACTCTTTACATGCCTGCTATTTGGCCACCACAACTAGGACATAAGTAAAGGTCAAAAGATAACACGAGAAATCTAAATCTTCAGATGAACTTTCAGTTACAACAACCATATTTGATCTGATAATGCTACTGTAAGAATAATTATGGGTCAATTCCATAATTATCTCCACAATCACTCAAAAATATTCTAGAATCAATTACATGTAAATTCGTATCAATTAGATCAATGACATTAATTAGTATAGATAGCAGGAATTGATTATTATAATTGTATATATTGTAATCTTGAATATGAAGAAAGGAAAGGAATCAATTCCTACATGGTATCAAGAGTCAAAAATCCTTTGCCCTAAATTTTTTTCTTTGTTTCCCTTACACGAATTCCTTTCTCTTCTTCTACTTAATTTTTGGCCAACTTATAGGTTTAAGTTCCTAATACCTAAACCTAAACAAACTCCTAAAACCTACAACTAAAATACTAATAATCAAATATTAGGGTTCTTCCATCCACTACCATAAAAAACACCACCTACTTCCTTTATTCTTTGATTCTAGTGGAACTTATGGCCGAAAAACAAAGCTTTCATCCCGCTCTTGCCGTTAATAACGTCAAGAACTTTATATCCATAAATCTTGAAATGGAAAAAGGAAAATATACATTTTGGGAGGAGTTGTTCAAAATTCATTGTTGCGCTTACGAGGTAATCAACCATATCATCCCTTCCGAGTCATCGTCGGATACCACTACGGTGGACAAAAAACTATGGTCCCGGTTAGATGCTATAGTCCTTCAATGGATTTATGGCACAATATCTAATGATATTCTCCATACCGTATTAGAGCCAAATTATACGGCTCAATAGGCGTGGGAATGTCTACAAAACATATTTCAAGATAACAAACTTTCTAGGGCTATATATCTTGAACACCAATTTACTAATGTTAAATTGGATGATTTTTCCAACATCTCCACTTATTTTCAGGAATTGAAGATGCTTGCATACCAACTATCTAATGTTGGTTCGTCCGTAACAAACCAAAGGTTGGTCTTTCAATTGATTGCATGATTGAATGAACATTATGATGGAGTGACTACGTTCATTCAGTAAAGTAATACATCGACTCCTTTCTGTTAGGCCCGTTCAAGGTTGATTCTCGAGGAAATACGGAAAGCAAAACAAGCATCTTCTGGAGCAGCCACCGCCGGAACTGCTCTCGTCTCCACCAACTCATTTTCCACGGATTTGGAGCCCCAAAATTCTGGTTCAGAGAGCAATAGTAATCGTCAAAATAATGGCAAAAAAACGGGATTTAAACCATAACAATAAAGGAAAAAATAATAGTGACAAGGGACGAGGTCGGGGCGGTAGCCAAACTGCCGGCGACAGTGGGCAGTTTGGGCCATGGCGGTAATCAGTGGGGGAAGTACCCACCGTGGGCCTGGACCCCACAGTGGGTTATCCCGCCATGCACATATCCAACTTCATCGTGGGCCAGGCCTCTTCCTCCTTCAAATCGCCAACCCGATATTCTATGGTCTCATCCACAACATGCGTTTGCGGCCCAGGCACCGTCTTCGGTTGGCTATGCACCCACAGACATTGAACAAGCCATCAACAACATGAATATAAGTATTCTAGATGAATTATGGTACATGGACACAGGGGCTACGTCACACATGAAAACATCTCAAGGTAATCTCTCGTCTTATTTTAATATGAGCAATAATAAAAATATGATTGTCGGCAGTAGGCAGGAAATTTCAATTTGTGGTATTGGTCAGGTAACACTACCCTCTCCATACCCACAATTATACTTGAAAAACGTCTTACATGCACAAAAACTAATTAAAAACTTGATCTATATTAGACGTTTTACAATTGACAATAATATTTCTGTGAATTTTGATCCGTTTGACTTTTCTGTGAAGGATTTTCAGACGGGGATTCCACTTATGAGATGCAATAGCACGGGAGATTTATATTATGTCACCTCTATTTCCCAAAATATCATGACCAAACCATCAACCTTTGCTGTTATTTCTCCTACTCTCTGGCACAATCGGTTAGGACACCAAGGAGCACAAATTTTTAATAATCTTAGGAAGAATAATTCGTATTATTGTAACAAACTTTTGGACTCTTCTGTTTGCCAATCTTGTGTGTTTGGTAAACATGTTAAGCTTCCTTTTGCATTATCTACCTCTCATACTGTTATGCCATTTGATCTTGTGCATTGTGATTTGTGGACATCACCAGTTTTGAGTTATGCAGATCATAAATATTATATGCTCATTCTAGATGATTATTCGAATTTTTTGTGGACGTTTCCCGTAGGACATAAATCACAAACCTACACCATTTTTAAACAATTTAGTGTTTTTATCAAAACTCAATTTGGCAAAAGCATTAAATGTTTTCAATGTGACAATGAGGGGAATTCATCAATGTCCAATTTAATGATTTTTGTCACCAAAATGGGATGTTGTTGCGTCTTTCGTGTCCACATACATCACCACAAAATGGGAAAGCCGAAAGAAAAATGTGAACGATTAACAATATGATTCGCTCTATACTTGTGCATTCTTCCACACCACCAAAGTTTTGGCACCATGCACTTCAAATGGCCACTTACCTTTTAAATATTCTTCCTAGTAAATTGCTCTCCAATGTGTCTCCTACACAAATGTTGTATCATCGTCTCTCATCTTTTACACATTTAAGAGTGTTTGGGTGTTTGTGTTATCCTTTGTTTCCATCAACTGCCATTAACAAGTTGCAGGCTCGTTCAACTCCTTGTGTGTTTTTGAGATACCTACAAAATCATAGGGGATATAAATGTTATGATTTGATGAATGGGAAAATAATTAACTCTCATCGTGTAGTTTTTGATGAGTCTACATTCCTGTTTGCTAAGTCTCATGTGGCATCCTCACATTCATATGATTTTTTGGACAACGGAATGCATCTTATTTTACACCACCACCTTACTAACCTAACACAAGTGGAACTAACCCAACAAACTACCCAACATTTTTCGGCCCAACCACAAAATGGGACTAGACCGGCGACCACAACCTTGTTACCGCTGGTCTCGGCCCGGTCTTGTTTCCGTGGCAGGCAGTCCCAAGTGAGGGAGCCCAATACCGGATCCCAGCCCAACTTTGGATCGGCTACCCACTTTCCCTTGGGCCACAATACTCCCCCTCGGCCCAATACTATACCCGAGACCTCTACTACCCAACCAATGACGGAACAACCTCGGACCATTGAAACCCGCGCCATGCACGGGATTTTTCGGCTCAAACCTCAGTTTAACCTACTATCCAGCGTTTAACCGTCACCTCTACCAAAAAATCCCAAAGCCGCCTTGTCCGACCCGAATTGAAAAGCTGTCATGTTAGACGAATTTAATGCTCTTATTAAAAATAAGACGTGGGAATTAGTACCACGTCCGTCTAATGTGAACGTCATTCAGTCTATGTGGATTTTTGTCATAAAAAAAATTTTGACGGTTCTTTTGCGAGATACAAAGCTCGTCTTGTTGGTGATGACATGTCTCAGCAGGTTGGAGTCGATTGTGGTGAAACATTCAGTCCGGTAGTTAAGTCAACAACTATCAGGACTGTTCTCAGCCTGACTCTTTCTAAATCTTGGTACATTCATCAGTTGGATGTTAAAAATGTATTCTTACATGGCCACTTACAGAAAACATTGTACATGCATCAGTCGTTGGGTTTCTGAGATTATACCCGTCCAGATCATGTTTGCCTGTTGAAGAAATCCTTATATGGTTTGAAACAAGCTCCTAGGGCATGGTATAACCGGTTTGCAGGATTTGTATCCAAGTTGAGGTTCTCTCACAGCAAGTCTGATCAGTCGTTGTTCATTTATCGAAAGGGCACTGACATGGCATATATACTTCTGTATGTCGATGATATTATTCTCACAGCATCATCCACTTCACTTCGCCAGTCTATTATGTCCCTTTTTGCGGCAGAATTTTAAATGAAGGACTTGGGCCCGTTGAATTATTTTCTTGACATTGCCGTCACCCAATATGCATGTGGTCTGTTTCTTAGTCAAAAGAAATATGCCGAAGAAATAATTGACAAAGTAGGGATGTCTTCCTGCAAACCATCACATACTCCAGTTAACACAAAGACAAAATTGAGTAATGATGTCAGAACTCCATACAACGATCCTACACATTATCGCAGCCTCGTAGGAGCCTTGCAGTAACTGACCTTTACAAGACCGGATCTTTCCTATGCGGTTCAGCAAGGTTTTTGCACATGCATAATCCGAAGGAAGAATAAATGGGGGCTATCAAAAGGATTATGCGGTATGTTAAGGGTACTCTCCGTTTCGGCCTACATCTGTATAAGTCATCCATTTCGAGTCTTTCAACCTACACAGATGTAAATTGGGGTGGCTGCCCGGACACACGTCGTTTCACTTCCGGTTATTGTGTGTTCTTGGGGACAATCTCATTTCATGGTCGTCCAAACGACAATCCACATTGTCTAGGTCAAGTACTGAGGCAGAATACCGAGGGGTAGCCAATGTGGTTGCTGAATCATGTTGGCTCCGTAATCTACTATTGGAGCTATATTATTCGATTGGAAAGGCAACAGTGGTCTATTGTGACAATGTGAGTGCGATATACTTATCCGGCAATCATGTTCAACATCAGAACACAAAACACATTGAAATGGATATCTTATTTGTCCGCGAAAAGGTTGCCCATGGACAAGTCCGTGTTCTCCATCTCCGTGCGTACTTTTTGATGATTTCAGGGACAGTCTCAGCATACGAGAACCTCCCGCTAAAACTGTTGGGGGCTGTAAGAATAATTATGGGTCAATCCCATAATTATCTCCACAATCACTCAAGAATATTCTAGAATCAATCACATGCAAATTAGTATCAATTAGATCAATTACATTAATTAGTATAGATAGCAAGAATTGATTATTGTAATTGTATATATTGTAATCTTGAGTATGAAGAAAGGCAAAGAATCAATTCCTACATCTACATCAAATCTCGCAATTAATATTGTTTAGCATCAAGAATGGAATAGAAGAAGAAAGAAGGTAATTAACAAAATTCTACTTCCTCCGATTCAAAAAGAGTGTTTACTTAGTCATTTACACATCCTTTAAAAAATATTAATTTCTAGGCAAAAATAGATAATTTGACTAAAATACCTTTAATTAAATAGGTATTGAGATTTGATCACCTAACATTTAATAAGGACAAATTTGGAAAAATAAGATTAATTCTTTTTTGATTTGGTAAGTGGACACTCTTTTTAAATCAAAAAATAAAAGATAAGTGTACACTCTTTTTGACCGGGAGTAGTGTCTATCGACTTCTACAAGCTAATATGGAGTGCTGATTAAATGAAAACCCAACATAATGATGTCATTAGGCCAAATACACTAATAGCCATTAAACATGTCAGTAAATTTTATTTAAACACTTAAATTATGACTTGATTCAATTGAACACATGATAAAGTATTCCTACTAGACAATTTCGACTAAAATGTTTTGCTCGTCTTCAAGCGCCCATTACTCCAGCCATATTTTAATGAGAAAAGCAATATCTATTGCCACAAGGTAATACTTCCGGCCAGAAGGTCGCTGCATGGAAACAATGGAGCATAATGAAATGTTGGATTATGAAACAAAAAAAGGGCAGCCAGGTGCACTAAGCTCCCGCTATGCGCAAAGTCCGGAAAAGGGCCGGATCACAAGGGTCTGTTGTAAGTAGTCTTACCTTGCATTTCTGCCAGAGGCTGTTTCCACGGCTTGAACCCATGACCTCCTGATCACATGACATTAACTTTACCAGTTACTCCAAGGCTTCCAAGAAAGTTATAAATTCTAGTAAAATCAGGACCTCGAGTACTCGTCTTATTCTATACTCTCTAAGCACGGAGCCCCTGTTAAGATTAACCATATGGCGTGATCCATCCATCTGGCTTGTTATTGTTGAGCGGACGAAACCAAGAAATAACCCCTCACATTAAGCAAAAGAATCAACCTAAACTAAAGGAGGGAGCACCGCTAAAGATTCACCTTGTCCATCCTAGATATCTTGAAATCTAATAATGGAGAACAACTACTACTCAATGCCAAGCAAGTGGAAGTCTGGCTATATATGAATGAATCCTCACTGTCCACGACACTCCATTTAAACCCGTCTCAAAATCCAATACTAAACCAAATGATTCAGAAAATAGCTAAATTGTAGATTGACTCACAATAAGATTCATTTGTCACAAGTGTGTACTTTTGAACGGATACAATTAGAGAGAAATACAGCAAATATTATTTTAGCAGCTGGTAAGTAACTTCTTAGTTCTCAGTGTTCAAACTCATGTCAGATAGTTAAGGAACTCTGCAGCAGTAGCAACAGCACCTCCTGTAATAGCATCCATCACAATCTTGTCTCTGTTGTTGTTGCTTGCAGCAGATACAAGAGCCCCAGTCAATGCTCCCCCAATCATCGCATTCTTCTGCAAACGGAGTGAAGGAAATGAATCAAAAAAGATAGACTTTTCAAGAGAAGACATTCAAAATTTCAATCCACTTTCAGTAGGACCGTTGAATGGAACACTCCAAGAAATTCAGAATTTCAATCCACTTTCAGTAGGACCGTTGAATGGAACACTCAAACAACAACTAATAACTATGCCTCAATCCTAAACGACTGTATGAACTTGCTTACATTACAATAACGTAAGCAATCTAAAGGCTGGCAGCTAGCATAAAACTTGTCAATTCATATTGAATGGAACACTCGTCAAAATTAAATTGCATAACATGTGCCAAAACCCATCATTTTCAATAAAAGAAAAGAGCAAATTAATCAGTCAGATAATCAGATTAATGGATTCCATCCTATAAATACTTCGAATCATATGATGGTCAGAGCTCGTGAGAAATTAAGGCTTAAGACATATGTGGCAGTTTAATATATATAACTAACGCCAGAGGCAGATATAGGATTTAAGCTCTATGGTTTCAACCTTTAAGATTCTTAGCCTTGAACCCATTATATTTTTAAAGTTATGGTTCATATCTACTATTTATGGCAATTTGAATGGATTTTCACATATATTTATGCTCCGCATGCAAGGTGACCCTTGTGGTCCGGTCCTTCCCCGGACCCCGCGCATAGCGGGAGCTTAGTGCACCAGACTGCTCTTTTTATCGAAAGTACTGGGTTCAGATGAACCTGATACCTCAAAGCTCCATCCACCCTGACTAATGCCCCTCTTTGTGCCAGGTATCTTGCTGTTACGAAACAGCAGAGAGGACTTTGATGATAAGAACAAAAAAGATACAAAGAGAAGATGAACAAGTTTTATCTGCCAACACTATGGCAAACAATTTGTTACCAGCGTCACCATTATAACCATCCTTACTTTGAGAACAACAAGTTCTGAGAACAATTTCCAACATTATCCCCTAATACTACAGTCAGTCGCCAGTATCATCCTTTAAACATCATTACAAGTTCAATCTTCCCTCCATCCCATTTTATGTAAGGTGTTAGTATTTGGAGAGACAAACAATGTTTTGTTTGACTACGATTTTCTCCAACTCTTTTTAAATATTTTGAATTATTAACTATGTCAACTTATAGTACTTTTCATATAATTTCCAACTATGTAAATTTTATTTCAAAAAAACCTGAAGAATCTATGCTCGAACTCACACAAAAATTAGGTGCTTTGACCCATATACTCGGAAACCATTAATATAAATTGGGATAGACGGATTACTATCTTCATCAACATTGCTACAACATTGAGGGATGCGCAATCACATTGTATTGGGAGGTTGAATAGGTCGCATACCACAAAGAAGCTTATCTTTTTCCTTCATATTCTCCCATGTATATCTTATCAGTTTAACGGCAAAGTCTTACTATTATGACAAATAGGACACGAAGCTGGATAACCTAAATTTACATTTAGGCCTTTAAATTGGTTACCAGTTACCACCACCATCATTCTACTCAATCTCTTTATCTTTGTTTAATTAGTTACTGAATCATGATTATCATATCAAAGATCTTGCTGCTGTATTTATCACTCATAATTAGAGTAGTGGCCACCACGAGGAATTTTGATAGAACAGAATCTGAACGCAAGCACGGTTAAAGGTAGGGGTGGCAAAATTAGCCCATGAAAACATGACCCGCTCAAGTTTGGGTTGGTCATTGACCCGCCCATTTATTAGCTCAGCCTATTTTAACCCAACTGATTTCAGCCCATCTAAAAATTGGCCTGATATGTAGCCCAAATTGATCCATAGAAACCTTGTCAAAATATTTTCAAAAAATATATTTTTATTTAATATGTTATATATATATATATCCATAATAAAAAATAGAAATAGTTTTGTTAGGTGCTTAAAAAATTATAAAAGAACATATAAAGAAATTAAAACTTAGGACGAATTGGGCGGGTTGGGTTATGACCCTCTTTTTAACCCATTTCAGCACAAGTAATGACTCGCCCGTTTATTAACTTAGCCCATTTTGACATGTCCAAATCCATCCCAACCCGCCCATTTGACGCCCTAGTTATAAGCAAAGACAATGTAGAGAGGATCCAATAGTTGGGGTTGAGCAATTAGGAAACAGGACGAATGATGGAGATAATAGGTTGTAACACGGTATAGGCAATCAACTTCAAGTGGTTGAGCAAATTCATATAAAAGTACAATACAAATTACCCAATCTCTGGTTCCACGAATTCTCTCCGCTCCATACTCTATTCCAGCATATACCCCAGCAACAGTCCCTGAATAAAGAGACAAGATTTGTTAGATAATCAACTCGAAGATTCAAGCAATTGGGAAACTAAGAAATTCTTTTCTAACAGTCCAATTTGAAATTTATAGACGGGTGGAACTCGTGCAGATTACTCACCCCAATAAGCACCTTCTTTACACATTTTCTTCAACTGCAATCAAAGGTAATTTCAGTTAACGCAACAAGCATGTTGGTCAATCCGTTTTTTAAGTCAACATAATTAAGTCCTCCAGAATAGCCACTTACATTCTGTGGTGAATTATTAAAACATTTGTTTGAGCAGAGCATAAGAGAAATGCTGCTCTTAACACCGAAATTTACATTTTCAGGCTTGCTAAGCTGTCTTTGAGATAAACAGGACAATTTGGTTTTACCAGGCTAGCCTATAGTTTGCTACATTCTAGTTGGTAAAAATATTTGGCTACAACATTTGCTTACTCTGCAACAACACAACACATCAGCATACCTACTGTGATCCCACAGTGGGGTCTGGGGAGGGTGGAGTGTACGCAGACCTTAACCCTACCTTTCGTGAGGTAGAAAGGTTGTTTCCGATAGACCCTCGGCTCAAGAAAAGCGTTTTCAAAACAGGTTCATAATACAAGAGTAAAAGCTATGGTGAATATACTATAGAAAGGAAAGTACGGACAACAAAAATAGTAAAGATAACTCAAGTAAAAGAAACGACAGTAGTAATACAATTGAAGCGTAAGATAATAATACAATAATAAATAATGATACTTATAAGTAGAAGAGGGAGCAGACAAGGTGCTCTAAGCTAGAATCATGCTCTCCCTCAAGGAAGAGAGAAATCACTCGATTACTAACCCTCCACCCTAATCCTCGATAAAGCAGCATTTCATGGGCATCACATACAAATGGGTTAAATTCTTTAGTCTCAGGTAGAGGAAAACTAGCCGAGATGCGGTTGGATATGGAGGATGTACGTAGGAGCCAGTAATGGGTAAAATAATCAACAGGAGTAAGGGTATGATTTGCGTAGCTAAAATATCTTTTTTACCTCCCTCACCAGTCATGTACTTATCAGCAGACATATTGACACGTTAAGAAGCCTACACTAGTCAACGGAGATGCATATGATAAACACATTAGAAAAAGGGATAATTACATTTTTGGACCGCTCAAAAATATAATAGCCAGCAAATTTATAGGTTTTGTTTATTAAGCATAAATGTACATATAATATACATAATCAGTGTATATGTTCGGTATATTTTGGCTAGTGCACATAATTAATTTCGGCCGACGGACCAAAAATGAAAAAAACCCTTAGAAAATTGTTCTCCCTATTTGCAGGAGCAGTCAAGACACAATAAAGAACAGAAAATAATGGTTCTTTGTGTCTGTTTATAAGTAGGATGAAAAGAATGAAAGATGTTTGGGACATCAATTTCCAAAGGCAAATTCATGATAAAGAATACACAATGCAAAGAGGACTTAGAGCAATATTTGTTCCAACTGAGCTTTTTCAACTTCAATAAATGCCAGGAAAACCTTCTTCACAAATCACACCTTGTAGGTGTCAGACAAATCTATAAGAGGATCACATCATTAAGCCAAATTTTATTAGAGGATAATCTCCCTTATATAAAACTAAATAAACACCTCTAAAAGAATCAAATAGAAAAAAAGGGCAGCCCGGTGCACTAAGCTCCCGCTATGCGCGGGGTCCGGGGAAGGGCCGGACCACAAATTCGCACAAATTTACAAAATGATGTCCATGTTTAAGGTGTGCTCACCGATTTCTCAAAGTTGTGACTCGAAACACTGCCTGCAAAAAAACCATGTTGGTTGCGAAATAGTGAGCTGATGAATAGTCTGGATACTTTTATATATAAAAGCTTGTAACGTAAAAACTAAGGAATTTACACTTTACCATAACACAAGAAAGAAGAAAAATTGGAAATCCTCACACTACATATCACATTGAAAGGAATCAAGGAAGAAAAAGAACAAAAATAGTATATTGAATTTTTACCTCAACTATTAATAGTGATGATGCTTACTGTGGTCATTGGACCGAAATAGTACAAGAACTAAGGGTTACCAACAGAATCAGCCACTATTACTTTTCGAGAAATGACATCAAGCATCAGCTATGTCATGGGTTAACCTGGTTTTACCCACCCATTTTTTACCAGCATGACATGCTGGCAGGTTGGGTTGTGTCACCCATATTTGCTTGGTCCAATTTCAACCCACACAAATCTTATCCAAACCACCCATTCGCCACCACTAGTCTTGACGTACCGTTGTCACTAGGGGTGTCATATGGGTAGGTTGGGCTGGATTTGGACCGGTCAAAATGGGCTGAGTTAATAAATGGGTGGCACATTACTTGGGTTAAAATGGGCTAAAACACGGGTCATTCCTTGTCACTAGTATGATATGGGTGTGAGAACTTCATCTACGTTAGTCGAAATACACTAAATATACCCAAAATAACTAGGGAAAACAGTATGGAATGATGATAGTCTATGCACCCGTAACAAGTCCATGTAAATAGGTGATCACTAGGTAATTGAGAAGTCTAGTCACTCCAATCACATAATAGTGATTACATACAAATGCATTAATATCCTTGCTATTCCCTCCATCTCAAATTATTTGTCGTGTTTCTCTTTTACACGCCCTTATGAAAACATTAATTAGTAGAAGTTTTTTACTATTTTACCCCTATTTATGTCTTAAGATATAATCCGTCTTTCATTGAGTATTTACTCTATTTATGTTTATGTGTCATCTTGAGGTGTTCGGTCTTCAAGAACAATTACTATTAAAAGGTAAAATAGGAAAAAATAATAAATATTTTCTTGAACTTCTAAATGACAAATAAATTGAGACAATAATTTTTAGAAATCACGACAAATAATTTGAGATGGCGTGAGTAATTTGCTATTGGAATTAACTCTGCACATGATACGTCAACAATTTGCAATTGGGTATTCAAGAAATGGAAACAGAAAACTAAAATCCAACGAAAAACCAAAACCTCTTTTGACGATTTCATAACTTTCTTCTGCAACAACTTTGGTGGCAGCAACCTAAAACAAGTAAAATATGGTAAAAAAAAATTAAAACCCATGTTCACAAAACATCCAAGAAATCCAGCAAAAAATATAATTTTGAGGTAATTAACAACACATATACTCCCTCCGTCTCAATTATCTGTCATTGTTCTCTTTTACACTCTCCTTGAGAAACATAATTAGGAGAGATTTTTAGCTATTTTACTCTTCATTGCTCCATAATTGAGGAGTTTGTAGTCTTCAAAAACAATAACAATTAAGGCTAAAATGGGAATAAATATAATTAATTGTCTTGAACTTCTAAAAGAACAAATAATCTGAGACATAGTACTCCCTCCGTTCCATAATAAGTGGTGTTTTTAGCTTATGCACACCCCTTAAAAATTGTTCACTCTTAGAAAATTATGAGTATTTTTACTAACTTACCCCTAATTAGTGCTTGAAAAATAAAAGCTACTTAGTGATTCTTAATGATGTAAATAAGGATAATTTTGGAAGAATAACGTCAATTTCTTCTTGAAATCCTAAAGCACCACTTATTTTGAAACAAAATAAAGTGTAAAAAATGGATCTTAGGCGTAACTCAACCCCAAACATTCCAATTTTTTGTTCATCTATATTGGGCCCCCAATTATATTATCCACGCTCCAGTTAACAAGGTCTGGGCGTGCTGGGAGTGTTAAGAGCCTCACATCGGATATTGAATTGAAACATGGACTCCTTATATAGACTTGGACAATCCTCACCCTACAAGCTAGCTTTTGGGGTTGAGTTACGTCCAAGATCCATTTTTTACATGGTATCAGAGTCAGGCTTATTCCAATTCTTTGTTTACCGATGTGGGCCCCCAAATTATATTATCCATGCTCGGATACCAGGTAAAGAATGAAGCTTTTGGGGTTGAGTTAGACCCAAGATCCATTATTTACAAAAAAAACATAAAACACCACTTATTATTAAACGGAGGAGTAACCTTAATAAAATGGGAATAAATATAATTAATTGTCTTAACTTCTAAAATGATAAATAATCTGAGAAATAGTAAAAATTAAACGACCCATGTTCTCAGACATCCAAGAAATCCATCAAAAATAATGATTTTAAGGTAATTAATAACACATATACAAAAAGTATTGAAGAGAGGGAGGAGATAATTACAGTGCCGATCTTCAAGAAAGCATCAAGAGTGTAATTGAGTAAAGGGTTTCCCATATCAATCACGAAATCAATCTTTGGAGTAGCCAATGATCCTGAAAATCTGCTACGAGCCATCTCTTCTTCTTGTTTTACTCGCAGATAGTCCACTCACTCTTTGGGGGAAAGGTAAGACGTAAGGTGTAACAATTTTGTTCTTTTTATTTGTTTGGCCTTTTCCGATGCATGCAAATTCAATGATGCCAGCAACCACCTGTTTTTTTCTCCTTCTTTTTACTTTTCTCTTTTGTTTGATTTTAAAATGGGGATATATCCCAGGTAAGATCGGTTCAGGATCATGGGATCTTTTTCTATCAGATAGAAAGGGCTGTAGCACAAAATGTACTTCTAAAAATCAAACGTAAGGCATAGTTTTTATAACATTTTTATTTTTAAAAGCTGAAATTTACCTCGCTCGACAAAATTATATAAAAATTAAATTATGCGGCATAGTTTTGTAGTATTTCTTCATATTATGATGAGTGATGAAAATTATGTCGGATGATATGATACATATGTCGATGTTAAACGCTAATTATGTCCGTCGAAATATGAAATTCTGTATTTTTTAAATTATGTTGAGTGTTGAAAATTATGTCTTGTCTGGCATAATTTATGGATTGTTATGTACATATGTCGAAATTAAACATTAACTATGTTGAAATCCTAATTCTAATGATTTTTACTAATTCATTAGAATTTTATCCGTAAATTTATTCAGATACTTTGAATATTGAATAGTGTGGGCAGAAGATGTAGAAATGGGAGGATATTTGAAGCTGCATGTAGGGGTGGGCAAAAAACCCAGAGAACCTCGATTTTTTTTTAAAAAAAAATGATTTTTTGAAAAACGAACCGAATCAGGATTTAGTGATTCGATTAGGTTTTTAACTTTTGGATACGAACCGAATCAAAAAAATTGAATTAAATATATAATTTTTTTATATATTTTAGGCTACTACTATCTCTTGAATCATAGTCATTCAAGTAAATCTATGAAGTTTTTATAGAAGTCGAATGCGACATGAACTTGATTAACATATCATGGAAGCATTGACATAAAATGTAGGGAGAGAAAGTAGTTGTAAATTGGTGAAACTTTAAATGGTCATAACTGCGCTCGGATATCCGTTTTACCCGATTTGTTTTTGGATTTTGGGTATTTGTTGGAGACGGGGCCGGCCCAAACCGCCGCAAGGCGGTTTGGCACAACCAATTTTTACAAAAACGTTCGTTTTCTCAATCAATTTGTGTTTTCCCCCAAATCGGTTTTTAATTTTCCTTTTTCTTTAGTAAACATCTCACGATACACAATAGATTTCAACGTCAAAATTTCATGGTAGTGTAGGTGTGAATGTCAATTTCTGTTTTGGAAATTCAATTTTTTTTAAAAATAAAAAGTTCCTCAACCCGGCCCACTAGAAAAACCCGATATAATCCGATACGTTTGACGATATAAACCGAACATATCGTTTTTTTTTAAAAAAAAGTTGAATTCATTTTTTTTAAATTGAATTCTTTTTTTTTTAACAAAACGATTTTTATTCGGTTCATATTTTTCGGATACAAAACCGAACCGAACCGATATACGCCCACCCCTAACCGCATGGTATAAAAAACTTTTGCTGAATTTTATCCGAGTAACCTAATTGTAATGATTTTCTCATTTTATTAATTTCTATATTACACTCTTGAGTAGGAGTATCATAAATGTGTACTGTATACGGCAAAAATCGACACGACACGTGGTATGATTTGGATATGAAAATCGAAGGAAGTAACAATGTTTTGCTCCGGATGCGGGTTATACTGGCGGTGAGTTTGGGTATCATAACAAAATCGGTTGACGGCTGAATCAGGTGACACCGAATAGCGACCGGACCTGGTAACATCGAGTGGAAAATTGAAGGAGCTCAGCGCCTACCCGCTCCGAATATCGCGCCAGCCATTACTATTTGCTCATTAAGTGACCGTTATTATCATTTAATTGTATTTAATGATGGAATAATTTTTGGACATAAATGCCTTGTACTGTTAGCTATAAAAGGGTCTCAACCTTCATGTTGGAAGGGCATCTCATTCTCATTACTGATATCTGCACTACTTCATTGTAATCACAATTGTAAAAGCGCTCACAGTTGGCTCAGACCTGAAGCAAATCAGTTTAGGATCGGAACAAACTGGTCAAGTCATTTCAATCAAGTTCATCACATTTCAGGCTAATTTAGTTGCTTGATATTTTCAATTGCTCATTTACTATTAATTGTTTATTACTATTTATTGTAAATCTATCCACGTATCCTTAAAATCACTTACAAATTCAACTGTACCTTTTTTGGGGTAAACAGTTTGTCGTCCCCCGTGCGGCTAAGGAGAATAGTGGTGATTTATTCAAACTCAAATTTTACTTGTTTCTTTTTAGATTTTGTGATTTCAGGTCAATACTAAGTACTTACATTATGGCTAGTGATATCCAAGTTGAGGTTAGCAACCACGTGGACAACAACAATGGTGACAACGTTGCTAACAACAATGTCGTTTCACCCATTGACCCAATAAATAGACCCTTGCCCGTTGAACCACTGAATGGTGTTCCGCCCATTGATCCTATGAATAACAACCCCGTGATTTCACCACGATCGTCTAGAAGATCACGTCAGAAGACACTGGACGATGATAAGGATGGTGAAATAAATTTGGCTCGAGTCTTTTATATGCTGAAAGAGCAACAACATGTTATAACTTAGTTACAAAAGAAGAGTAGCGGAACAAGTGCGGCGGATAAAGCTCATCCTGTCCGCAATGATGAACCAGGCCGAGGAGAGGATCGAGTCGACGAGAATACCAATAGCTCGGGGACTAATGAGTCCTCGGAGGTCTTGAAAATGCTTGAAGCCTTAACTAAATGAATTGACACCAATGAAAGAAGGTTGAAACCTACAATTCACGGGTAGATCATATTCCTGGGGCGCCTTCGATCTTGAATGGCCCGGACTCGAAGAGATACATCCAGTTGTCGCTCCCACTAAGTGCAACACCGAAGTTCATACCGAAGAGGTTTAAAATGCCCGAACTTCTGAAGTACGATGGGACAACGGATCCACAGGAGCACGGGACATCATATACTTGTATAGTAAAGGGCAATGGCGTGCATCCGGATGAGATTGAATCGGTGTTACTGAAGAAATTATGTGAAACACTGTCTAAGGGGAAATGACATGTTATTCTACGTTGCTTGAACATTCTATTAATTAATTTCAAATTCTTGTAGATGCTTTTATAAAGATGCATGCCATAGTACAGAAGGTCTAAGCAAGGAAAGCAAAAATATTCAAAATTGCTCAAAAGGACACAGAGTTGCTGCGGGAGTTCATGACAATGTTCCAAAAAGAACTGATGCTTCTTCCCTGGGTACCGGATGAATGGGCAACTGAAACTTTCACCAAATAATTAAATCCTTGAAGATCCAGTGATTCGTTCAAGTTGAAAGAGAACTTGTTGGAGTTCCCAGCGGTGATATGGACAGATGTGCACAGAAGATATGAATCTAAGATTCGGGTGGAGGATGATCAGCTAGAACTTCCTCCGGGGTCAGCAGGACGGAACAAGAACTTTGATAAATCAAAGAGAGTAGCCGGAGTTAAAACCTTCAAAAGATAGGTATCAACCGTACGGGAAACCCAAAAGGTCGAACTTCAGGTCGGATAAGGTTGAAATAATCGCAACTTCTCATCGGATAGAGGAGAGAGGCGTAATGATCGATGGTCTATCAGCAGAGGTTTGCACTTTAAGAATGATACCGGTGGATCTTCTTCTAATATTGTTAAAAATCCAAGATTGTCCAAATACAACTTCAACATCGATGCGACCATACTTGTTTTGCCTATTAGACATATTAAGGAGACAAGATGGCCAAGATCACTCCATACTGACCCGACTCAGAGAGATCCAAATCTGATTTGTGATTACCATGGAACACATGGTCATCGAACGGAGGATTGTCGCCAATCAAGAGATAAAGTGGCATGGTTATTAAAAAATGGTCATCTATGCAAGTTTTTATGTGATCGAGCAAAGGAAAACTACATAAATAGAGAAACAAACAAGTAGACGGAACCGATCGAACCCCAGCATGTCATAAATATAATTATCAGGGGGATGGATATTTCGATGGGAGTTGTCATGACTACCAAGAAGATGAAAGTCTAGATAACTCGAGAGACAAGATCCAGGGATTATGTGCCAGATGAGACAATTTCTTTCAATGCTGAAGACGTGGAGGGAATCATTCAACCTCATAATGATGCATTGGTAATTTCTATCTTTATCGATAAATTTCAGATTAAGCAGATTTTGATTAATTCAGGTAGTCAATCAACATCATCTGATGGAAGGTGGTGGAGCAATTAGGATTGTTGGACCAAATTGTACCGGCAACCCGAGTTCCAAATAGTTTCAACATGGCAAGTGAGACCACAAAATGGGAGATCATTCTTCCAGTCAATGCAGTCGGGAAAATTCAACAAACAAAGTTTTATGTCACAGAAGGCGAAATGAGGTACAACACACTATTTGGCAGGCCTTGGATACATGACATGATAGTTGTACCTTCGTCGTTACACTTGATACTGAAATTCCTAACACCGAAAGGAATCTAGATGATCCGAGAAGAGAAACCAACAACAAAGGAGATATTCGCAATAGAAAAATTGGTACAAAGACCAAAAATAATGAAGAACGTGGTTAAAGTCAAGGAAGTTAAATAGCAATCACAGAGTTTGGGCTTGCTGAGTTTGAAAAAATAAAAAGAGGAAGAAAAGACAAATTACGAGGAAGAAGGAGATTACTTTTGTGTCCCGGTGTCATTTGTGTTGTCAGATGATTTAGATACCACGAAATCAACTATAGATGAACTAAAGCAAGTCATCTTATTCGTGCATCTACTGTATAGAAAATATATTTTGGCATCAGGTTATCCCCGGAGCTCAGGCTTAAATTAATTGAATTTCTTAAAGCTAACACTGATTGATTTGCCTGATCCCACTTAGACATGACATGTTTTCCACCGGAGATCACGACTTACAAGTTGAGATTAGACTCGAGCTTTCCCCCGATGAAGCAAAAGAGGAGGCCTATGGCCGATTTCAAATATAAGTTCGTCAAAGATGAGGTAACAAGGCTTTTAAATATAGGGATTGGCTAGCAAATGTAGTGGTCGTGCCTAAAAAGGAAATAAATTGAGAATGTGCATAGATATTAAAGATTTGAATAAAGCATGCCCAAAAGACTATTTTTGTTTGCCGCACATCGATCGAATGATTGATGCTATGGCGGGGCATGATATGTTATGTTTTCTCAACGCTTACTCCGGGTACAACCAAATTAGGATGAATCCTGATGATCAAGAGAAAACCTCTTTTATAACTAGATACTAAACCTATTAATGTAATGTCATTTGGTTTAAAAAATGCAAGAGCAATATACCAACGTCTAGTTAATCACATGTTCGAGGACCAAATATGTAACATAATAGAGGTTTATATTGAGGATATGTTAGTTAAGTCCCTGGAAGCAGATGGCCATTTAAATCATTTACAGGAAACATTTACATACTCTGAAAGTACAATATGAAGATGAATCTAGAAAAGTGTGCTTTTGTAGTTGGCTCGGGAAAGTTCTTGAGTTTCTTGGTTTCAAACTGAGGAATAGAGATCAATCCGAATAAGATCAAATAAATAGAGGAGATTTCGGAGGTACTTAAAGATGTGAAGGCGATGCAAAAACTCACAGGGAGGATAGCCGCTCTGGGTAGGTTTATCTCTCGGTCCTCGGAGAAAAGTCATCGATTCTTCTCGTTGTTAAAAAAGAAGAACGACTTCGAGTGGACACCAGAGTGTCAGCAAGCTTTGAGGGATTTGAGAAAGTACTTGTCTCGTCCACTGTTATTGCATAAACCGAGGGCAGGCGAGCAGGTGTTCCTATATTTATCGGTATCTGAGGTAGCTGTAAGTACATTTTTTGTTCGAGAAGAGAAAGGTACGTAATTTCCCATTTACTATGTAAGTAGAACACTAGCTAGTACGGAAACTAGATATCCTCATTTAGAAAAATTGGTATTGGCATTAATAACTGCTGCTAGAAAACTGAGACCATATTTTCAATGTCACCCCATATGTGTAGTAACAATTTACCCATTAAAGAATGTAATGCATAAACCAGAATTGTCCAACAGGTTAGCCAAATGGGCAGTAAAACTTAGTGTGTATGACATATAATATAAACTAAGAATCGCTATAAAGTCTGAGGTTTTAGCAGACTTCGTAGCAGACTTTACACCCGGAATGATTCCAGAAGTAGAAAGAGAGCTTCTATTAGCCTCAGGAATAACTTTGGGGGTCTGGACCTTATATACAGACGGAGATTTGAACGTGAAAGGGTCTAGATTCGGGATAATGCTTAAGGCACATGCGGGAGATATTATTAGGTAGTCAATAAGAACTGTAAAACTAACTAACAATGAAGTTGAGTATGAGGTTATGATTGCAGGTCTAGAATTGGCACGGGAGCCTGAGAGCTGAGGTCATTGAAGCAAAATGTGATTCGCTTCTGGTTGTTAATCAAGTGAATGATGTGTTCGAAGTGAAGAGAGAAAGAATGCAAAAATACTTAGAAAAAATTCAAGAAATATTGCATCGGTTCAAAAAATGGACCATATGGACTAAAACAAGCATCCAAACAATGACATGCAAAATTTGACCATACAATGTTGTCAAATGATTTTCAGATTAATGAATGTGATTAATGTGTGTACATTAAAAATACACCAAATCGCATAGTCAATGTTTGCTTATATGGGGATGATATGCTAATAATAAATAATGACATTGCCAACATAAATTCTACTAAGAGTATGGTAACTAGCAAGTTGATATGAAAGATTTATGAGTTGCCGATTTAATCTTGGGCATTAAAATCCATAAGACTCCTTAAGGTTTGGCATTGTCACACTCTCACTACATCAAAACAGTACTTGATAAGTTTAAGTACTTGGATTTCAAAGTTGCAAAGACTCCAATTGATATAAATATTACACTTGCAAATAATAAAAGTCAAAGAATATCTCAATTGGATTATGCTCGTGTGTTGGGATGTTTAATGTATATCGTGAATTGCACACGACCCGACATAGTTTGTGCTATGTGCAAATTGAGTCGGTACACAAGAAATCCAGGCTAATCACATTGAATGGAAATGAAATGAGTTTTGAGATATTTAAAACATATCCACGATACTTTTCACTACACTAAGTATCCCCCAGTTATTGAGGGATATTTTGATGCAAACTGGATCACCGGTCAATTGATTCTAAATCCACGAGTAGATATGTATTCACAATTGATGGAGGAGCGGTGTCTTGGAAATCGTCCAAACAAACTTGCATTGCTCGCTCTACAATGGAGGCTGAATTCATAGCCTTAGATAAAGCCGGTGAAGAAGCTGAACGACTCTAAAATTTCATAAAAGATATTCTATTTTGGCCCAAACTGGTAGCACCTATATGTATACATTGCGATAGTCAAGTGGCAATTGGAAGGGCTGGGAGCGTTATGTATAATGGTAAATATCGTCATATACGACGGAGACATAAAACCATTAGACAACTACTCTCTAGAGAAATTTTCACAATTGACTATGTGAAGTCAAGCGATAATGTATCAGATCCACTTACAAAAGGCCTAACTAGAGAGATAGTTGAGAAATCATCGAGGGGAATGGGACTATGACCGAGGACAAGTCATTATGACGGTAACTCTACCTAGAAGACTAGAGATCCCAAAATCTAGATTTCAAGGAGATCAAACATAGTTATGAATGACGGTTCAACATTGTCAAAATAATATTTTGGTCCATTCTCATGATGAGATAATGTTCAGTACCAAAGATAAGACATTGAAGTCTTTTAATAGTTTCTAAGTTTGATACGGGGTATATCAAATAGTGTATCTACGGGATAACATGTTTAGGAATCACACTATTCTTCATGCATAGTCATTTTCCATTCATGTGGGAATTATTGGGTTTTTATGAATTGATGTGAATGGGAAATGAATCATTGCACATTTTCATGAAAAAGATTTCACACATTTTCACTCTACTTTGTAGGCTATAAATAGGCTATTTTTCAAATTTTTTCCTAACAAAAATTTCTGCAATCTCTCATCTTTCTGCATTCATATTTTTTGCACAAAACAGAAAACTTCTAAGTGTGATTTGACTGTTTCTTTGAGTTCGCAGCATACCGCCGTTTGAGGTACCACTACACCGATGATGATAATCCGTTCTACCATGGGAGGAAATAATTCATAACTCAGGTACTTGGGGGGATTAAGTTCTTTATGAAAGCACTGTGAATTCAGTGGGTTCAGATTTGTTCATCGTTTTCTTGCTTCTTCTTCATTTCTGTTTTACTTTGGTTGATAACTTTTCTGAAATATAATTTCGAATACGGACTAATAACACATTTTCAGTAATGTGCATAATTATATGTCGTGTTTTTATTGATTATTTTAATCATGCAACGACAATGAGCATATGTTGCTATCATAAATAGTTGACAATTGACACCAACGGTGTATAAGAATTAAATTTGGAACTATAGTTACATTATTAGACATCCCTTTCATTGAACTTTCTCCCTTTCTCTAAAACCCCACAACTGCATATGCTTTCAACTTAACCAATGATGATGTCCTCAAGCACAATCTGAGACTATTTTAACAATTTTCTTATATTTGTGTGAAATAGATTTTCAAAACATAATATTTAGAAATATTACATGCAAAATAAATATCAATTTAGAACAAAACCAAATGCTTTAAACCACTAGCTAGCTATATTACTATTTGGTTTAGTGACATCTCACTATTTTCTTATATTGATGTCTGATGTTTCACTAACAAAAAGTTTCAATTAACGATATAAGCTAACCATTATAGGAGTTTCATGATTTATCTAAAATTAAACAACTTCATTCGTTCCTTTATTATACAGTTGCCACTTGACATTAGTAATGCAAATTTTACCAACTTCTAGGATTTCTTAAGTATTCAAATTCAAGTGTTTTGAATATGAAAATTTTCTAGGAAATTGTTGGTTTGGCTGTATTGTGTGTGGTCTAGTTGAAGAACTACCTTCACCTCCCTGAGGTTGCTTTAAGTTAATTTATAATCGCATTTCATGTGAGTAAAAGATAGAAAGATACATATAATATATACATGTTTTCCTTGAAGTTGATATTGGTCTTGCATGAACTTCTAAATTCATAGAGATGCCAAATTGTTAACCACCGACAGATGACAGAGCAAGCAATGACTTTTTCTTTTCTTCTTTTGCTTTAATTAAGTTGAAGATTTATTCACAGATATTTCCATCAAAGAAATAGATGTATGTCATGTTTATATATATATATATATATATATATATATATTTCTATTACTTAATCATAATTATTTAATATATATTTTTACTATATTAAAGTCATTTAAGTATAATAAATTTAGTTTGGTATAAACCCCGAACTACTATTCCTTTATTTATGCCATTCACGGAGGAAAACAATCATGAGTCGCCCGTGTGAGTGTGACAATAGGTACAAATTTAATATACGCTCTACTTTAATTTGTATGGTGCTTTTTACATTTTGAAAAACGTGATATATACCATCTTATTTTTACAGAGCTTTCAAGCATTTAAATTTATTAAATTAATCAAATTTTGAATTTGATCTATATAATGTTCTAACTTAATATGTTCTATTAAGATCTAATATGTTCCCAATACATCTTAAAATCAAGTGCCAAATAAAATAATGTAACATAAAATAAAACGTAAGAGTACAAATAATTTTTGAATGATATTATTAGCTTATAGCGATATGTGTAGAAGATGAGCTACAGTCAGGGGGAGCTAGGTAGTCTTGAGGGGTTCATCTAACCCTCCTGGACGGAAAATTACACTGTATATATAAGATTAAAATTATTATTTTTGTATATATAATAGATGTTGAACCCCTTGACTTCTTCGTATATTTATTCCTTCATATTTTTACCCCCTTAATAAAAAATTTAGCTCTGCAATTGGCTACAGTCACTACCACTTACTTGCATCAACCTCCTTTTTAGCAAACAATTCTCGTAAATAACACAACTTATTCTATACGTATTTATTTTACAAAAATAATAATTAATAGAAATATATTTTATTACATGCGATAAGAAAGTCAAATATTGATTAAAATGAGTAAAGTAAAAGAAGAAAAAGAAATAGAGTTATAACTTCATTCCACATCATTTAGGTACATGTTTACCAAAAAAATGATACAGTTAAATTTGTAGATGGTTTTAAGGTTACGTGAATCGATTTGCAATAAAGAGTAATAAACAATTAATATTAAATGAGCAAATGAAAAGATCAAGCAAGTAAATTAGTCTGGAATGTGATGAACTTGATTGAAATGACTTGACCAGTTTGTTTCGATCCTAAGTTGATTTGCTTCGGGTCCGAGCCAACTGTGAGAGCTTTTACAATTATGATTACAATGAAGTAGTGCAGATATTAGTAATGAGAATGAGATGCCCTTCAAACATGAAGGTTGGGCTCCTTTTATAGCTAACAATATAAGGTATTTATGTCCGAAAATCATTCACTCATTAAATGCAATTAAATGATAATAACGATCACTTAATGAACAAATAGTAACGGTTGGTGCCATATCCGGAACGGGTAGGCGCTGAGCTCCTTCGGTATTCCACCCGATGTTACCAGGTCCGGTCGCTATTCAATTTCACTTGGTTCAGCCGTCAATCGGTCTTGTTATGATACCCGAACTCACCATCCGTACAACCCGATCGGGAGCAAAATATTGTTACTTCCTTCGATTTCCATACCCAAACCATGCCACATGTCATGCCGGTTTTTACCATATACAGATAGTCCCCACACTTCTCAGATCTAAGTTTACCGAAGTGACGGAAAGTGGAAATAATTTCTTCGATGTCTTCTCTTGCAAGATTCCTTTAAATTACTCCGAAACAGGCGAAAAAATGAAACACTTCTAATTCCCAAAATCTGACTCATATCTCATCATCCTGTGACTTCGGACACGTGTCACCCTCTGATTGAACTGTCACTTCAATTCATGAACCGAAGTATTTCGTACTAATGATCACGTCCCTATAAAACCCTTACTTTCTCATTTTCTTAAATTTTACCTTCTGGTAATTCTCCTTTAATCCTTCGAACATTCATCTTTCTTTAAATCTTCGTACCTACTTCAAATCTTCAAAACTTCAAATCTTCAAACCTACGTACCTTCAAAACTTCACATCTTCGAACCTTCATGACAAAGTCTACCCGATCTTCTTCCAAATAATATTCTCCGTCCACTTCTCTACCGCTGGCTTTCGATGATGTCACTGACACTGATGAATCTTCTAAGGCTCAGGATGTCACTGATCCCCGAGCCTTCGACATGCTCCCATCCTCTTTTCACTTTGAGAGTCAATTCGTCGTTCAAATCTCTAAAGAATCCGACCAAAGAGAGAAAGCTAAAAACTGGTCGTCTTCTATCAGTGCCTCTAACCTCGAGATAGTTTGAAATAACTACAGTTGGACAGAACTCTCTGGGATTATTGTACTCGGCCCGGACGAAGATATTACCACCTTCAAGTTCGGGTTTTCCAACGTGTACACTTATCTATTCACTTTCAAGATTGTTCCTCCGATTGACAATGTGATCCTCGAGATGTGCCAGACATACAATTTATGTCTTGCATAAATTGGTCCGTTTGTCTGGAGGATCGTAATCTGCCTCCAATTCTTGGCCAACTTGGTCGATGAATGTTTCACTTTGGATCACCTCATCTGTTTATATGTGGCTCATTTCTTTCGTGGCGATATCGTCCAACTCTTCAAACGAGGCAAATTCCCCATCCTCTATAGTGTCGATGAAAACCGAGATCGAAGTTAGATGGAATGCTTTGTTATAGGTCTCCACGGCCAATATTATCCCGGCTAGGTACATGCCTTCCTGAAGGAATAGAACATGCACCGTAAGTACTAAAACTTTTTCCTTTTCTTTCAATTTAGATAACTTGCCTTTAAATCTCATCTTATTTTATCTTTTCATCTGTCCAATGGATTCCGGCTCACTTGGAAAATCTCCATACATGGGTCGAGAAAATAATCAGCACTTACCCGCATAAGAAACGGACATAGAAAGAACTTTCTAGCAAACGATGGGTAGCTCGAAACCACGGTTAGTATACGCCTAACTTCCCTTTTTATCTTTAATAACAGCCTTGTGCATTTTTTCATTTCTTATATTTTTTGAACTCCCATGTTTACCGAAGGGCACCTCAACCCCAAGGTCCAACCCTTCAGCTGCTCCAGCTATCCCTAATCAAGTACTTGATATCACCGAGGTACCGAAGATAAAGAAACCCCCTCCAAATCCAAATCCTCGAAGCCTCCGAAATCACATTCATCTAGCTCAAATAGGAAAAGAGCTCTGTAAGTGGATGGACCTTCCGGTATCTCCCCAGATGAAAAAACTCCCACCGCTCCGGTAGAGGATATTCCTACCAGAGAAAAGGAAAATATTGCTACTGAAACAACTGTGTCATCAACTGGTGCTACATTAACTATTGCCACCACGCCACCGACCACTGAACTAGTTCCCGTCATCATTGAGGATGATGATGAAGCCACGGATGATGAGTCATTGGCTAAAGAACAAAAAACATTAACTCCTCCACTACCAACACAACAGGCCCAAACTTTTGGCAATAATATTTTAATTGCTTCTTTGATGAAGCGGGTACCTCTGAAACCTGAACACCTTCGGGTTTGCACATTTAATTATCCCCTAGAAACTTACCAAATTCACTCAAACTCCAAAGAATCACTCTAGCTCCCGGTCCAAACTCATGAATGTCTTTCCAGCCCCGAGTGTGGATTCACGGAGGGTGAGAACTGCTACTCTCTCCTTCCCTAAAGATACCAATTTCGTGTATCAGTCAGTTGGGGTTGCCAGTTATTTGAGGCCTCTAATATCGGAGTCCAAAATAGAAAAGATGAAGAATGTCTTATGATAATGCCTTTTTAACGAGGGCATGCGTGCATCGAACCGAGTACATATCACCCTTTCTTACTTCAAGTTATGCACTTGACTTAATTCTTTTATATTCTAACCTTGGTCTGGCTCACATCCTTATAGGCATCCATTTTGGTTAGTGAGGGCTTCATCCGTTGTATGGATGAAAATGAGCACCTCAAAGGGCAGTTGGACGCCCAAGATAAAGAGATTCAACACCTTAAAGGGCTTCTTTAACAGATAGAGGCTAAGCTGCAGCAGGCTGATGACTTTCCCACCATCAAGGTAGAATTTGTCTGAGTCAAAGGCGGACTACCTTCAGCCTGTCAATGACCTCGAGCTCGCCAATGAATAGAAAAAGGTCTTGGACCAGAAAAATAAAAAACTTTACAACAACGTCCAGGCCTTAACCTTAGAAATCGAGGATCAGAAAGATTTCCTTAATGCCGAGATCGATCATCTTAACGCCGAACTTGCCGAGATCAATGTGAAATGAGTTGCTGAACAAGATGCTTCGAAGGTGGTTCATGATGAGGCCAACCATCGAGCCCAAACTATCAAAGGGATGAGAACCGAACTTGAAGCCTCTAACTAAATAAATGCTGAGGTCTCAGCTCAACTTCACTAGGCCCTAGCCAAAATAGACCAAGCTCGAGCTGATGTAGAGGTTGAGGCATCTCGGACAATGCTGAGATCCAAGTACATAACTTGGAATGTTCGAATGTATACTTTGGAATAGACTTGAGATGAGATCTTGGACATTTATGCCAAGATTGCTGAGGTCGATCTCAGAGCCTACCGCAAGTTGAACAACGACAGTTCCGGGGATGACCTAGAGGACTCTGGATCCGAGTTCGATTAAGATATAGGCCTTTATACCTTTGTATTTATTTCTTTTTTTTCCTCAGAACATGTTTTGCTCTGACCGTTTATCAGCCTTGTTTATAAAATGAATATCCCTTTTAGTCATGATTTTTCTATCTTTCAGCATCTGTTATTGCTTTCTTGTTTTCAATAACTTGGCTAAATAAATACTTAAACCCAATCCGGGCTAATTACCTCCGATTTCAGAGTTTCACTTAAACAAACCATCACTTAATTTGTGTTGAGCCGAATAAAAATTCTTTCAAATCTTAAAAATAACTTACATAATTTTTTGGGGTACAAACTTTTACTTTTAGTTTGATTTTTACCGGGCAATTTCTTCCGGTTATGGGTCATTTAATGACAAAATATAAGGACCTTATTTTTATGCTTATGAATAAGCCGTCTCTTATTCACTTCGGGCATGAATATTGGAACTTCATTTATTTCCAATTTTTTAGACAAGTTCATGCGTCTTTAAGAATAGGCTAGACTCATTTGATCCGGTGACTTAGAAGTATGCTTTTGGAACATTACTTAGTTTTTCTCCGGATGCTTTTATGACGACATTCCCCAGTTAAGGGAATTACTAAATTTGTGGGTTCGTAAGCTTAATGATTTTATCATTTGTCTCTTAAATAAACTTTCGAGACAAATTTTGGGATAAACTGTAATTTCATTCAAATTTTGCTTCGGTCAATCAACTGGGCAATATTCATTCGATCTTTTTGCCTTTACATGATTTGTCATAACATTAACACTACTCGGGCAAGATTTATTCGATCTTTTAACTCTTACAAAAGTTCATAATCCTAAAATTTTAAGAAAACCTCAAAATTTCTTCACATCTTCGAATTTCTCTGAACTCTGAACTTCTTTACTAAGGGTATAGCAGTCCCCTAGTGTTTATATTTGACTATTTTTTCACATTATCGGGCAGTCCCCAGTGTCTTTATCTGAACTTCAACTATTTAGTAACACGCTTTATATTGTTGCCTCATTAAAAATCTTGCCGGAAAAATACTTTTAAGGGCAAAAATTGTGCTAAGGGAAAAATAGTGCAACACGTGTTTTCAGGCTTGATTCTAATTCTCCGGACCTTGCATGATGCCTCTGACTCTTTTCCTGCAAAGGTTAGTAATAATGAAACAAATAAAGTTTAAATAATTAAACGAAGACGTACCCTAGCAATAATATCGCTTCAAGTGTGCAATGTTCTAGTTGTTTGACAACATTTGACCATCTTTGGCTTTCAACTGGTACAAACCTTTACCGGTTATTTCTGCCACTTTGTAGGGACCTTCCCAGTTCGGGTCCAATTTCCCTTCACTGGGTTTTTCTGTGTTGAGGGTTGCTTTTTGTAGAACCAAGTCCCCTACTTAAAAGTGCCTAAGATTAGTCCTCCGATTGTAATATCACTCCAGTCTTTGCTTTTGAGCTACTAACCGTAGCAATGCTAACTCACAGTGTTCATTAGTTAAGTCGAGATTGACAACCATAACTTCTATGTTGGACTCTTCGGTTGCACAGCTAAACCTTAGGCTCGGTTCACCTACTTCTACCGGGATTAATGCTTATGTACCATAAACCAAATAAAATAACATTTCGCCAGTGCTGGACTTCAGCGTTGTTTTGTACGCCCACAATACCTCCGGTAAAATCTCTTTCCACTTGCCTTTTGACTCCTTTAACATTTTTTTCAGTTTCTGAATGATTGTTTTATTTGTTGACTCCGCTGGCCCATTTGCACTCGAGTGTTACGAAGTCGACACTATCTTCTTAATTTATAATGCTTCAAGAAATTGTTTACCTTCTTCCCAATGAACTAACAATCATTATCGCAAGTGATCTCTGTTGGTATGATGAACAGACAAATGATGTGGTCCCAAATGAAATCAATGACTTACTTTTCTTTAATCTTCTTGAAGGCCTTTGATTCAACCCACTTAGAAAAATAGTCAATTATAGACAAAATGAAATGTACCTTTCCTGGTGCCCATGTGAGTGGCCCCACAATGTCTATTCCACATTTCATGAATGGCCATGGCGACAGAACTGGATGCATTAATTCTGCTAGTTGGTGAATCACTGGTCTATGCCTTTGGCATTCATCACACTTTCAGACAAAGTTTTTTATGTCTTCCTACATGTTAGGCCAATAGTACCCGACCCTAATGAATTTCCGAACTAATAATTCTGCTCCCAAATGATTGCCATAAGTCCTCTCATAAACGTCGCTCATCACATAATCAGTTTCTCCGAGTCCTAAGCACCTCGCTAAAGGATGATAAAATGATCTTTGGTACAACTGACCATCAATCAAACAAAATCTAGCTGCTTTAGTACGAAGCACCCTTGACTCTTTCGGATCCGTAGGCAACTTTCCATCCCGAAGGTAATTGATGTATTTATTGCACCAATCCCAAGTCAAGCTTGTTGTATTTACTTCGGCATGTCCACCATAAATCATGGAGTTTAGCAGCTGCACAATTGTTCCCGAATTAAACTCCTTCGCTTCCACGAATGATCCTAAGTTAGCCAAGGCATCTGCCTCGTTGTTTGTTCCCAACGTTCGTGTAGACATAATTCTTGTAACCGGTGAGTATGTGTCAAAATAGTCAAGGCTTTCTCATTGTCTATAACTTTTGACAACAAGTCTTGCCTTATATTTGTCAATAGTGTCATCATCTTTTATTTTCTATATAAAAATTCATTTGGAGCCTAACAGTTTATTTCCAGGAGGAAGATCAACCAATTATCACGTATGGTTATTCAATATGGATTATATTTGACTATTGTCCGCCTCTTTCCATAATAGTGATTCTGAAGAAAACATATCTTCTTTGAATGTTCGAGGCTCATTTTCCAACAAGAAAGTCACAAAATTTGATCCAAATGAAGTCAACGTCCTTTGACGTTTACTACGTCTTGGATCTTCTTCACTATTTGTGCTTTCTTTCGTTCTATTGATCATTTTGCACAATATATTTTACAGATTGGTTTTGTATGCAGCAGGTGTGATAATTCTCTATTCATTTTTCATCGGGGCAGTAGTATTTTTTATTTATTACTGTATGTGGATGATATTGTGCTCACTGCCTCATACGAGTTGTTGAAAAATGAGATTATTGCACGGCTCAAAACAGAATTTGCTATAACTGACTTGGGGAAGTTGAACTATTTTTTTGGGTATTTCAGTGACTAGATCTGTCGATAATATGTTTCTTTGTCAGCGTAAGTATGCAGAGGAGATCGTATATAGGGCTAAGATGTCAAATTGCAAAATCATGGCTACTCCAGCTGATTCTAAATCAAAGCTCAGTGCTTTGGATGGTGATCCGGTGTCAGATCCCACTCTCTACAGGAGTCTCGCAGGTGCACTACAGTACCTCACTTTCACCAGACCAGATATTGCTTATGTTGTTCAACATGTATGCTTGTTTATGCATGCCCCTAGGGAGCCTCACTTTACTGCCCTCAAACGTATCATTCGATATGTTAAGGGCACACTTGACTATGGTTTGCATCTCTACCCATCATCCCCGTCCAGGTTGTTAGCATATACAGATGTTGATTGGGCAGGTTTTTCGGACACGCGATGTTCTGCCTCAGGCTACTGTGTGTTCTTAGGGGATAATCTTATTTCTTGGTCTTCCAAGAGGTAACCCACACTATCCCGTTCGAGTGCAGAAGCATAATACAGAGGCGTTGCTAACGTTGTTGCTGAGATCTATTGGCTTAGAAACCTTCTTTTGGAGCTTCAGTGTCCATTACGTAAGGCTTCTTTGGTTTATTGTGATAATATATCCGTTGTATACCTGTCTCATAATCCGGTTCAGCATCAGCCAACCAAGCATATTGAGATGGACATCCACTTTATTTGCGAGAAGGTTGCTCTTGGTCATATCAGGGTATTGCATGTGCCTTCTTCCTCTGAGTATGCGAACTTATTCACAAAAGGCCTCCCTAGACAGCTATTTCTTGACTTCAGATCCAGTCTTAGTGTCCGGCACCCTAACACTCCGACTGTCGGGGTGTATTAGCACACGTGTATATTATTAATTAGGGTACATAATTACCATATTTTATATTGTATAATTATGGTAGGATTGAGATCCTTGTTATAGAAGGATTCAATATTGTACACCTATATATATTTGTATTAATGAGAAAGGCTCCCCAAGGGAGATTAATACAATCTTACAGCAACCCAAGTGAAACAAGCCACCTTCGTTGGAACTTTGGTTTTCCAAATTAGTTTCCCGAGTCAATATTCAATGAATTTTTTATGACACTTTGCTAAGGGTGATAGCAGGCTTTGACAGAGAACATTTCTTTCCATTCCTACACCATCTCATGTTGTCTTTCTTCTGTGGGTTGATTGATATTGTTCCAGCTTTCCTATCAGTTCCACCATGTTGTTTAACCCCAATCTTGACATTTTCTTCTAAAAATGATACTCCATAAGTTACTAGCTCTACATTGGGAAATAGTAACATGATGTTTCACTGCTATGGAGAAACGTTCTAGAAATTCCTCCTTCAGTGTGGTGTTTCCCAGCCATTTCTCATACCATATTCTGATTCTTTCGCCATCACCTACCTCAAAGTAAACACTGGTACTAAACTCTCCTCCCATAGCTTGCTTATGTTTTTCCGGGGAAGCTGTACCAAGGGGATGATGTTACCTTCGTGCACTAATGGCTTCCTTCACTAATTTTAGTAAGTAAAGCCTGTTCCCAACTTCCCATTATCGTTATTGTATCTTCACAGCCATTTCATAATATACTTCAATTGTGGAGTCCCATATTTTTTACTGCAAACGCTTCATTTTTTTCTGTAGTAATACTATGTCCCCTCTCACAAAACTGTATTATTTATGTTGATTATCGCTGCCTTCTCATAAGAATTTCCTTCTGGTTTATCTAGCCTCTTCATCACTTTGCTAGGAATAGGAAAGAGTGACATAAAGTAGGTGCTATACTGTCCATTGTGCCATTGATGAGAGTCAATCTTTCCATCTATAGACAGATATTTCCTTTTCCAAGGGGAAACGCAAGTTGATTGAAGAAAACGGCCTCATGTTGCATCCTATAACATCAGCATTCTCCTGGGAATGCTGCACACTATTGACTGGACAAATGAGACTTTTTGTCATGTTCATGGGAATCCAAGGGTTCTGGATCAAACTTGTACTTTTTACTTCTTCTTCAACAAGAAGATATGAAGATCCTCAAGAACACGTGAACATTCAAAAAAAAATTCAGATCTTCAAATCAACTCGAAATGGATCCAAATTTTGGATGTGGCTTCCTCTCAAGTTAGAGAACAAACCTCAATACTTTTTAAGCCGAATTCCACAAGACCCAACTTCAAATTCTTCAACCCAATAATGGTGGATGACTCAAATCAACTCCAAAGAACTTGAAATTTCGGATCTACACTCAAATAACACTAGAGAATAGTGGTGTTCATGGTCCGGTTTGACTCCAATTAAGTTGATTTTTTAATATTCAAACCAATCCAAACCATTATAGTATAAATTCTATCGGTTCCGGTTTTGTCAGCTTTATTGGTTTGGTTCGATTTTTGCAGGTTTAAGAATGTATCTTATAATACAAAGAACCTTTTAATCAAATGGTAACTAAATATGGCTTTGACCATGATCCATTCAAATATAAGAATCTTCTTAATTAATTCATTAACTTTATTCAAGTATAAGCCTATGACTATGGGTATAGAAATTACATAAACATAACATATACTTTTTATGATTCCAATTATGTCCCTACATATAGCCTTTTTGATATTACGCAGCCCCTCCGACGATTTTGCCAATACTCATCGTGTTTATGAAGCACTGAGAAGAAATCACAGAAGTTAAAAGTGAAAACTATAAACAAAAAGACAAAGTCATCAACCAAATCTTTTTGAATTTCAATTTGCCATTTTATTTCCTTTAATTTGTTACAGATAAAATGCTAACTTAGTAATTCATATGACATGTCTTAATAATTAAGGAAAAATACTACTCTCTCAGTCCTAATTTGTTTGAAGGTTGACCAGTTGGGGAGTCAAACACTTTGACTTAATTTTAAACATAGATTTTTCAAGTATTTTATAATAAAATTTACATATTTGAAAATTACATAAAAAATATTATAAGTGTGCACAATTAATAATTCACAATATATGAAAATAGTTAGAGAAATCGTTGTCAAAGAAAGAGTTGGCTGACTCCCAAACAAATTGGGACAGATGGAGTAACAACATATAGGAGCTTGTGATGTCGAAATTTGCATCAAAAAATAATTTTGTAATACCAAACACACTCTAATTTATAATCTGGAACTCTGCCTAAAAGGGCAATATTCCAGTCTATGAATCAAATGGTCTAATGGATCACAAAATCAAGAATAAATCTTGCGGTTCACACAACTACTGTAGTAGCCAGAGTAACAACGTAAAGGATTTGGGATGCAAAAATGAGGAAACAGTAAACCTTAATGAGGGGGAAATTCTATTTTACCTTCAACAATTTTTTAATTTTACCTTAAACTTAAATGGGCTTGGGAATGGGCCAGGCATTTCTTTCTAATTATTTGAATTTGTATTGCACTTGAAATGACCCAAAATTTTGAAGAATATATATATATATATATATATAATATTATATTATATTATATTTTAAATATATATACTTATCGGTTTGGTTCATAATTATTTTTGTTTAACACCAAACCAAACCAAATGTTATTGGTTTTTAAAAATTTAAAACCAAATCAAGTCAAACCGAGTTGGTTTTTGGTTTTCGGTCTCATTTGAAAACCCCTACTAGAGAATGAAAATCTAGTGTAAAAAATAATAAACAAACAAGGATTTGATACTATTTTGGGATTTTTGAATTTTTGGATAGATTTTTTTTTGTAGCAAACCCAAGACTAGATTTGTTGGAACAAATCTACTTGGCTCTGATACCAATTTGATACAATTTCGAATGCGGAAAGGAAATAACAAGAAAGTAAATGATAGATAGATAGACACAAAAAAGGAACTAACTGAAAACTTAGGCTCTTTGATAGTCAAAACCCCCAATTGAGTTTCCAAACAAATATCTAATCTCTTAGGAAGACCTCAAGGGAATTAGATTCTCAAGCAACTCACCTCTCAAACAAGGTTCAACCAAAGGCTACAACAAGCACTCACAAGCTCTCAAAAGAGTATAATCAATATTCAACATAAACTAAGGAATGAAATGGCCTAAGCTAACTATTTATAGTTTTAGGCTAAGTTATTACACAAGAGGCCCAAAAGTGGCACTCGAGGTTTGCAAAAATGGCAAAACGACCTGTCACATCATGCGTTTGAGGTACGAATGCAAGTGTGTTTTGCGGCTCCTCATGCGAATCGCAGAGGATGCCCTCTTCACCTTCATTCTCCCTACTCCACATGGAGTCTTGTAACTTCGTTTTAGTATGTTCTTGAGCTTCAAACCTTTATTCCAAGCACCCTCTAAGCCTCCGAAGTAGCGACTTTGTGAATCGAAAGAGAAAATAAGAGAACTTGGCTTGATTATTCCCTCAAGCTATTGAGGTTTAAATAGCTAAGTTTACATGTCCTAAAAAGGAAGGGAATCAATACTAATCTATTCCTGATTACATAATATTCTATCTACTATATTTACATAAATGCTAGAATCTTCACATATTCTAACACTCCCCCTCAAGATGGTTCATACAAATTATATGTACGAAGCTTGTTACATAAGTAACTCATACTGGGACAGGCCAGAGACTTAGTGAATATGTATGTAAGCTGATCATTTGACCGCACGAACCTCGTGATGATGTCTCCTAAGAGTACATTCATTCTGAAAAAATGACAATCAAACTCTATGTGTGTGGTCCTCTCGTGAAACACTGAATTCGATGCAATGTGAAGTGCAGCTTCATTATCGCACACAAGTTCTATTTCTTTAATCTCTGCAAATTTCAACGCTTTCAGTAGTTGCTTGATCCATATGAGTTCACATGTTGCTACTGCCATAGCCCGATATTCTGCTTCTACAATAGACCTAGCAACCACATGTTGTTTCTTACTTTTCCAAGACATCAAATTTCACCAACTAACACACAATATCTAGAAGTGGATCGTCTGTTAAAGGGTGACCCTGCGCAGTCTGCATCTGAATAGCCAACAATTTTCTCATGTCCTCGATCTTCATAGAGTAGTCCTTTCCCTGGAGCATATTTTATGTATCAAAGGATGCGAGTAATTGTATTTCAATGACTGTCACAAGAAGAATTCAAGAATTAACTTACAACACTAACCGTAAAGGTAATATCAGGTCGAGTCACTATGAGATAAATTGAGATAATAAAATCCATCTAACTCACGCCCTTCGCCAATCATCCTTACCGTACTGAGGTTCTGTATAACAAAGAAGTCACTAAAGAATTAGATAAAATAATTTAAAGCCTTAACCAAACGACTTATTGACAGAAGGCTAAAGGGACAACCAGGGACAAAGAGAACATTATTCAAAGTCAAAGAAGGTAAATGATTTGCTTGACAGACTCCAGTTGCCATGGTCTGAGAACCATTACCTAACGTAACATTGGGAAGGGACCGATAAAAAGTAATATTAGACAATAAAAATTTGTTACAAGAAATGCAGTTAGAGGCGCCTGAGTCCATGACCCAAGGGCCAACTGTGATGGATTGTGAGATACAAGCAACATGATTACTAGTCTGAGCAATGGAAGTTATTGATAAAAATGTCTGCATACTTGCCTGATGTTGAAGATAGTCATTGTATTCTACCTCGGATAAAGAGAATAGTTGATTGGTTGGATTACCAGTAGATTCAGTCTGAGAAACATGAGCATTCGGTGGTTGACCATGGAGAGTGCGGCACAGATCACGAGTATGGCCCCATCTGTTACAATACCCACACCTTGTCCGAGGTTTCCCTGAGCGGCCTCCATGTCGATTTCTAGTCTGAAAAGCAGAACGGAAGAGTCTGCAGGTGTCACTAGATGACTGGATGACATAGGTGGTGCAACCAGTCGCAATAGTCGAGCAACAAGTCATCCATAGCAGGAACAGTGTAACAACCAAAAAATCCAAAAACATCCAGTGACACTTAGATGGAAGTTCAACAAGTGTAACAACCAAAAACATCTTCTGACGTTTCTCTCATTGTTTTCAACACTAGGAGTAGCAGGCATCAACTCATTAAATTCTTCCATAACCACCTGAACCTGTCCAAGATAAGCAGACATATCCTAATCCTGCTTTTTAAGGTTAGTCAACCGAGAGATCACATTATAAATGCGGAAGATGTCATTAGTGTATAGTCCACGAGCCTTTTTCCAAACTAAGAAACAAGTTTGGAACGGTTAGAACAATGGCATCAAATTTGAGTAAATATATTTTCACAAAAGACTACACAATTGAGCATCAATCCTTTCCCATTCACCCCTATCTTTTTCAGTAATATCCTTAGCATGTTTAGCCAAGTGGTCTTGAATACATTGTCTCTTGCACCATAATTGAATAGAGGAAGACCAAGATAAGTAATTCACACTACCAATCAAGGGTACAGTGGTGATGAAGTGGTTCGGGTTGTTGGAAACCATAGGTTTAGAAACAATATATGATCATAGTGACATTTTTCTCAAATAATAGTTGAAATAACTCTGAATCAAGTTTAAGTTACAATTACCAGAGAAATAGAGAAGCAGATTACCGAAATGTTGATTGTCTCACCGGAAAGTGCTCAAAATCTGGCGGAATCTTGATGGGTGGTCTCGGAATGAGGAGTCCAGTCGAAACTTTGCTGGAACCAGTCAGAATCGATAGGAAACCATTCTGAACTGGAAAACCTAGGTAGTTGCCGAAAAAATCAGATCTAACCATTGGAAATTTGTCGAAACCATGTACAACCGGTGTCAAACTGCTCAGAATTTAGGGGCGATCCTGCTGGAAAAAAATTGCGCCTAAAAAGTGATCGGAAAATGACTCACACGCCGGCACGTGAGACAGATTTCGCCAGAAAATTGCAGACTTGGATGGCGCGTTGGCCGGTGGTGGCGGAGCTGACTAGGTTTTGCTCGCGCGGTGGTTTGAGTCTCGTAGTGGTGTTGGTTTGATCACAACACCTACAGAAGACGAGATTTGTTCGGATAGCCAAGAAAAATTAGCCGGAATTTTTTTTTGAGCTCGGAGTGTTCTTTTCTAATGTCGCTAGTTTTAACCCAGCTCTGATACCGAGTGAATCGGAAGACAAAATAAGAGAAATCGGCTTGATTATTCCCTCAAGCTATTGGGGTTTAAATAGCTAAGTTTACATGTCCTAAAAAGGAAGGAGTCAATACTAATCAATTCCTGATTACATAATATTCTATCCTAATTACATAATATTTTATCTACTATATTTACATAAATACTAAATCTTCACAGATTCTAATAGACTTGATGAAAAGTTCATGAACTCCCTAGCTCGGCTTTGTATGCAAGTTCTTGATGAAGCTCGGCTTGCATCAGGTAGTGAGGATGAAAAAAAAGCATAATCTACCTCGTTCGTGCTCCCCTCTTTCCCCTTACCATCTTCGATGGATGCACCCCTTCACTTAAAGGTGGATAGGGCACTGAGCCATATGAAGATGGGTGACAATGGTTGAGGTTCCTGCTGTTATCCCTGCTGTAAATCCTTTCAACCACTGTAAATGAGTTACTCTCCAGAATTGTGAGTGGTAAACTCCCTAGTTTTCTGATATATTGACATTGAGGTATACATTTTTTCTTAATGTCAATATATCAGAAAATTCATGGTTTATCCTCACAAAATTTAGCTCAATGGTAATTGAAGGGTGTATTTCTTGTAAGGGTAATTTGTGTAGTTTCAAAAACCGATCAGTGTTATTAACCTATGTCCTTCCAAGGAGGCGAGTTTAGACAATAATGGGGTGGGCGCTGGGGGGGGGGGGGTGTATGGCTTTTATCTTTATTGCATCTATATGAATGATGATGGTGACCATCTTTTTGCAGAACAAATCGCACACTGGTCCAATATTGTTTTGGTTTATGAGCCAGTGTGGGCCATTGGAACAGGAAAGGTTGCTACTCCAGCTCAGGCTCAGGAAGTACGTTGAATCTCTGTTAGCTATTCAATTACTGATGATGTATGTTTTTATGTATTTTTCATTGTGGTTAAAGTAAAAATGACATGTGTTTAGTAGAACTTCGTATTTACAGTATAATCACCGAATACATGTTTTTATATTTTCAACTTTTAAAGACAGAACTACTACTTTAGATTGGACCTTTATTATTCCTCATGTCATGCTCCTTAGACACCTATGTGACGTAAACCTTGTTTGGCAATATGTATTTTCAAGAATACCTAGACACCTTGTGACATGAATGCACAACATATTTGATGTTCGCCTTCTCCAATTTACTTCCCTCTTTTCCATAGGTTTGGCAATCTGTGTTAGAAACTTTGGTGCGTTCTAAGTTAATTGTTCTTTCAATTCTATTCGAACTCATGTAACTACAAAAAAAAGTTGCATATCCTGCCAGGTTCATTTTGAGTTAAGGAAATGGCTTCATGATAATGCTGGTGCAGAAGTTGCTGCTTCAACTAGAATCATCTATGGAGGTACGTCGAATCATACCTGTTGCCTCAATATAAATGCAGAGTGTGAAGTAGAAGCAATTATCTTGGTTTATTGTCATGTTAATTTTAGAATAAAGTAGGATTTTCTATAGTAACAACAGTTTGTAATCAGTGGAGAGATACTCTGTGCACAACTTCATCAAAAAAATATTCTAAAAAAAGAGGTGTTGCATTTGTGCCACAAAGTGTCAGAAAGGAGATAGTGGTATTTGTTCTCATCTTTTTCAGCTAACTGGATTTAGCCAAAGTGAAATTACCATGGGGCAACTGTTTGTGACTGTTTTTGGGAAATTTTATCATCTTTGGATGTCGATACAAAAATGGACGAGGAGGACAATCCGTGGCTTAGACGGGAGATCACGTTTGAAGAAGTTTTGAAGAATGAGAATCTGAATAAAGCCCCAGGTCTCGACGACTTCCCGGCTGCCTTCTGTCAAAGGATGTGGCCTCATAATGAATGAACCCCCGGATGAAGAAAAAAAATCCCCTCCCTTTTACTAAACCATGGAGAGCCCCGAGTAGTTTGCCGGAAAAATTGAGTTGTTGTGACAATACCTTTCAACCTCGGAAATTCTCTGGGGGAGGGGGGTTACAGATCTCTTATACTACCATCAATCGACTGAGCGGAACGACCAGAAAAAGAAGTTAAGTTAGAAAGCCATATGATAGGTGGTGACTATCTTGTACATTGTTTATCCCTGAAATCATCACAAAGCTATAATTTTCTAGTTCAGGTTCAGTTGAAATAATGGTTAAAATTATAAAGGAATGTTGATTTGCAATTAATATTTCGATATTTGCAAATAATGTATGTCCAGACGCTTTTACTAAAACGATTTGCAGGTTCTGTAAATGGAGCTAACTGCAAAGAGTTGGCAGCACAACCTGATGTGGTTGGTTTTTTGGTTGGTGGTGCTTCACTAAAGGTTTGTTTCAGCATTTTTATGTCATTGATTTTGGTGTAAACTTTGTGTGGTGTCTGACCTTTTAAATCTCTGTTACATCACAGCCTGAATTTATTGACTTCATCAAGTCCGCAACAGTGAAAACAACTGCTTAGTTGGAATAATGTTGCTACAAGGAGCCACCATCTTTTCTCAGTATGTTTGTATGTTTATGGTAAATCAGCTACAAAAATACATGTTAGCCACAAGGATTTTATCTTAAATAAAGAAGGTGATCTTTGCAACATTCATGCTTTAATTTGCTTGATGTTTAATCTTTGTTTATTCATCCAACTATCTTATTTCAGCTTACTGGAAAGGTGTTTTGACTAGGGGCGGGCAAATTATCCCATGAAAACATGACCCGACTAACCTGCCCAAGTTTGGGCTGATCATTGACCCGTCCATTTATTAGTTCATTTCAATCCAATCAATTTCAGTTCATAAAAGTTTGGGCTGATATGAAGCCCAAATAGACCCATGAGAAGTTTTGTCCAAATATTTTCAAAAAGACATTTTATTTGATATGTTATATGTAGTCCTAATAAAGAAAAAAATAGTTCTATTAGGTACTAAAAAGTTATGTAAATGATACCTAAAATTTTATGAAAGAACAACCAAGGAGATTAAAAGAGATAATGGTCAAAGACACACCTCAACCATCACTTTTTTGTAAGTTTCCAACCTGAAAATTCAGATGTATTTTTGACCTCTAACTCAAATTAAAATTTAATAAGAATCGGGTATGTTGAGTTATGACCTGCTTTTTAGCTCATCTCAACCTAGATAACTTTTGGGTGGGTTAATTGCACGCTCACTTATTAACTCAACCCTTTTTGCCCGTTCAAATTAAGTCCAATCCGAGCATTTGAGACGTCTAATTATGACTGGTGTTTGTTGTGTTTTTATTCAATAAGATCAACTCTTGAATTAACACGGAAATTGCAATGATCCTAAAATCTTTCTTTGGAGAAATCATTGTCAATGAAAAAACATTACTAGAATATGGTGTATGGTCCCAATCATGAAACAGTAGGGAATGTATATTGAATAGCAGCTGCAGCCTGCAGGTCTTGCCAAGGAGTTGGAAAATATCTCTTGGTCAAGATATGCTGCTTCTTGGACACTGTTGTTTTGTAATCAGGGGCGGACCTATATGGTGTCAAGTGGGTTTATATGAATCCGCTTCGCCAAAAAATTACACGGTGTATGATGGTACATTCGGTCTTTGCAACAATCCAGTAATAAATGGAAAATTTACTCCACTTAAGTCTAAGAGCATGTCCAGCGCACTGGTAAAATGGTTCATATCAGCGACACGAGCACTACAATTTTCCTATATCAATGTAATTTATGAACTGTGTTTTAAAAGACGTTTTATGCCCACACCTTTTAATACACTGCTTCTGAAAGTTTTTTCTATGTATACTATCTGTACCTTTTGTTGTTGTTGTAATATCTCTACCTTTTTACTCTTTCCTATATTCTTTTTATCAAAATAAATAAATTCTTCTTCTATATACAGTAAAACCTCTATAAATTAATAACCTTGGGACCATGAAATTTTATTAATTTAGAGAGATATTAATATATCGATAAATTAATATTTTATTAATTAAAAGAGAGACCTTTTAAATTCAACAAATTTAGTACATATGTATTGAAAATAAATGAATTCATATATGTTTCATTGATTATATTCATGCATCAATCAATTCTTTGTAACTAATTAAATATATTCATGTATAATATCAATTCATTGTATACAATTAACTATTATATTCATGGACGCATGTATCAATTCATTGGAATTACTTAAATAATGTATACATGTTTACATTAATTCGTTGCACTTAAATAACTATTATAGCCAATTAAATATATTCATGCATGATGAATGAAACATATACTATATAAATCTCAATATGGAAATAAAATAATTCATAACACCCAACCATGTCTTCTCATCTAAAAGGCATCGCAAAATCATCCATGAATGATCAAATGCGTAAAGCATTCCGTCGCTTTGGAGAAAGTGGTTCGGTTGACATGCAGAACATGGAAATGAAACTGGAGGCTATAAGGGAGAAAATAAACCAATTTCCCATGAAAGATGCTTTTAATTTGGATGAAACAGGTCTGTTTTATAGGTTACAAGCTGATCACTCTCTTGCAACCAAGCAACTTGAGGGAAGAAAGCAAGACAAAGAGAGACTTACAATTGTTATTTGTTGCAACGAGGATGGTTCGGAAAAAATTCCTTTATGGATTATTGGAAAATATGCAAAGCCACGTAGCTTCAAAAATATCAACATGAGCAGCATCAATTGTCATTATCGTGCCAACAAGAGGGCATGGATGACTAGTGTGCTTTTTGATGAATATGTTCGCTGGTTTGATCACAAAATGAATGGCAGAAGAATCTTGTTGATGGTTGACAATTGTCCAGCCCATCCAAAAAATATTGAAGGATCTGAGAATGTTGAGTTATTTTTTTGCCACCTAACATGACATCAAAGATTCAACCATGTGATCACGAGAATAATTAGAGTTTTCAAGATGCACTATCGTAGGAGATTCTACAAAAATCTCTTTGGAAGGTCATGAGTTGGGGTTACTCTAATCTGAAAAAGATTAATATTTTAGATGCCATCAATTTTGCAGTCTCGCTTGGACAACCAATGTTTCTCAAGTGTCAATAGCAAATTGCTTTCGACCTTTGCAAAAATCCGTTCAAATGAAGAAATCTCAAGTGAGACAAACTTTGAAGAAAGCCTACACGAGCTTGAGAATATGGTCAAGGATGTTGGTTATCGCAATGAAATGGAGCGTCCAACAAATTGGTGGACTATCCAGTGAAAATGATGAATGTTCAATGGTTCAAAGTTTAGAGGAAATCGTTCTTTGATATTATTGAAGATTCTACTAATGATGAAAGTCAAGATGATTCAATCTACCAGTTGGAACGATCCGCGAGAAAGGAGGCTTTGAGCGACAACAACTCTTCAAAATTTTTTGTTAGCTAGAGAACTCGACACCTAACTCTTGGCTGCAATTAAAAAAGTTAGGGATGAAATCCAATTAGATTTAAATTTTAAGAAAAATCAAGTAACAATAGATTCATATTTTAGCAAATTACCATAATATTTATAATTGTAATATTTATGAATTATTAATTTAGAGTTTTAATGGGACCTAATATTTATAAAGGGATTTTCTGAAAAATTATTATCTTATAATCGTATCGAATTTGATGATTTTTTACAAAGGCCCAAGTCGGGACCGGAAGATTTTATTATTTTAGAGAGTTTATTAATTTATAGAGTATTAATTTATAGAGGTTTTACTGTACATATAACTTAGGGAAGCTTTTTCTATATACATATAATTTTGGTAAAGAAAACTAGAGTACCATTTTTTTAAAACAAAATCTAAAATTCTTAAAGGTATAAAGAGTCCACAACTCCCAAAGCCCCCTCATTGTCGAAGAAATGAGATCTCTTGCCCTTTAAAAATTTGAATAAAAGAAAATGACTTTTTCAGATCTCTTATGTGTTTTTTCCAGATCTCTTACGTGTAAAAATGAAAATCTCTTATAAAAATGTCATAAAATTAAAACAAATTTGTAAAGGGCCAAAAATCTATTTCTCCCCTCATTGTCTGTCTCTGCGGGCTCTTTTAAGTTTCACGAAATGAAAACTTGTAGAGTACACTTATATTCTAAATTAATTAAATTTTATTTTATTAATTATTTTTGTGCATTTACTCCATATATTGAATTCGCTTGGCGAAAAATCATGGGTCCACCATTTTTAATCTTTCAAATTGTCTAGGACTAATTCCTTTTGCTCTTCTGCAACATCTCTTTGTTTAGGTAGGGTTGTCAAATGATGATCTTCGAGGTTATCGTATTCAATGTGGAGCGAATTTACAAATGAAATGGCTCAGAAAGCAAAGGAAACCTCGGCTTAGGGCCTCTAGCCAATTCGTGCATGTACTTGTGACCTAACGTGTCTTCTTTTGTTTTTTAACGGAAGATTAATTGTTGTAGGTAGGGATGGCAACGGATCAGACCTGGATCGGATCCTACTAGATCCAGATCTAGATCCGTTTTTGATACCTGAATTCAGATCCGTCGGGTCCATAAAAATCAGATCCAAATCCGGATCCATCAGATCCACCGGGTCCACGGATCGGATCTGGATCCACATGTAAAAAAAATTGTCTTGCTAAGAATTTTTTTTTTTAACTGACAAACGATTTTTACTTAGCTAACAGTTTACTGTGTTTCAATTTTGAAATGCTCATATGAGATATTTTGTTCGTTGTCTCGTTTTGATCTTGAGCTATTAATTGAAAATATTGGACAATGACAATAGTTGTGAAAAATGCTGACTAGTATTTCCACAATGCAGAACTTGCATGTGCTTGAAATCTTCACAAATGAAGTGAATATAATTTTAACTACTTGTCTATGGAGATGTTAGTCATTCACTAATATAATATTGATTTTATTATCGAAGTTACCTCTTTATTTTTTGGTTTTTGAGTTAACGCGGGGATAAATTAAACTTGCAAGGATGTGCTTAGCAATTTTAAGAAAATACTTATAAAATTACATTCTATGTTACGAATATATTTAATAAAAAATGGATCCACAGGTCAGATCTGGACCAGATACGGATCTCAAATACAAGATCCAGATCCGGATCCGATCCGTCAGAAATGGATCCGGGTCCGATCCGTATCCGTTGGGTCTAAATTTTGAAGATCCATATCCTATAAAACGGATTTGAATCCACCGAATTCGAACCGGATCTAGGATCCACTGCCATCTCTAATTGTAGGATTCAAAGGTGAACAGATGGTGGATTTGTCCCATCTACCTTTTTCCACTTAAATATCTGAAGTTTGTCCGTCACATATTTTGTCACACAAAGAGAGGCAGACTTAAGTACTGAGGACTGGGGTCGTTAACTTTAAAAAAATTGTGTATATATATCTTGAGAAACGATCATTATATTTTATTAGGCACCCTAAGACACAAAAGCAAGTAGGGGTCACTAGTTGAAATTGATGCATAGAACCTCTTCTCGAGTTGACGAACATGGGTTCGCATCTCAGTTTCGTGTTCCTTGTTTTTATTTTTCATTTTTAGCTGACAATGTTAAAATTACTTCAAAAAATGCATATATTTTCAGAAATGACCATATATTTTATTAGACACCGAAGCAAGTCGGCCAGTCGGGGGCACTAGTTGAAATTGCTGCTTACAACCCCTTCTCGAGTTGATGGACCTAGGTTGAATCTCTGTTTCGCCTTGTTTTTTTTACGTGTTTGGCTGAAAATGTTAAAGATGCTTCAAAAATATGCATATACCATGGTGGTGGTGAGTTTCGAAGAGGCGGACTCATGGGTGTAAAGTGGTGCTCATAACCATCAATCCATATAGTAAACTTTATTACCAAGTTATGTCATTTAATTCATAATTAACCATTAATACATCGGTTCTAGAAAACAATTTCGGACAAAGAGATGTTGCATGCCATCACTTTGAATAATGTGCATCTACTTTGGTGATGCTCCCCTCGTCTTCAAATATTGGGTCCACCTCTGCTCGGAAGGTGCACTTAGCCCAGGTACTGCACTCTTATCACTGAATTAAAGCCCGAGGTTGGGTGTGGGATGGGCTCTTATGACCTGACATATCACTAACCATAGCTGCAAGTCTTTGTCATTCTTTGAAGTCTAGCGATGTTTATGCCAGAAAGAGACAAGCAGTCCACACTTCTCGATCTTGACTTATACCACTAAAATTTATCTTCCATTTTCTTCTTGTAAGCAAATTGCTGGTTATGTTTTGTAAGCTAAAAGATTAATGTAAAATGAGGCACACCCATCAAGTGGGAGTAACAAAACGATATATGAATGTGTTTGTGGTATGGGAGAGATATGCCTAAGGCAAAGTTGCATGTGGTTCTCTGTCTGGCTTCTGCAAATTGCCAGCAGCCAGTAAATGCATCAAATATATAGCTAGAGATAAACTATTATAATAAGCAAGAATTATAACCGGTTAAAGAACATCGATAGTCGTAAATCAATCTACTGAATACGGCATAACGCTATACTTGGGAGAAAATAAAAAGAAGAGGTGAATTTGAAAGACAGAGAGTTAATGAGGATTGTTTTTTTAAGATATATAATAATAGAACACTAGTATTATCTTATTTACTTTGATGTTTGATCCAATAAAGTAATTACCTTTTTACTATAAACACAAATAATATAATTAAATTTAGTGTTTTACTTGATTTTGCTCGGCTTTTGATTCAAAGAAAAAAAGGCATAGAGCTTAATAACTCACTTAGAACTTTTAAAAGATTATGTGGTATAATTAGGTCTAATAAACCCGTCTGGCATAAATGTAAGATTGCAATAATCTCCCTCGGAGAGACTTCTCATTATTACAAAATATATATAGTGTGTACAAGAGATGAATTCTAATACAGTAAGGATCATAATATATCATAAATATACTGTATTCATAGTTACACAATATATGACGAAATAATAAGTATTCAACTATTTCACACTTGATATTTTTACTAAATTAATAAATGATATGCATTGGCAAATGAAAGTATTTATAGGATAACCATGATAATTAATATACATTTCAATTTCACTTTATTACTTGATTACGAAAAGTTAATACGATTTGGTAATATATATATATATATATCCAAACTCCGGTCAACCTGTAGATGAACACAGTCAACATGTGCAGGTCGTTGGTGCGTCCATCCTAGCCCTATTCAGAACCATCATGCCTTGTCGTCATCTCAATGATGTTCTCCATCCAATAATCAATTATAATTTTGAAATATGGCTATCCTTTTTCACAAAAATAAATATTAGATGTCTAAACTTACATTGAAAATTAGTTAGATTGACTCTGAATCAAGACATATTGAAGCCCCCAGGTATTACTTAAGCTCTTAACGAATTAAAATTAATGAAGTATTTTTTATCGATATTAATTAAATTTCTCTTTTGGTGAAAAGTATTTTCTTTCATTCCAAACACACCATAGGGTTTTACTTCAAATACTCCATCTCGAACTTTATTTCTTTCCTTTGGGGTTGGTTGACACATTGTAATTGTTAAAGAATTATAGAGGACTGTCCTAGTCTCATCCTTTCTTTTCCCCATTTAACAATGGTAGATCTAAAAGTTAGGGAGTATTGTACATGATTGTACCCTTTAATTGATATCCAAACAAAAGATTAGTCAAACTATTGAGCTGCATAATTGAAATTCGAACCAAGATTGTGAAAATACTATGCTCGTCAAGTCTACTATATATTCTTTTTTAATTCATAAAGCATGACTACTACTACCACTACAAAGCTGGCAAATTAAAACTAAATTATTTGGGAATATATGCACATTACCGTACAAACTAACCACCCTTTGACTTAACTACTTCAGGACGACTTTTCAGTCTTTACACTGCACTATATATATAAAAATATAGTTAGTACTTTAACAAGTAAAAGAATTAAAATGCCATATAATCTTTATTATGCGCCAACTACAAAAGAAGACAAGACATGCTTCGACAAAAAAGATTCAAATTTACTTATTTCATACACAAAATACTTTTATTTACCTCTCTATTTTCTTGATATAGTTTGAAATTACACTATTATATTTCAGGTTGAAATTTCGTTAGAGTCAAGATCAAATACAATATATAATGATATGAATAGGGGCGGATGCATCTGTATAATACCTGGTTCATCTGAATCTAGTATTTTTTCAGAGTAAAAATTTATGTGTAAATTTTTTATGATTACAATAAATAGATCTTAATTTATAATTTTAAACTTTAATAAATTTTATGCTAAGAACCATAAAAAGTGAACGCATATATAGAATTAAATCTTGAATTCTCTTATGGATACCGAATGTAGGATAGAACTAAAATATTTTATAATTTAGAGGGATATTTTTGGTCCTTTAATTTTTCCTTGTATTGATAAAATACACCAGAGGCAAATATTTTGTTAACGGTTACGTGGCAAGCATAGAGAAGGCTGTTGGAAATTTGCCTTTGGCGAGAGTTGCGACCGACCAACTTTAACGGCTTAAACACTAGTGTTACGTATGTTGGAGAACTCAGTTCTTCACACATGCATGATCTACTAAGTACGTAGATAACCGTAGGGCCAAGAATCGTCAAATTTCATTGAGAAATGAAAGAGATATTGGTCCATGAAGTGAGGTTTTGAAGCATGGAAAGTGTGGTGTTGTGTTCAATTCTCCCTCATCGGTAGAGGAAGAAAGAATTGTTGTGTATATAAGACTCGAAATTGGTTTGGGGTTTGGGACCCCAAGGGGTATCCCATGTGTTTAAAGGAGGGAGGACCTAGATGTGCTTCGGTTCGAGGAAAGACCACACGCGCGCCGCCGCCGCCCGCCGATCCGGTTCCGGGTTCTCGGGTCCATGGGTCCACGGGTTGTGGGCTGTGGGCCTTCCGATATTATCTTTTTGGGTCAGAGAACTTTTCCAGAAGTACAGTTTGATCCCAAAAGTTTCAGATGTACAGTTTGGATCAGAATTCTTTCAGATGTACAGTTTGTTCGCTGAAGTGTCAAGATGTACGCTTGGTCCCTGGTTTTCGTAAATTCAGAATTTGGCAAACCGAACGAAACGTCCAGCACTCAATTCAGCCATTTATTTTGGCTGAATTACACCTCCTATAATGGCATCCGTTGGTATTTCTCTCCTTTAATTTGGTGGCTTTACTACCTCCATAATGGTCATTATTTGGCCAATAATGGCTGTTATGAAGGCAGTCAAACAGTCCATTCCTCACCTATATAAACACCCCTTACACCATTGTTGAGGCACACTTGATATACACGAAAATATACAACCAGAAAATCAGTTATTCCTATAACTTTCAAGCATCATTTCATTATTCAATATTCTTCACGGTAGCTCTTGAGTTTCCTTTGCTCAATTGTTCCATTGCTGTTTTATCTTGGGAGATGAATTATCCGGGACGTATAAAGGATACATACGGGGCAATATTGTCTTAAAGACAGAGTGCCACACTCGACTCAGTAAAAATTAAAGCAGTTTCCGGTCTTCTTGTTCAACAAATATTGTAATTTCAATTTTGTTGTTATATTGTAATTTTCAATTTTCTAGTTGAATTATAATTTCAATTCTTACATAAGTAGTTACTTGTAATTTTCGTTTTTTGGAAATCTTTGTAAACCAACAAAGGCTAGAGTCCACATACGATTATTACGACAATGGATTGTTAGACGTTGGGGAGGTGACACTTGGCATGGTCCGTGGAGATTGGATTATAAAAGGCCAAAGGGAAGACTTGTACGGACATAAATTCAACTATTGATCTGATAAATCAAATTCTAGGATAAACATCCCTAAATAAGAGAAACAGCCAAGGTGCAATACTCAGTATCTGTGAATACCATTTTTCTTCGTCGGTGTCAATTGTCATCTAGTTAGCCTTTCACGTATGCCGCATGGTTTTACTCGAATATTGTTTATATTGATGTTGTTAATGAATGAATCTTGAGCTTAACTCAACTATTAAATATGGTAAATATAAATGTATTATACTTGCTAATAATACTGAATCCAACAAGATCTATGCCATAAGTATAGGGTTTTGTTGGGTTCAAAATACATAAGTAAGGCACATCGAAAGTTTAAAATTTTGTTCTTACTTACCCCAACAATTACTTCTGCTATGGTTATATGACAATAAAAAACATGTAACATAAAACATGAACACTTACAGGTTGTATTATCTGAAATCTTTATCAATTGTGGGTTCGCACGCGAAAGCCCTTTCGATTGCAAGCTCCAAACTTCAATGTATTTCTCTTTCGGAAAGTTAGGAAATTCGGCAGAGGTTCGAGAGAGTGTTTTGATTCCAAGTCTCTAAGACTTAGAATAATAATATGAAATTAAGTGTATTGAATAATGAAGTGAATGTCTGTATTTATAGGTGGAAAATTAGGTCAAATCGGATTAGGGTTTGACCTTGGGCATGACCCAAAAATCGAGACAGATTAGGTCATTAGCGCTGCGGCCCTATGGTGTGGGCGCCGCGGCGCTTGACGTGGCCCTACGCCGTCTCGATTTATTTTTCGCACATTCTTAATTAAATTCTAAATCCAATTTTGACTTAATTAAAACAATCATTATTCATTTAAATATCTCAATTCTAAATCAAATATTTAATACTCTCTCAATACATCCTTTGATCGAAAAGACAATCGACATAGTGTGACCCTACATGCCTTCACATATCGACATTAATCAAATTAAGGTCTACGCGGAACTCCTAGACGGCGCCGGAAGACGAACTCAATATGTGAAGTACGTTTACACAAATCCAGTAAATTTAACCTCTATGTGGTAAGATAAAATCCTTTCATTCACGACACACCCGATCAAGCTTAGGATTTGTCAAGTGTCTATCCAAATGGCTTAATCATTGTATCTCATCTATATTAGTTGACAACTAGACTATATTCTAAATATGTCTATTGTGTTGGCCAACGACTTAGTCAACCTAATATCACTGAGAATCTGAGTGTTCTCTCGAATATACATTCGAAGAATGAATCTTAATCTTGGCTCAACTACCACCTTTAATCCACATCGTAATGTACCAAATACAAGTCGTATCTCAACCTATAAGACATTTGAGCTTAGGACATGATCAAAGTATATTACTTTGTAGACAAGGTGCGTATTGACCTCAAGTCCAAGGACTTCTATCTCCCACACGTTGATCATACCTTAGACAAGTATACCAAATAATATATCAGTAGGGTATACCAATACTTTCAAAGTATCCATGTGTCCATCACGAGTAGTCATTACTCATAGCAGGTGAGACATACTACATCCTCTAAGGATGTGATGCAAACCACATGTCGATTTATCACATATCATCGATATTACATTCTCGATGATCATTAGTCGAAGTTATTTTAAGAGTTACGTTATAATATTAATAACTCACACTATTAATAACAGTGTAACCTCCAAGGATGCCTACTATAGAATATTATAAACAATCAATTAATAATTCAATAATTACAAATGCCAAAATATTAATCTCTATTAATAATTATACGAATGTGTATAAAATATATTTATTCTAATATAAATTGTCAGTAGGACACAAATATACTTTCAATAACAACGTGCTATATATTGCCTTGAGAATGATTTAAACATCATGCATACCATGATCCAGTGACAAGTAATCTTAATCTCCTTTATACATTTGAAATTTTAGAATTATGCTTGTAAAGGCAGCAAAATATCCATCAATGATCTATTACCAATTATCTATCTGATTTCGACAGATTTTGCTAACTGAGCACTGAAATAAAGATAGAGACAGAGATATCCTGTTAGGCTGTTAGTACAAAAGAGTGTCATCCCATTTCGCTTCTTAAAGAAATTGTGGTACACATGTTATTTTATTTTAAAGACAATATATGTATACATAATAAACTGATAATATCTGAAAATAATACAAAATTAATATTAATTTGGAATAACAAACAAGTTCTTAAACCTCCACGGCCCTAGATTTAAACTCAACAACAACAACATATCCAGTGCAATCTCACAACGTGGGTCTGGAGAGAGTAGAGTGTACGCATATCTTACTTCTACCTTGATAGGTATAGCGGTAGATTTAAACTCAACATACAAATTTAATTGTAGTTATAAGTTAATACCCTTTATAAAAAAAATTGAGTAGGATAATGATTCAGCAAAACTCAATAACTTTAGTTCAAATTTATATATATATATATATTATATATAAGTATAAGTATAAAGTTAAATTTAATAATTAATTACTAGCAATTAATCGAGGCCTTACTATATTGAAATTCAGAACTCATGAAGTCTAAATCTTGAATTCTGTTCTGATTCCAAATATAAGAATTGATAATACATATAGATGCTATGAGAATATAAGGTTCTGTGGGGTTAAGGGTCTTTTAAATCATGAAGTGAGTCTCCAAAAGTTAAAATAGAAATAATTTCACGAAAATTCGTAGGTTTGGGACTTTGCGTACAATAACAATAATAATATTAATGTCACCCCACGTGAACATGACTCATGAAAGTGTTGGAAATTTGCCTTTGGCGGGGAGATGCGTCCACCCATCTTTGATGAATTAAACACTAGTGTTCCGCATGTTGGAGACCTTGTCTCTTCGCACATGCATGATCTACGAAGTGAGTAGATGACCTTAGGGCCAAGAATCGTCAAATTTCGTTGAGAAATGAAAGAGATATTGGTTCACGAAGTAAGGTGTTTGAGGCATGGAAATGTGGTGTGGGACAAATCTACCACATCGGTGAGAATAAAAAGAATTGCTCTCTATATAAGTCTCTAATGTGGTAAAGGGTTTGGGACCCCAAGGGGTATCCCATGTGTTTAAAGGAGGGAAGACCTAGATGTGCTTGGGTTCAAGGCTAAGCCCACACGCGCGCCGCCGCCACCCGGTTCGGGGTTTGCGGTTTGATCCCTGAAGTTTAATATTTTACAGTTTGGTCCCCAGAGTTTCTGGGAAGGTGACGGAAGGCAGAAAGCCTACCGTTGGGACTGTTTTTTGAGGCATTAATCAGCCATTACTTGGTTTATTAACTCCTCCATTATCACCCTCCTAATGGCCATTAACAGCCACGTTTTGGGCTGTTGTTTAGCCCCTCCTCCATGCTATATATTGAGCCTCTTTTGGCTCAATTCAGTGGCAGAAAACTGACTCAAAGCAGTGACGAATATGCACTGCAAAACAACACTGAAAACACACGAAAATAGCAGCACTTTTCAGTCATAAAAGAGCACAAAACAGTGGCCGAAATCTGTCCAAAACAGTGGCCAAAATCAGTGCAATTCGTGACTGAAAAACAGTGAGTAAACCCTCATATATACACAAGATATACACTACAGAGACACACTATATACACAGAGACAAAACGAGAAGAGTAGATGAAAACTCTTCCTTCCTTTTCCTTATCTTCAGCAAGTCGATTCATATTTGTTTTATTCGGTAGGCTCTACCTATTGGCTTTGTAGTGTTGAGATTAAAGTGTTGTTTTATCTTGGAAGACTATTGCCCGCTAACGTAAAAGCATATATACGGGACAATCTTGTCTTAAGGACAGAGTGCAATCACTCGACTCAACACACAACGTTGTAACCATCCAGATTTAGTTGTTTCTTGATTTCAGAATATCAAGATTCAAGACACAACAAGCTTACGGCAGTTCTAAACATTGGCCTAGCAAGGTTATCAAGATTCAAGACACAACACGCTTGCGACAGTTTTGAAGATTGACCATTTATTTATCCTTTCGAACACTTGTAATAGTTATTTACTTTCTGTACTGCTTTATAAAGTACAATAGAGTACCAGCAGAAAGTCTTTCGACGGATAGAGAGCAAGAGAAAGAAAAAAAAGCATCTCTCTATTTTTTATTGATACCTAATAAAAGCGGAATCAAGATTTAAAATTTATGAATTTGAGAAATAATTTATATATATTAAATAAATAATTTAAGATTGTTTGCTGCTAAAAATAAATTTTAGTAAAACTAATTGAATTTATTGATTTATATAATTTAAAGACAAGTAGATTATATCCGATCATAAACTCCCGTAAAGGAAAGTAATGAAAATGATAAATTGAGAGTAAGAAAAGAGTATATGTATATAAAGTATGCCAAAGTCGGAACAATTGTACGGTTCTTAGATATATTGCATGAGAGCATTTTGCTTCTATGGTTACAAGTTTCGGATTCCCCTTCTTTATCCCTTATGCTATCTTTATACAAGCTAAATTACTTTTCTATCCTAATAGTACAATTGATGTGACATTGCAATATTCCAACCGAGACTATAGATGTGACCCGGATTAATGGGAATGAGAGATAGCTATGCCAAGTAACCCGAAGACCCTTCTACCCGATTACTCTTGTCCGGGAGAGGGATTTTCCCCACACAAAGATAAATACAATATAAAAGTTGATCTAAAATTATTGAATTTGGTCAAAACCGTGCCTCAACCACTAGCTCCACCCTAGTGCAAATTAGAAATTACTGACTTTTCCTGGGGTGGGAGATTCCACCTTTTGGAATAAGAAATTACTGACTTTTGTCAGTGTCAAAAAGTTGTATCATATCCGTGACTTCGTGTCTCCGAAAAAAAACCACTACATGAATATTCCTTTCTTCCTATTAAGATGAATATTGTTTATTAAGCGAATACATGAGAATTTTTAAGGATTCAGAGGTTTTTAGAAAGTCTATTCTTTAAATATCTTTATTGGATTGATCATGCTAGATCATGAGTGATAGAAATAGAAAATATACATAAATGTTTCAGCTGAAATATTTATAAGCTAGAAGCCGTCATTATTATAAATAACCTTTTTAATGATAATTAAACGTAAAGTAATGATTTTTATGGGAACGACTTTAATACATGAGGAAACAAAATCTTATCTCATGCGTGCATTATTAAAAGGTTCCCAAAATCGTTACCCTTATCTTTGTTTAAGGTGCTTTTTCATTTCCTAAAAAGATCAAATGTCCACTAATAATATTCTTGCATAATTAAAACTCAGAATATATTTCTCTCCCCAACATCCATATATATCGGTTACCTTATCAGTGGCATCATAATTTTGACATTCTTTTTCTTAGTCTAAATTAGCGACTCCCCTCCCCTCCCATTCCAAAGGGAAAATACTTCCATTAAAAACTGATTTTGGGGGTTCATGTGTTTCACACTTATGACATTCCCATTTGTTAGTGAATATTATTTAAATATTCATTATATCTCATGTAATTATTTGTGATGTATAATTATGATAGAAATATGATCCCTATTGTATTAGGATTCCACATTGTACGCACGATATATATTTGTATTAATGAGAAACACTCCTCAAGAGAGATTAATACAATCTTACATGGTATCAGAAGCCAAAACCTAAACCCTAATTAGTTTTCTTCAGCCGCAATAGCTCCTCGGTTTCTTACCCGAGAAACAATCAAGTTGTCAGCGTTTTGTTTCTTCTGTGTTCCAGTGCCCGAGAAACAATAAAGCAAGTTGTCTGCGTTTTGTTTCCTCTGTGTTCCATTGCCCGAGAAACAATAAAGCACGCCAACTTTTGTCTTTTGTTCTCTTTCGTTCTCCACTGTTTTTCTTTCTTTTCTCCTTACCCGAAATTTGTCCTTCACCCGAGAACAAAATAAATGATTTCCTTGACTCCTCCCAATTCTCCCCCAGCTTCTGCCGCCTTCCCTATCGTCATAAACAACTCACTTGCACACTGTCCTGGAGCCCACCAGTTCGCTCTAGGCCTTCCCCAAACTAATTTGGGCCAGGTTTTTGGTATAGTGACTCATCAGCAGCCCGAAAATGCGTGGTATATGGATACGAGCGCCACGTCTCACCTCACCAATAATTATGGTAATCTTCCTCAACTGCGACATTTAAATACTCCATAATCTATTATAGTCGGAAATGGTCATTGCATTCAAATTCAAGGGTTTGGCCACACACTAACCCCACCACCACATCCTCACTTCTCCCTTAAAATGTCCTATATGCCCCGAACATTATCAAGAACCTAATCTCCGTTAGAAAATTTGCCACTGATAATTCCATTTCAATTAATTTTGACCTCTTTGGGTTTTCTGTAACGGACCTCCGTACCGGGAAACTCCTTACGAGGTGCAATAGTGAGGGGGACCTCTATCCTTTCCTATCCACGTTCGGTGCCAGTGTCACCCCTCCCCGTCCATACTTGCCATCATCACTCCTCCCATCATTTTAACAACAATATCTCCCTCAATGTGGCATAGCAGACTTGGTCATCCGGATTCTCACGTTTTTGATTCCCTTAGAAACCGAAATTTAATCCAATGTAACAAAGGGAATCTATCTCATAGTTGCTCCTCTTGTCATCTAGGGTAACGTTAGACTACCATTTACGTCTTCTATGAGTATTACTTTTTCTCCCTTTGATATTATTCATGCAGATTTATGGACTTCTCCCATAACTAGTAACTTAGGCCACAAATATTATTTGGTATTTTTGGATGATTTCTCTCACATTCTTTGGGTCTATAAGCTCAAACTCTAATCTCAAGTGTTCTCCAAATTCATTGAATTTCGTACACTTGTTAAAACGCAATTTGAAAAAGACATAAAAATGTTTCAATGTGATAATGGTCGTGAGTTCAATAATTTCCCTTTTCATAAATTTTGTGCGGTTAATGGCATGATTTTTCATTTCTCGTGCCCCCACACCTCCCCACAAAATGGTAAAGCCAAAAGAATTCTCCGCACCATTAATAATATGATTTGTACCCTTTTTTCATGTGTCTCTCCCCCTACCTTTTGGGTATATGCATTAAAAATGGCAGAACACGTTCTTAACATTTTACCTACACGTGAGATTCAAAATAGGACACCCACCGAAATTCTCTACCGACGAATCCCTACTTATGACCACCTTAGAATTTTCGGTTGTCTGTGTTACCCAAATCTGACATCCACAGCCCCCTACAAATTAGCACACCGATCTACTTCGTGCGCCTTCCTAGGTTTCCCGTCAAACCATAGGGGGTACTTGTGCTATGATATCTCCACCGACAAAATCATAATTTCTCGCCACATCACCTTTGTAGAGTATGTTTTTCCGTTTGACAACATTAAAAAATTCTGAGTCACTAATTATCAATTCCTCAAAGATTTGGACACATCACCGCTTGTCCAACAAGCACTCCGTCATGCTGCCACTGTACCGGCAGCAGCCGACGCACCCACTTTCACCACAGATCCATCACCTCTCGGTCAGGTCACTGCCACCACCGGTAGTCCCATCATCAACTCCCTAGATTGTCCCGTCTGTTCTGCCACTACTGGCAGTCCAGTTGTCACCTCCCCAAGTTGCCCCGTCGGCTCTGCCATCACTGACGATCACATCCTCAACCCTCTGTGTCATCCCGTTGGTTCCGCCACCACCGGCAGTCCAATTGTCACCTCCCCAAGTTGCTCCGTCAGCTCTGCCATCACTGGCGGTGCCATCCTCAACCCCCTGTATCGTCCCGTTGTGTATGCCACCACACCTAAAATATTGACCAAATATCATACCCGACCCTACGACATATCTACCACACACCGGCTAAGCAAATCGGAAAAACAAGTGCCACCACCCATTGTTGCCACTCCTCTCATCGCCCAAACCAGCAACCTCACAAACCCACCATCACCGAACCCAGCTTCGTAGAGCCCACATACACCATAACTGATGAGCCACCTAACCCCACTTAACCTCTTGCTGTTGCCAGACACCACCAGTCAATTTCCCCAACCCGATCTACCCCTAATACCACTCACAACCATCACAGATGTACGAATTCCGACCCCACAACAAAACCCAGACCCGACTCCAACCAATAATTCCCAACCTGCCACTGCCCCCACGCATCATATGGAAACTCGTGCTCAACACGAGATTTTCAAACTCAAAGTCCAATTTAACCTCTCCACACAAACCATATCCTCAATTTCCAAAAATCCAAAATTAGCCAAACTTGACTCTAACTGGAATGCGGCCATGCGTGAGGAATTTACTGCTTTAACGAACCGGCACATTTGGGATTTGGTTCCTAGACCGAACTAAATATGAACATATAAGTATAACATTAGATCGATAAAAGGTAGTGTCCCATAATAGAGGTCCGAGTCAAATAACAATTCTTGAAGCACTTGTTCAAAATGAAACTTGAGCGAGCCTTAGTGAAGTTTTGTTTAAATTCAATATAATTGTCAATTAAATTTAACTACAGAAAATTTAACTATTCAATTTTTTTTGAATTATATTTAAAACTTATAAGTAAGACCATGTGAATTAAATAGAACGATCAATACCTAATTACACCAGATCGATAAAAGTACTGTCTTGATCAAATAGGGCTGACTCAATTAATAATTCTTGAAACAACTAAGTGAGACTTTGAGTATTGTAATTTAAATTTGATAAAATTACTTAACCAAATATAATTAGATATAATCACTAATTATTTAAATTATATTTAAAACTTACAAGTATACCCGTACAATTTAAATCACATCGAACGATGAACACCTCGAATTACACTAAAATGTATTATTTCGATAGAATAGGTTTGAGTCAAATAACAATTCTCAAAGTATTAAATCCGTATGAAGCTTGAGTTGGGCTTAAATTTAATTAGATAAAATTTAACTATATAATTTATTTAAAATACATTTAAAACTTAGAAGTAAGACCATGTGAATTAAATAGAACGATCAACACCTAATTACACCAGATCGATAAAAGTATTGTCTCGATCAAATTGGTTTGACTCAATTAATAATTCTCGAAGCACCTAAGTGAGACTTTGAGTATTGTACTTTAAATTTGATAAAATTACTTAACCAAAGATAATTAGATATAATCACTAATTATTTAAATTCTATTTGAAACTTACAAATATACCCGTACAATTTGAATTGCATCAAATGATGAACACCTCCAATTACACTAAAATGTATTATTTCGATAGAAAAAGTTTGAGTCAAGTAACAATTCTCGAAGTATTAGATTCGTATGAAGCTTGAGTTGGGCTTAGATAATATTTAGCTAAAATTTAGCTATATAATTTATTTGAATTATATTTAAAACTTAGAAGTAAGACCATGTGAATTAAATGGAACGATCAATACTTAATTACACCAGATCGATAAAAGTATTGTCTCGATGGAATAGGTCCGACTCAAATAATAATTTTCGAAGCACTTGAGTGAGACTTAGCGTATTGTACTTTAAATTTGATAGAATTACTTAAACCAAAGTAATTAGATATAATCACTAATTATTCAAATTATATTTAAAACTTACAAGTTTACTCGTACAATTTGAATCACATCTAACGATGAACACCTCCAATTACACTAAAATCTATTATTTCGATAGAATAGGTTCGAGTCAAATAACAATTCTCAAAGTATTAAATTTGTATGAAGCTTGAGTTGGGCTTAAATTTAATTAGATAAAATTTAACTATATAATTTATTTGAATTCTATTTAAAACTTAGAAGTAAGACCATGTGAATTAAATATAACACCTAATTACACCATATCGATAAAAATATTGTCTTGATCAAATAGATCTGACTCAAATAATTATTCTCGAAGCACCTAAGTGAGACTTAGAGTAATGTACTTTAAATTTGATAGAATTACTTAACCAAAGGTAATTAGATATAATCACTAATTAATTAAATTAGATTTAAAACTTACAAGTATACTCGTACAATTTGAATTTCTTCGAACAATGAACACCTCCAATTACACTAAAATGTATTATTTTAATTCGTGTTAAAAATGATTATTAGCTATGAAATTTGTCACAACAATAAATATGTGGTTATATGATTTCGTCATAACAAGTAACTATATCTAGTAAGCCATATATTGCCACGACTTCTTAGTACTCAAAGTAAAAATATTTATCTAGCTGTAATATCTTATTTTAATTAATATTTATGGCTAAATGGTTACTATTGTTACAACAAGTTTTAACACGTGGTAAAAATTAATAATTAGCTACAGAATTTTATTATAACAAATATTTTATAGCTATATCATGTAACTATTGCCATAATCTTTTATAACTTGAAGGAAATATATTTATTTAGCTATAATATTTTATTTCAAATAATTAATTGTGGCTAAAAGGTTATTATTACTACAGTATGTTTCATCCCGTGGCAAAAATTTAATAATTAGCTACAAAATTTTATTATAGAAAAACATTCTTGGCTATATGATTTAGCTATTGTCAAGCATTTTTATAACTTGAAGCAAAATATTTATTTAGCTACAATATTTTATTTCAAATATTATTTATGTGGCTAAAAGGTTATTATTGTTACAGTAAGTTTTATCGCGTGACAAAAACTAATGATCAGCTATAAAAGTTTATCGTAGCTATTTGGATAATTATTGCCACAGTTGTTAGCAACTATAGCAAGAATGAGAAATTAGTTTTGTCAAATTAATTTCCGTGGCTAAGAAATTTTACGAGTTTGTAATAGCTACAAAATTCAAAATTTTTGTGGTTATTACTAGATAATAACTACGTTTTTTAAATTCATAGCTTAGATTTCGTATCTACATATACGCTTTGTTGTAGTGATCGAACGATCTTGTAAACGGTAATGTTCACCTTGCAAAAGGCATGACTTTCTCTTCCAAAAAGGCAATGCAAAGGGCCGTCAAAATTTATAACATCAAAGAAATAAGGGAGTTTAGAGTTGATGATTAAACCCGAAAGTTATAGAGATTGATTTGCAGACTTGAATATCAAGGTTGTCAATGGATGCTTCGGGGTATTGAGACTCATGATAGTATGTGGACTATCTCAAAATTTCGCCCACGTCACATTTTTTATATGGATGACAATCGAGCAGATCATTTTAATTTAGATACAAATATGATTGCTCAAGTGTCACTTGCTGACATTGCCAAAACCCCAAGGTATCATATTCGATCAAGTTCATTATAATTTTGTCATCAATTAAATTATCATTGCTAAATGTTGTTTGTTTAAACTTGTCCAGGTTCCCTATCAAAGAATGCATTTGAACAGTTTTGAGAATTTATTGTAAAACGATAAGCAGGAGAAAGAGATATCTCGGGCATAGACCCATTTTTTAGATGATTTATGGTATCTGGGAGGGCTCTTTCCAGCAGTTGCCGAGGTATATGGCAGCTCTACAAAAATTCAATCATGGTATTATTGTAGAGTGGAAGCTCAACATCCAACCTGTTGTAGTCGGTAATATTTTTAATTTTGCATTTTGGACATTCAAATCATGCATTGATAGTTTTGATCATTATCAACCAGTCATATCTATAGATGGCACGCATGTGTACGAGATATATGACATCAAGCTACTGATATTGGTTAGCATTCACATTAAAATGAGTTATTATGTCAATTTGGAATCAATTTTTTGATTTTGGTTCTATTACATGTTTAATCGCAGCAGACATATTCGAAGCAATTAGTATCACGTGGGAACTAGATGATAATTTTAAATACTCAAATAACTCGAACTACAGATACAATCAAGAATACAATAATACAATGAGAGCTGAGTGAAATTGGCGTGTTAGGGAGGCTAAAATGCTAGAACAAAATTTGAGGGCACTCGGACTCAAACGTCCAAAAAGTCGTGCTACGTCAATGCCTCGTGGTAAACCACAAGAGTTCAATTATGCTCTTAACCATTTTCGCGACGAGAATAATCGGATGAAAATATAGGGCAGAATATGATCAATATGGTTATGTCAGATTCACAATCAAGTGGGATTCAGACTATGAGATGTCCGATGAATATGATTCCTCATGATCCTATTAATATTTTTTATAATAAAGTAGGTAGGGTCATAATGACGACCCCAATGTTAGTTGGGAATTGCAACTATGTAAGTAGCCTTTTATTTGTTATTAAACTACAACATATTCAATGTCAAGTAGTAGAAATGTAGATTGGTCGGTATTTCTTCCAAATGATCCGAATAGCAGTGGTGATGATAGCTCAAATCATAGCAGTTATTCTGGTGATTCGAGTTATCTTGATAACAATGAATTCAAGATAGACGGTTTAAAACCCCACATTTTTATAGAATTTAATGATGATTTTTGAAATGTGAAATATTCAGATCCACGAGAATGTTATTGTGGGTTACATCGAGAATGGGCATATCGGCATGCCGAATCAGAAAGTCTTGTTCATGACTTGGAAAATATCAAAGCTCAAATTCCAACAAGGTTCTCAATGATCATGCCTCGAACTGATCAACATTCTTGTGAGATTGTTGTACGGAGGATTAGAAAAGAAAACAACAAAATGCTACCAAGACGTTGTAGATTTTACATGCTAAAGTTGATCGAAGAACAAGCATCATCAATGGGTAGAGAACTAACACCTACAGAAAAAAGAAATGTCTTAAGAAACCCAAAATGTTGTTTTGAGGACGATATTGAGGACTTCTATTCTGATGATTATTAGGAGTTATTGTGGTTCACTTGCTTAGTTTTTGGGTCATTAAGTTTCGGACTCATGATTGTATTTGTATTTTTAATTTATGATAAAGTCATCAATTTGAAGAAAATTAGTATGTTTAATTTTACTTGATTGTTATAGTTTATTATTAATTTATATAAGCGTCTTAGAGTTAATAATACATAAAAAGTTCAATAATTCAAATTTTTTAATGAAAATACAAATAAATTAGTACATAAAAGGTGTTGATTATATAATACATGTAAAAAATATAGAAAATACACAATACATGAAAACGTGAAACTAGTAAAAACAAAATATATGAAAATAATAAACTTAACCGAAAATACATAAAAACAAAATACATAGAAATAATAAACTTAATAAAAAAATACATAGAAATAATAAACAACAACAACAAGATAGCACAAATAAGCTTCCAAAATTTCAATTTTTCTTTCAAAACATTTTTCTCGTGTTGAGTATCACTAAGGTTATCATTGAAAAAACTTTGTTTTTCTTCGGATTCTTTTAGCAAGCTCTCCAGAAGGTCAGTTTTTTCTTGAGCTTCCATAAGTTTAAACTGGAAGTCAAACTTCACGGTATCTCTAATGATACCTGATGTCGCGGTATCTCTAACAGCAGGAGGCTTTTTAAACTTCGCAGCCACCGTATTATCCACGAAAATGTTATCTTCCCATGAAAAATATTTGCAACCATTCATATCCTATAAACATTACAAGAAAATCAGTTTTTGAAAGTAAAATATGTAGATAATATGAAAAACTCTGAACCCTAAAAACTTGTAAGAACATTTACATCGAACACTTTACAACGCAAAAAATGATGATCCGGATTATCTTAGGTCCTTGATGTTCAGAGCTTACAATAATAACCGCAACCACAAACATCGGGTTCTATAGCAAAGTTTGACGTTTCAGAGCTTTGAGATAATCCATTAAAAATGATAAAATTATCTGTTAGGGTTTATAATAACCTCCTATTGTGCAGTAAATTCCTGCGCAAAAGGAGTTAACTGTGCCATTACAGTTAGCTCCTCCTACGCAAAAGATAATTTTATCATTTTTAATGGATTATTTTGGTTCAAATACCCACTTTGTGGATGATTTAAGTTCCGGACTCATATTAGTTTTAAGCATTGAGTGTAGGCCACATATTTACCCCGAAATTCGGGCATGACACCAATTCAGTCATTAAATTATGAAAAAGGAAAATAGAAAAGTAATTGAATGTTGAACATCAAATTAAATTAAAGTTTTCAGCTAGCGAGTCAACTTGGAAGAACACATGCATGAAGCAGCCTGTAAGAAATTCCTTTTTGCACTCTTTTTCTCCTTTGTCACGAAAATCCATAGGTTTAGGTATGATAATTATAATGAAACGTGAAAGATAGAATAATTTCCCTTAGGAATTTCTTTCATTATTCACAATATATATAGTTGTACAAGGTTGATTCCTAATATGGTACGAATCCTAACTTACCTTACAAAGGTTGATTCCTAATACAATTAGAATCCTAAGTTACCTTAAATATACATTTATCATAATTACAAATATACGATTTAATATTCCGAGAATATTCACAATACTCCCTCGACGGAGCGGGAGGAGGCCGAATGCTGGCGTTGGATCTGGTCGGTGAAGAGTCACGCGTAGTCCCTTGTGAAAATATATTCAGATACCGATACGAAGGCACATGTAAAATTTTGACTCACCACGAGCAACCTTCTTCGCACAAAGTGGATATCCATCTCAATACGCTTAGTTCACGCCATGTTGGATCGATTATGAGACATATAGATAGCAGATATGTTGTCACAATAAACTATAGACGCTTTATGTGAATGGACATCGAGCTCCAAAGAAGATTTCTGAGCCAACAGATCTCAAATGATTTACATTAGCAACTCCGCGATATTCTCGCTTCAAGATCGAACAGTCATGGCGGGCCGGCCGGCCGGACTATGAGATAAGATTATCCCCAAGAAATACATGCACTCAGAGCGGAGCGACGTGTCGAAGAGGGGTATAGATGTAATCCAAAGTCAAGTGTGCCCCTTAACATATCCGATAATACGCTTGAGGGCGGCAAATGGGACTCTCGGGGTCGTGGCATGAACAGACACACCGCCGAACGGCATATGCAATATCGTGCCTAGTGAATGTAAGATATCAAGAGCACCGCTAGACTCGATATAGAGTGGGATCGTAAACTGGCGCACCGCCATCGGGCACTAAGCTTGGATTTTGAGTCCACCTGAGTTGGCATAATTTTATAATTTGCCATCTTGACCCGTATACTATCTCTTCTTCATACTTTCACGACACAGAACATATTGGCAAAGAGATCTAGTCACCGAGCATACCCAAAAATAACTAGCTTCCCCAAGTCATCATAGCAAATTCAAGCTGAGTAGAGCAATGATTTCATTCTTCAACCCGTCGTATTTATGCAAAGAAGAATAATATCGCCGACATATAATAGCAAATATGCAAAGCGGCCGCCACCTCGTGAAAAGTGAAGAGAGAGGTATCACACCGCTACATACAAAACCAATTTATGGTGATACCGCGAACCGATCATACCCTGCCACGGGCCTATTTCAATCCATACAATGACTTTTCGAGACGACACAAACCGTGGGAGTCACTGATGAACAAAACCAGGAGGTCGACGACATGTATACGCCTCTTTCAAATCCTATGAAGAAACGATTCTTGACATCAAGTCGATGAATCGCCAACAAGCCCATAGCAATACCGAGAACACATACGCCGCTTAACAACCCACAATGTCTCACTCACAATCAATACCTCTCCCGCCGATTAGTGCCATTTGCAACTAGTCTTGCCTTATACTCTCTAAGTCACCATCACTGCTCAACTTGATTTGACGAATAGCACACTCGGATACATTCACACTCACCGGTTCTAGGTACCAATCCCAAGTGTTCTCGCTGTTAAAGCGTTAAACTTCTTCGCAGACATGGCCGCATTCCAATCGGGGTCCGGCTTAGCTAGTTTTGGATTCTTTGGAATGGGTGATAAGGTCAAGGGTGAGATTGAAGTGAACCTTGGTTTGAAGATCCCGTGTTGTGCACGCAGTCTCCACGCGTGAGGGGTCAAGCAGCGAGGGCGGCCTGACCGTTGTCGGATCGCAGTACCGGGTCAAATGGATCGCTGGCGCGCAGTGTTGCCGCAGGCTGGGTGAGACTCAGCTGCAGTTGTTGGATTTGGCCGGATCGAGCGCAGCGTGGTGCATTAGACTCAACAGGTGCAACATGGGTGGTCATTGTCGCTGCGAGGGTCGACGACACCGGCTGGAGGCAACAAAGTGGCGCTAACAGTCAAGCCGGTACATTTTGATGACGGAGACAAACTCCGGTTCATCGAGAAAGATGAATTCCGGTGGTCTGAAATTTCCTGAGATTTGAAAGGAAAGGTCGTCTGCGTTAAAGGTAACGTGATTTCGGAGACGGCGATTTTGCGTAGTAGCAATGTCACAACACAAGTAGCTCGGCGATTAGGAGATAGACCAAGGAAGATACATGGAAGAGTGCAGGGGCAGTTTGCTGCGGGTGCAATGGAGGCTATGTCAGTAGCATAAGCATCCAAAAATACGAGGGTGATCATACGATGGCCGCTACTTGTAAGATTGTTAGGGTTTTGTTTTGGAGTGTGCTAGTTGGTAAAATATTAAGAAGGATTCTACCATTTGACAAAGATAGACCCAAAAAGGCTGGTAGGCGGTGCATGAAATGTAAGCGTGCTAACCATGTTATTGATGGCAACGTGATAATCTTTTCACTCTTTTCCGCTTGGGAAGAAGTATAGGACAAGAAAAACGGAAAACCATGCCTTGTTTAGAATGTAAATTGTGAAATGTCGAAATATTAAATTCACGCCCATTATCACATTGGAATGATTTGATAGATTTTTCAAATCAGGTTTTAATGAATTAGGAAACTCGAGGAATTTTGTAAAACTTCAGATTTGAATTTTAGTGGGTAAATCCAGACAAAATGTGAAAATCATCCAAGAATACTAGAGAGAATTTATGACCCAAAGAGCTAACAATCTGAGACGCCCATAAATCAAACATTTAACAATATCAAAGGGAGAAAAAGTAACACTGCTGATGACATAAATGAAAGACGAGTATGTTTGCCTAGTGGACAAGAAAACAAGAGCAAGTTGGGCAATTTTTTCCATTATTACATTGAATACGCTAGAAGTCCTAAGAAAAGTAAAACGATCTCCGGGTGTCCGAGTCCATTGCGCTGCCGAGGGAGAGATCACGCAAGTGGATAAGGTGGCGGCCGACAAATGGAAGATCGAGTGAACGCAGAGGTCTCCCATACTATCAGGCGTGTAAGAATTTTCCGTATTGAGTTCTTTCACAGAAACCAAAAGCGGTCAAATTCAATGCATTAATAATTACTAGTGAATTTTCTAACAGAGATTAAGTTTTTAATGATGTTAGTGTATAGGACGTGGTTTGCGGAGAAAGGCGGGTGTGTATGTTTGCGTGTGTTACCGTAACCTTCAATGGAATGCGATGACCATTGCCGACAAAGAATAAATTGAGACACTTTAACCGACGTGAAGTTGAAATAGGTTACCCGACGACCGGCGAAGGCGAGACGTGGCTCGGTGTCCATGCGCAATTGTCGCTTGGGTCATTGGGCGTTCACGCGCGTGTAGGCCGGCCCAAATTAGTTCCGGGACAGGCGGCTATTGGCCGTCGCCATTGGTAGCTGCCGCCGCTGCTATCGGGCTGCCGCTGCCGCCGCGCAGCGCCGCAGTGCCGGGCTGTGCCGCAAAGCCGCCAGGCCTGGTTGGTCGCGCCGCCGCCGCTTGTCGCCGGGCTGGCCGGTGGATCGCAACCGTGCAGGCCGCCGCCGCCGCTGCCGCCGGACGCTGGAATCGGGCCGTGTGCCGCAGTGTTGCCATCTCCGCCAATCCGCTAACGCCTTTGATTATGTTCCTCTTGTTTAGCACGCCTAGTTTCTTCCAACAATAGTCGTGGAACGTGCCTTGTTGAAACTTCGGGAGAGGGTCGGGCTTGTTGAATCATTGTTGCGGAGTGTGTCATATTCACCTTCAGTAAACCCGCAACAATGTTAAGCACCATCTCGGTTTCAAAATGTAAGTCCCGACGCTGGATAATTGACGGCATGAAGTTTCAATACAATATTCTGATATGTTGTTGAAATTCTCAGGCGTATTGTTCAATCGCTTCTTCCAAATACACAATTTCGAGTATTTTTATTGTCTCGAAGATTTCTTCTAGCCTGACCCAAAGTTCAACGTGTCAGAGCACTGCTTTCACGATAAGGCATAATGATCTTTCGATATGGTGCCAGATCCATTGTTTGACGATGGGCGCCAAGACGACGCCATGTCGAGTCCAGAACATCCGTGGCATTTGAGGAACAGATTCGGCAACGTGATCGAGCACGCTCAGATACGATGAATGTAGAATAGTTCCATCCATACATGGAATATTCGACACTTCTTGGTCAAGAATTATATGGATAAAATTCTTGATGTTGTTAACCGAATGCTTGATGAAAAGAAGTTAACGCCGAGAGGGGGTTTTCTGCCGCACAAAGGATGAAATAAAATTTTGCTGGGAAGACATGGCTGTCACCGTTTAGGAAGAGAATTTTCCGGTTTGGCCGAATATGGAGGAAGAAACTGCATTTTTTTTTTTTTGGTTAAAAATCGGATTTCGCCTAGGGAATGAGGATTTAGGTTTTAGGCTCTTGATACTACATGAAAGATAGAATAATTTAGGAATTTCTTTTCATTATTCACAATATATATACTGCATAAGGTTGATTCCTAATATGGTACGAATCCTAACTTACCTTACAAAGGTTGATTCCTAATACAATTAGAATCCTAAGTTACCTTAAATATACATTTATCATAATTACAAAATATACGACGAATATTCTGAGAATATTCGCTAATAAAACGAAGTTAAGCTTTTAAGTTTATATATGAATTTTAAATTTTAGAAAAAGAATTTTTTTATGTTCTTGATATATATATATATATATTATATTAAATTAAATTAAATTTTATTAATATAACTATAAAAATTGAGCCAAATTGTTCTAACCCGCAAATTGAATATTTGTACCACCCTAAATGATAATGTCACCCCATATGATGACATGACTCAATGAGACGACTTGAGAAATTAAAGTCTTCGAGAGATAGAAAGTCAAAAGTAAAAAGCATCTCCTATTTTTCTAGTTGACAATGAAGTACTCCATATGGAGTATTGTTTTGTCATTTGATGCTAGATATCTATTTTGGGATTCGTTTAATTTGAATTTGTGCTTTACTTTAGGTGTGAAGCTTTACCATCAAAACCTAATTTCATACTCAAATCTCAAACCCGATTAAAACTCTTAATTTAGAATGAAAGAATATTTACTATTCCATCATAATCTTTGGTAGTCAATATTCCATACTTATTTTTGTCTCTGTCAAAAAATTGCATCATATTTGCGACCTTGTGTCTCCGAAGAAAGCCCACTGCATGAATATTCTAACGGTTCTTAGCCGGTGCTTAGGAGTGAACATTTTAGTAGTATTAGAATTAAAATATGATAGTAAAAGGCAGAAAGAAACTCTTTTTCTATGCTAATTAATTAGTGGAATAGCCTTTTTAATTAATACTTATATTTTTCACATGATGTTCGTTATTCGCATTGGAAAACGCTTCCTACCAAAAAAAATTCATATACAAAACTCGAACCCAAGATTGCTTCTGATTAAGGGAGAAACAGTCACATCCACCACACTCACATCCTTTGGTGGTATGCTAAATATTAACTGAACATACAGTATATGAGCGACTTTGATACATGAAGAAACAAAATCTTACCTCGTGCGTGCATTATCACCCTTATCTTTGTTTAAGGTGCTTTTCGACTCCTAATTAAAGATAGTTCAAATGTCCACTAATATTCTTGCATGATTCAATATCAGAATTTATTTCGTGGTCTCCCTAACATCCATCTATATTGGTTACCTCATCTGTGTCATCATAATTTTGACATTTGTTTATGGTACGTAAAACATAATAATTGATTTTTTTCTCGGATATAAGTTTGTCTCATATCTTTGCGATGTAAAATTGTTGCATGTATTTTCCATTTTAACTCCCAAAAATAATATTAGGCGTGAAGATTAGAAGTTCCTAGAGACAAAATAATTAACAAATGGATGTACATAAGGGTTTAATATTTGAAACTAATTTTATTAAGGGTTTAATTACAATTTCTGTTTTTGATCCAAAGATAGCATAGAAATTTACATTAAATAAATATTGAACATTAAATTCAATAAAAAAAATTCAACAAACAGGCCAACTTGGCAGAATATATTAAGAGTGGAGAATATTACATATAAAATGGGAATATAGAATATATGATATTGTATATGGAATGAGAACATGGACTCTTTATATGGACTTGGACAATCCTCATCTTACAAACTAGCTTTTGGGGTTGAGTTAGACCCAAGATTCATTATTTACATGGTATCAGAGTCGGGCCATTCCAATTCGTTGTCTACCGATGTTGGGCCCCTAAATTATATTATCCACGCTCCAGTTAACAAGGTCTGGGCGTGCAGGGGAGTATTAAGAGTCCCACATCGGATATGGAATGGGAACATGGACTCCTTATATGCACTTGGACAATCCTCACCCTACAAGCTAGCTTTTTGGGTTGAGTTATGCCCAAGATCCATTATTTACGTTGTATAACATAATATATATTATATTGATGACATAATAATAAATTATTTTGACCTAATCAAGAAAGACGAGATCTAAAGATAAAGACACGCAATTCTTGATTATTTTAAAATTCTGAAAAACATTAATCTTTCATCATTTTTTTTCTTCAATAATGCCTTTGCTTCACTTCAAGAAGCTATTTACCGAGGAAAGACTACATTTTCTTTGAATGCATGTATGAAAGCAGCCTGCAAGAAATTATTTTCCAACTGTTCTTTTCTCCTTTAATAATACTTCTAGATGGATACTGGTCCTTTTTGAGTTGTAATTGCTACTCGTGGATGGAGAAAGTCTTACTCTATTGACTTATATTTTATGTTGGTATTAATTAAATTTTTTTTTTACAAAAGTCAAAGTGATAGCTAGAAAAATAAAGGAAATTTTGATAAATATTAGCTGGAATAAGTGTTGGAAAATTTGCAAAAAACGGAACATTTTGGTGGATTTGATAAAAATTACTATTCTTACGGAATTTATGCCCCACAATATTGTTATCGTTTCTATGACAAAATTTCTTCAAGATTTACAAAGCCAAGCGTTTTCCCCTAATATTTTAGTTCAAGTAATATAAAAAATGTTTAAACATACTCTTCGCAATCTCTAATAACTAGCACTAACAATAAGTTCCGGATTTTAACTTGTTAAAGAATTGTTTAATTTATTATTGATTTTTAAACATTATATAATTCCTAATATAAAAATGAAAAACGATTCCCCTCTAATATTGCAAATAATGCTTCTAGATGGAAAATGATCCTTTTCATCTATTATTTGCTACTACCTTGTGGCTGGAGAAACTAAAGTCCTTCTTTATTGACTTACATGTTATGTTGGTAGTATTAATTAAATTCCATTTTCTTCTTTTTAACAAAAGTCAAAGTGATAAGAAAAATACGGAAAATTTTGATAAAAATTAGCTGGAATAAGTGTTGGTAATAACCACTATCCTTAAGGAAGTTATACCTCACAATATGGGATTGGGTCCCCTCTAGTAGCAAAGCCTCCATAATGCTAAATAATTAAAGACATGTGTCCACATTTACAATTAATGGTTTAGATTGCAATCCCTTTATCAACATTCAACTCTATGTTCCCTTAGTTTTCTACTGTCATCACCCTTCCAACTCTCTTTTCTTTCCCTAAATGTACTAACCCGTCTCTCTTTTAGTAATAGTAAAAATTGTATCTCAATCCTATCATCTATGTAAATGTTTCTCCGAGGTAAAATATATTAGAGCACACGGTGAAGAAGAATAATAACATAGCTATAGCTAAGTTGAAAAAGAGGAAAATTAAATAAGATATATGTTGCATGAAGTTGTTCTTCACAATTGTTATTATTTTTTCAGCAGAATTAACCACAATAATTTAAAGCTTTTAAAAATCATAGTAAAGAATATAGAGATTTTGGGAGTAAAATTCTTTGGTGATGAATAGTACAAAAGCATTTTGTCTCATAAATTGAGGCTGCAGCCAAGCTTTTGATACCAAATTTCCATTCTCCGTGTTCTTTAATTATCTTAGAAGAGTACATTTTAAACTATAATTTTACTGTAATATAGAGAGGGATAGAGTGAAATAAAAGGAATGTTAGAAAGTGCGTGATGAGTAGAGAATTCAGGCAACATGAAATTAACTTCCTCGAACTTCGCCGAGGGATGGTTACTTTAATCCCAATGACTTCCAATCTTCCGTACACCTTTATAGCATTCATCTAAGTCACAAGGGACTCTCGGAAAGGATCTCGAATCATCGGCTCAGCCGTCTAACTAGGCTCTCATCCGCGTATCAAACTCCTGGGGGTGTAACATTAAGCAGGTTTTGGAGAGGATCAGGGCTAAACATTGAAACCATTCAAGAAGGAAATTGTGGCTGCTGCTTGGGGTGCTGTCATTTATCACACATGGAAAGCTAGGAACTTGAAACTCTTTAAACTTGTTAATACGCAGATAGATACAGTAATAGTAGAGAGACCGACCCTTCTTAGTAGTAGTAGGAGAGCTGTTAGATGTCAAGGATACATACATAAACTTTGTAATTAGCTGCTAGTTTCTTCTTAGGCCTTTCTTGAAAATATATTTATGTCCTAGAGACAATCTGTATTAGGACAAATGTATTTTATACACATTCATATTATTATTAATGGAGATTAATATTTTGGCATTTGCAATTATTGAATTATTATTTGATTGTTTGTAATTATTCATTAATGTGCATCCTTTGAGCTTACGTTGTCATTAATAGAGTGAGATATTTTATGATAGAGCGTAACTCTTAAAATAGCATCGACTAATGAGCATTGAGAATGGGATATCGATGATATGTGATAAGTCGACATGTGGTCTGCATCACATCCTTAGAGGATGTAGTATGTCTCACCTGCTACGAGTAATGGTTACTCGTGATGGACACATGGATACTTTGGAAGTATTGGTATACCCTGCTGATATACTTTTTGTTATACTTGTCTAACGTATGATCATCGTGTGGAAGATAGACGTCCTTAGACTTGAGGTCAATACGCGCCTTATCTACAAAGTAATGTACTTTGATCCTGTCCTAAGCTCAAATGCCTTGTAGGTTGAGATACGACTTGTATTTGGTACATTACGATGTGGATTGAAGGTGGTAGTTGAGCCAAGATTAGGATTCATTCCTCGAATGTATGTTCGAGAGAACACTCGGATTCTCAGTGATATTAGGTTGACTAAGTCGTTGGCCAACGCAATAGACATATTTGGAATATGGTCTAGTCGTCGACTAATATAGATGAGATACAATGATTAAGCCATTTGGATAGACACTTGACAAATCCTAAGCTTGATCGGGTGTGTCGTGAATGAAATGATTTTATCTTACCACATAAAGGTTAAGTTTACTGGATTCGCGTAAACGTACTTCACATATTGAGTTCGTCTTCCTAGCTGCCTAGGAGTTCCGCGTAGACCTTAATTTGATTAATGTCAATATGAGAAGGCATGTAGGGTCACACTATGTCGATTGTCCGTTTCGATCTAAGGATGTATTGAGAGAGTAATTAAAATGTTCGATTTATAATCGAGACATTTAAATGAATAATGATTACATTAATTAAGTCAAAATTAGATTTTGGATTTAATTAAGAATGCACGGAAATTAAATCGAGACAGTGCAAGTGCACGTCGAGCGTCGCTGTGCCCATACCCTAGGGTCGCGACGCCTCTGCGTCGATTTTGGGTCAGGCCCAAAGTCAAACCCTAATCCGGTTTTTGACCTAATTTTCAACTATAAATAGAGGCATTCACTTTCATTATTTGATACCAATTTTTCAGAATAACATTCTAAGCCTTAGAGACTTAGAATAAAATACTCTCTCGAACCTCTGTCGGATTTCCTAGCTTTCCGAAGGAGGAGTACATTGAAGCTTGGAGCTTGCAATTGGAAGGGCAATCGCGTGTGCACCTAACAGTAGAAAAAGACTCCAGATTTTCCGACTTGTAAGTATATGTTTTATATTACAAGTTCCATTGTTGTATAACCATATCAGAATTATTGTTGGGGTAAATAAGAATAAAAAAATTTAAACTTTCGTTATGCCTTACTTATATATTTTGTACCCAATAAAAACCCTACATTTCTCCCTTGTGCACCCTTCCTGGTAAGGTGGTATGAGGGGTTAGGTGCTCTTTAGTTTGAATCTCTTTGTTTGTTTGTTTGTTATGGTAATTTTTCACAGTTTACCAAAAAAAAAATCCGAATTTTAGCTTTTCAAAGTATTGTTTTCTTGTTGATCGTAAAATTTTATAAGTAATTCCTAATACAAAAATGAAAAATGATTCGCCTCTTATTATTGGGAAGGAAAATTTCACCGAAAAACATGCATTATCATCACTGGCTGAACTTGGTAGGGACGGGGCTGTGGCCCTCTCAAAAAACTCAATTTTTTTTTACATATACCTCTCTTCATCCCAAATTTACTATTTATATGCGGTCCTAACCTTGCTACTCTTACTTCCACTGGCAAGAGAACTTCTGCTCATAACATACCCCTAGGGATATAATTTTACTTCTTGAAGCGAACTACTTTAAATTTGCCCACCAAGCCCAATTCAAATTAAATTACCCGGGCCAAATACCTCAACTACCTAGCCCCCGAACGCCCAAAGCCCCTTAATCTTTTTAGTTATGTTTTGACATAATTTGTAGTATTTTTGATTGCTCGATGTGGTTTGTAGTATTCCATTTTGCTTTTAATTTATAATTACATCTTTCCTTTTATATATTATATTTTTGTTGTGTTGATGTTATTTTGTATCTTTGATAAAATTATATTTTATTCTTATAAATTTCAATTATAATATTTTTATTAGTAGTTATCGTTCTCTTAATATTTTGGCAAGTTCGCCACTGATTATCATGATGATTGATGAGAACCAACCATTATATTTAATTTCGAAGAAAGGACTGTGATCCATACTATTTTGTACTATACATAGGCATAAATGGACAGGCAAGAGTAGCAAGTTGAGTCAATCATGTAAAAGTATCCAGGAACTTGCCAGAAGCATCTTAATTGGAAAAATATCAAATAAAAAACGTGATCCTCTTTTGGAATTTTATGGATTTTGCCTTAACATGTCCAAGTTGTAACATAATTGTATTAACAATTCTTAATTTTTTTTTCTTATCTTTTTTTCCTCTTCTAAAATTTGATTAACATTGTGTTTTGGTACGAAATTTGGGCCTTAAGAGCCAATTATGTGTCATGCATATGATGTCATTAGAGTAGACAGCTAAGAGGTTTACTTGTGTAGAAGGCAAGAATTGGCTATTTTTATTATACATGTTTATCATGACTAACCTTGTATTATTTCTTAGTGAAAATGACCAAAAACTTACATGTATTTGGTGTTTATATCAAATCAATGATAACATGATATGTGTTTTTATATACACATTTATTATTTAATTTTATGGCTAGTTAATGTATTTTCAACCAATTTAGTAATGTAATGATCTGAAGTAAACATCGGATTTGAGTAAGATCTTTATTTCGAAAAGGACTACTTGTTCTGATTGGATCAATACAAAACTCTCGCTGGAATTTGATAGAGATTGTCCAGTCCATAGGTAGGTGTTTAGCGTAGAACAAGTGCAAAGCAATCAAAAATAATTACAAATATCTTGCTAATTATTATAAATAATATTTATTATTGTGAATGTCTATCTTTATAAGGAAAGTTAAAGTTAGTAACTTTGGGACCAAGTCAATTTTCTATTATAAATAAAGAGGTTCTTTTCATTGTATTTACATCCCTCTAGAGAAATAAGAACTCTCCTCTCTTCTCTCTTTCTCAACAATATTCTTGTTTTAGTTTTATTATTATTTCATAACACGTTATCAGCACGAGATCTCGAACAAATGCTTTAAAATATAGAAGGTATAAGAAGCAATTTCCAGGTAAGTTACTCTACTTTAAACCGTGGCTATGAATGATATACCAAAAATTGGAATAGGATAGCGTAATCTACTTTATAGTCAGTACATAACTTTTCTATTAGTACTACAATATTTGATTTGTTAGCAAATATTGTTAAACTACAAACATGGGATCTCATATCAATTTTGTTTTTGTATAATGTTTGCTTACTGTGGATCTATGATAAACTTTTTCATCAAAACTTCTTCTTTCGTATTGATTCACCTGAATTCAGGTATGAATTGTACACTTGTTATATATGCAATTAATAAATGGATACCTTGAAATTATTTATACACGGCATCAGAATTGGTCACCTCCAAAAGGTGATTGTGTTATCTATCCTATATCTTACTTTTATTACACGAGTACGATAAATATTTCGAGAGGCGTCAAATTTTCTCATGCATATCATCGGTTAACTTACAATTAACCATCAGAAGTGGAATATGTCAATGACCACCAAAAGTGGTAATACTTTTACAGGCTTATTATGATTATAGTGAAAGACATGTTACAGAAAAAATACTCTATTTATATGTATGTCTCGATTTGCTCCTGAAATAGCAATATCTTAAAGTTCTAAGTTATCATTATTTGATATGTTTAAGGCACGTTGAGATATGTTCCATTTCTAAAGTAAAGTTTAAATTCTACCTGATATATTTTCATTATATCTTGCAAGCTTGAAGATATTGATCCTGATTATCTGAAGTAAAGTTTGAAATCTACCTTTCTTCATTATTTTGCCACCTGATTATGTTGTGTCTTGAGCCGAGGGTCTCTCGAAAACAGCCGCTCTACCTACCAAGGTGGAGGTAAGGTCTGTGTACATTCTACCCTCCCCAAACCCCACTTTGTGGATTTTACTGGGTATGTTGTTGTTGTTGTCCCCAATATCTGTTGTGAGTTTATAATGCATGTAAAGGTTTTTCTTATTTTCTTGCAAGCTTCAGTTTAGTTATATAAGGTTGCAAAATAATGAAGAAAATATTTATATTCAATTTGCTGTAATTTTCTTAAAGTGTTGGGATGTACAACTAAGAAATGGTTTTATATGTATTTTGGTGGTCTAGAAGTATTGATATGATTTTTGACAAACGGAAAATATTTGAGAAATATATTGAAGCGGTGTTTTCTTGTGGTTGAGTGAAATAATGAGCTATTAAAGATTATGTATAAAGTGCATCTAAATAATCAGGTTTCATTCCCTGAAGTGAATTAAGAAATACCACAACACACCTCTTGCAGAGATTGAATAACAAATGATATAAATGTTATTTTGTTGTATGAAAGTCATTGTTGCATGTACCTATTGTACATCAAATCATCTTGAAAATTTTTATTATGTATCATTCTAAGGCAAAATGATACAAATTTTGTAGAATACTATCTACTATAACCACATTGATATATTATGGTTACTGTCGCTGGTTTGATGATAAATATTCGAATGTTAATGGTATTCTCCCTGAAAGAGATGTCTGAAATACTAAAGTTTAGAACTTACTTTTCATAATTTATAAATTGTATTGTCTTTAAATGTCCATTTAATTACTATTTATTTGATGATATCAGTAGTGTCTAACTATAATTTCTTTTATGATACCAGTAGTATCTAAGCAATATTTGGTTGTACAAAATTAAGGATCAAGTGCACTAGAAGAGCTAACTATTTATCTAGAATATCATGACACTAGTAGTGTCCAAATAATATGTGTGATTATGGAGAATAAATTAGAGGCTCCTGAAGAGCTTATATACTATTATGTAATTTGTTCTAAATTGTAATATACAAAGTTGTTATGATCGAAACACAAGTTGTAGTAAATCCTAAGTTTGCTCAAGTAAATAGGATATCATATTGAAGCTATAAATAATCGGAGGATTAAATATCTTTAAAATCATAGTGTGTAAGAAATATGTATGTGAATGGTTACTCTCTTTATTCTTCAAATTCTACTACACAAATATAAGCAAGATGAAATCATATGTCACGGTAAACCAGAAGTTTATTGGTACACAAAAATAATTTATGTCATAGTAAATCAGAAGTTTATTAAAATAAATAGCACATGATGTGGTAAACTTAAAGTTTACTAGTATAAATAATTTTATTAGTCGGTATGAGTGATGTGGCCATCCCTTTATGTGCAGATTGAGTATTTGACATATATTGAAGAACTAAAAGATTCTTCAAAAATTTATTTTTGTTGCGTGTTCTCATGATAAGTTGATTATACTAGCTAATGTTGGGATTGAATTCCCTAAATTCTAGAAAATATAAAAGGTGAATAAGGGCTCGTTCATATGTTATGTCATGTCCTAAATAGATGCATTGATAAGACAATAACATATGCGTTTATTGTCAACCCCCAATTTACATATGCAAAGTTACTTGCTCAAAATAATTGAGTTGAGAGCACAATTTTCAGATTATGTAATCAAGATAATTCATCTTGTTAATGTTGGTTTATATCCAAGCTGGTTTAGCATTGAATGCCTCCGATAAATAATTAAACTATTGCTAATGAGAACAAAGCTTCATGTGTTGATCTGAAATATGATACATTGCATACAACAACACTTGTATGCTTTAGACTAATAATTTATGATAAATTCTCTCCTCACAATTGGTTCAGGGTCGGGAACCAGATATTTCTATCTAACAGTTTTGATATGTGGTATATGATTAATTAATCTACCATGATGCACAAAGATGCCTCAAAGAAGATGGGATATGTATTAGTTTTTTAACATAATGGGAAGTAAATGTTGGATATAATTGCAGTACGGGAAGTAAATAAATATTACAAGTGTTCGAAAGGATAAACAAACAACCAATATTACAATAGTCGCATGTTTGTTGAGTCTTGAATCTTGATAACCTGAAATCAAGAAGCACTAAATCTGGATTGTTACAACTATGGCTGAGTCGAGAGATGACTCTATGTCTTTAATACAAGATTGCCCCGTATATATGCTTTTACGTTAGCGGGCAATAATCTCCCAAGATAAAACAACAACTAATCAACACTACAAAGCAAATAGGTTGATTCTGACGAAGAAAAACAAACATGAAACAACAAACACGAAACGAGTTGCTGATTTAGAGGAAAAAGGAAGGAAGAGACTTTCTGTTTCTGTTGCTCACTTTTGGACTGATTTTCTCTTGTTTTTGGTCCTTTCTTTTCCTCAAATCTGTTTCAGGCAATATATAGTGTTTAGGAGGAGGAGAGGTGATTAAGAGGGCCAGAAACGTTTTGTAGTAAGTGCAAAACGTTTCAGAAGTTTAATGTCATAAACTGTTGGCTTTCTAGCTGCTTTCTGAAACATCAAAAGTAGCCAAGAAGCCCACGACCCGTGGCCCATACCGGACGTGCGGGCAGAGGTGGCGCGCGTGTGGGGCTAGCCTCAAACCCAAGCACACCTAGGTCCTCCCTCCTTCAAACACTTGGGTTTCCCCTGGGGTCCCAAACCCTTATCCATTTTTTAGGCTTATAAAGAGAATAATTCTTCCTTTTTCCACCGATGTGGTAGATTTGTCCCACACCATATTTTCATGCCTCAAACACCTTACTTAGTGGACCAATATCTCTTTCATTTCTTAACGAAATTTGACGATCCTTGGCCCTACGGTCATCTACTCACTTAGTAGATTATGCATGTGTGAAGAGACAAAGCCTCCAATATGCGGAATCCTAGTGTTTAAGTCATTAAATATGGGTGGACGTAACCTCCCCACCAAAGGCAAATTTCCAACAGTAAATAAGCAACTAAGAAATATGTTATGAATTATAATTGGTATGATCCTTATTTAAAGATAATTCAAGTCAAGTGCTAGAAGCATTTGCTGACCCAAAATTAATTTCTAATTTGAGCTGCAATATGTTCTTATTAAATTAATGTCCCTGAAGGACAAAGTCTATAACATGCATGAAGCGTGGTAGACCAATTGATTTCAAATAGATAATTCTCGAAGAGAGAGGAGCAAATGACCAAAATGATTATAATAAGGAGGCAATATGCTCTTGAAGAGAATATGACATAACATTACATGAAACCTCATGAGAGGTTAAGGTACCTAAGAATAATGAAAGTGATGAGATCTTAATGTGTTATGTCTTAATTGCGAACCAATACAAGATAATATATCATCGACAATATCTTTAATACAATATAACGAGCAATATTATAAAAGATTGTGAGGATCTGAATTATATGTCTGTTAAAGCATGTTGACATAGAAATAACTACCAAGTGAAATGAAACATCTTGGTAAGCGTAAAGCTTATTGGACCTGCAGTACAGACAACAGAAAAGGTCACTCATTAAATTTAAATACTAATGGATATTGTCACTTGACGAAATTTATATGAAAATTCTTGAAGAATTTTAAATGCCAGAAGCATATACAAGATCTAGAAGTTTGTTCATAATTCTTATATGAATTAAATCAATCAAGGTAAATGCGATTTAATCACCTTAATATTCATTGACTACTAAGGATACACATGACTCTATTTATCCGTACGTTTTTATGAAAATCGGAATCTATTATATTGTTGTGCAAGTTGATGACTTGTATATTATTGAGAACTCTTGAAGAGTTTCCAAAAGCAATAGATTATCTGCTGAAAGAAATTGAAATGAGAAACTCGCAGAACTCTTTGGTCCTGAAGTGCCATATTTTAATGCAATTGATGCATTTATATATTTTCTATGACTATGAGGGATTACAGTCACACGATGTTGTTCTACATGACAGTCAATCATATAAAGATAACATTTAGCAAGTCAGAAATATACTTGGCATGATTCCAATAATATTATATGTTGATAATGCAACTCTTTCAAATAGTGGAGATGCAACATACATAGTCTAACTAAAGGGAGGATTCATAAAGGTGATAGAACACATCATATTTCACCAAAGATTTTCTTCACACAAGCTCCAGAAGAAAGGTGTTATCAACGTGCAATAGATTCATGCGAGTGATAATATGACTGATTTATTCACCAAATCTCTACCAATTGCAACTTTCGAGAAGATGGTGCACAAGATTGAGATGTGAAGATTCAAGTTCTTGGATTGAAGTTCTCATCAGGGGGAGTTAATATGTATTGTACTCTTTTTCCCTTTTAAGGTTTTTGTCCAATTGGATTTTCTTGCAAGATTTTTAATGAGGCAACTAGAAATGTGTATTATTAGAAATATGCACTCTTTTTCCCTCACTAGAATTTTTCCCACTGAGTTTTTTTCAAGTAAGGTTTTAATGAGACACATTATCTAACAAATAGACATTCAAGGGGGAGTGTTATAAATAATATTTATTATTGTGAATGTCTATCTCTACAGGGAAAGTTAGGGTTAGTAACTTTGGGACCAAGTCAGTTTTCTATTATAAATAGAGATGTTCCATTCATTGTATTTACATCCCTCAAGAGAAATAAAAACTCTCTTCTCTTCTCTCTCTCTCCACAATATTCTTGTTCTAGTTTTATTATTATCTCATAACACTAATGCAATTTTTTGGTTAGACTTTGGTCTCTAATATTACTTCTTTTTTTATTCGTGAGCTCAAGTCAGAGTTGATTCAAATTAATAGGCGGAGTACATCTACAATCTTTTCAATTGAGCATTCGAACACATGATAAGGTGTTCTTACTAAACACTTTCAGCTCAAATTCTGAAGAAGTTTTTGTGGATCTTCTCAAGGGTCTATTACGTAAATAAGTTAATTATAACATAAAATATATTTCCTCCTTCAATTATACACATCAATCTCAATTGGAAAATGACTAAGATTTTACCGTTAAAAATGGTTCTCTACATAAGGGATAGTCGAGTGTCAATCACGGATCCTTGGAGATTTGGACCGTAACAAAATATCCCTTCCTAGTCATGTGAGGATGCCATAACCTTAACCCGCAAGGGTAGCCAAGTTGGTGTAGCAGTAGAGCGCGGGATCGCAAGATCACGAGTTCGATCCCCTGCATAAACCTTCTTGGTTGAGCCTGTCACACATGGCTTGCCAAGTGTGGTTAATTGGCTGACGTGGTTTGCAGGTTATTGCCTCAGTCCGGGGTTTACCCTGTGCGCACTCGAAAGAGTAGCGGCTGCGGGTTCCTTCTTCAATAAAAAAAAAAAGATGCCATAACCTTACATTGGTTAGGCTAAGTATATCATGAGCTATTGTCTCTTTTATGATTATAATCTGTTGTATTTCAATTATAAACACTAGTTTAGGAGATTTATGCATGTGTTTCTCCTCAGTGGAAGCAAATTTGTAATAATTACGGTTCGTGTCACTGGTCATTGAGAATACTCACAAAACATATGAAAACCCTTTGTCACACCTAGATATTCTTTAAGAGATGTAGAACGATTTTCTCTATTGTAAACCCTACCATCACATTAATGTGAAAAATCGTCGTTCATTCAACACTCATAATGGTTTACTTATACATAATTATATGGCTAGGTTTAGGAGAAGAATAAAGTAATAGGCTAACGAGCTAATTAGCACCCCTTATGATTATGAGTAGGCTCGACTCAATGAATATTCCCAACATAATCAATTATAACCATTTGATTTTCCAATTCTTAGAGTTGAATTAGGCATTCATCCTAAGTTGAAGCCTTGAATGGACCAAGAGGGAACTTGAAGTTCGTCAAAGTTGACAAGAAGTTGGACCAGCAGAATGGTCCGGTCTAGTTTTGTATCATTCTAAGACGGCAATATTCTTTTGAAGTCCAAATTTGGTTAAACTTTATTGTAAAAAAATATTGCAAAATGCAAAAAGTATGCACGTGAACACCTTTTTGTTAGTTTACAAGAAATTTCCTAATGTTTCTTGTTCTTCAAAAAGACAAGCTTATGAAGCTAAAAATAGAAGATAGACATATAGTCTCCATCATGTCATATATATTCCAATCTAGAGTTTATTAAATTAATCTTCAAAATTGATAGGCACCAAGTACTTTAATTTCTTTCTCGAAGGTCCTAATTGTAGCATAAAGTCTTCAAAGCGCACGTGTATACCTCTAGTTTATTGATCACGTATTTAATTAAATATTATATTGTTGTGCCGTTAATGAAAAAACAATTTTAAGTCTAGAATAACATTAGAGACAAATTTAATCTAATAAATGAAAGAAGGACATTTTTTATCCAATAGGTAAAAGATAAGGAAAATTTAATTCAGTGGACGAAAAAAAAACATTTTCAAACATTTCTAATACGCTAAAACAATTTGTGACCCTTTCTTGTATTCAATAAACGAAGATAAAGGGCACAACAATAAAGAAATAATACTATACAAGGATGACTTTGGAATTCTAAAAAATGTTCTACAAATATTTTCTATGATTAAATTGGGAAAATTCTACAGTTTGATTAGCTTAGTGTAGTTGGAAGTGTTGTCCCAGTGGAAAATCATTAATACCAAATAGGAAGAGTATGCCATTAAAATTATCTTACTTTGCTTCCTACTTAGTATCACTGTTTTAAAAGATGGGCACGTAATGCGAGTCATTTTATATATGCCTCGCCGAGGCATTTTATATGTCTTGGCGAGGTGTAATCCCCGAGGCATGGGGTGTAAGCCTCATAGGTATTTAATTTTTAATATTTTATAAAATAATATAATCACAATAAATATTTTTAAATAGATAAAATTACATAAAAATAAAAGAAAACTGTAAATAAATAAAATATATATAGATGTGTTTGATCCTCACAAAAAACTAATCAAAGCAATCCATAATACGCCACTTACAACTTGTAATTATATATAACATAATTTTACAAGTATAAACAATACAATGAAATAAAAGTTACTATGAAATGTAAATCAACTCTAAAATATTAACTTTTAACAATGAAAAATTCACAATTTCTTTAAAAAATATTACTATCATAGTATTCATTGTATCTCCTTATAAGCAAATAATCAATAAACTTTATTAGTATTATAATTAAAATGTTACTCCTTCATGAATAAAAATAAAATTACTTTCAAATAACGAAAAAATAAAATATGATCCCAGATCCTCTTCCTCTTTTCTCTAGATTCTCTTCGCTCCACTTACAGATTCTCCCACCTCAATCGATTCTTAATCTCTTTTTGTAGCCATTTTTTTCCTTGTTGAGAAAATACATCAGCGAAATACAACTGACCGCCCACTGCTCCTCGGCAGCAGCCTCCACACCGGCTGCCACTACTTCACCGATGGCGTTTTTCGGCAGTCTCCGGTGGTCCTCCCCCTTCCCTTTTTTTCTTCTCTTACACTTTTTTTGCAGGTACCACCAGATCGGCCACAATGTACATCCAGGTTCAATCTCTCCGTTCTTCCACCTAGCATCCGGGTACAAAAGTTTTTCGGCAGCGAACAATGGTTTTCAGCAGGAAACAATGATTTTAGGCAGTGAACAGTGTTTTCCAGCGTGTGAACATGTTTTATCAGCCTGAAGTTGGTACCTCCAGTTGCATGTACTCAATATTTGTTCTTATCCTCGTAGTTAAATTTTGCATGTTGCGTTTTATTGAATCTTGACTTTACATTCTTGCCTTTTTTTCTTTTGTTTTATCATTCTAGTCTGTAGTAGCCTAACTTACCTCCAGATTCTTGCTAAGTTGTGCTTTAGTATTGGTTCCCGTGTGTATTAGCGTTAACCTTTGATTAGTATTTTTCGCTCTAGTGGCTTTGGTGAATGATGGTAAACTAGCGTCATGTTCTCGGTTGAGGACGGGGGCGAGGGTTAAGGGGTAAGTGGGGTAAAAGAGATGCTAGGCTGAGAATAGGGTCTTGAAACATTGAGACTTTAATGGGGAAGTCTATAGATCTAGTTAAGATTCTTAAGAATAGGGTCTTATCCCTATTTAAATTATTAATTATGAAACGTATAGTACTTTTTACGTAGTTTCTAAATATGTAAAAAAAAATTAAAAAATTTAAAGATTTTATGTTCTAACACACTGTCAAAATTAGAAAATTTTACTCTCAAAAAACGAAAAGTGTCAATCTTTTCGTGAAGAAGGAAGTAATTTAATTTGTTTGTATACCAAGTTGCTTAACTTATTCAGTGAATAACACATAAACATGCACTTTAACTTGGCGCGAGCTGGCAACTATGACCTCAAATTTTATCAGTGCACAAGTAGGCACTTAAACTTGCCAAAAGTCGAACAAGCATACACACACGTCTTACATGGCAAACTGAGTGAGATACACTCGAAAACAGGAGAGTTGATGCTCAATATCGCATGTATATACTTGTTCGACTTTTGGCAAGTTTAAGTGTCTACTTGTGCACTAGCAAAGTTTGAGGTCAAAGTTGTCGGCTCATGCCAAGTTAAAGGACATGTTTATGTATTTTTCTTTAATTTACCTTTTTCATTTTTATTTTTTTTATGTCCAATCTACGTGTAAATTAGTTGACAGTCTCTGATTGGGCATTAATCCACGTGGGAGCAATTGCACTTCATGCTAGTGACCTGTCAGAAATTTGTGTATGCATGTTCGTCTTTTGACAAGTTTAAATGACTACTTGTGTACTAGCAATGTTTGAGGTCATAGTTGTCTGGTCGCGCAAGTTAAAGGGCTTGTTTGTGTATTCAAAATATACTTTAAGTGATGGTTTACGTAAAAATTGTTTTAGATGAATAGATTTAAAACCCCATATGCAGCCAAAATATGATATCCTTAACTATAAAAAAATACCCTCTCCATTTATTTTTACTTATTCATTAAGCTAAAAACAAATTTTTAATTTTACTTGTTCTCTTTAATATATTTTGAAAAAGTTATTTTGTTTTATTTTTATCATTGATTATTCATTTCTCAAAGTATTTCTCAAATTTATTGAAATTATACATAAATTAATATAACTATTATGAAAAATAGACTTTCATTTATTATTTTTTCAAAAAACAATATAACGTAGATTATGAATAAGTAAAAATAAACGAAAGAGAAGTATTTAAAAGATATCGGATCTGTCTTTGGTTTGTGTGCAATCTTGCGCAGATAAATTATGACATCCATGACTATTGGAAATATTGTAGATATCGAATTTGATCTTTGATTCGTGTGCAAACTTATGCAGAAATATGACATCCTTGACTATATAACAAAGTTGCAATTTTGACAATTGTATTTGTATTACAAAAAAAATCATATGTATATTAAATAATATAAGAGGCACAAAAACAATATTGAGATATTTTTATTACACTATCTTGTTTAATTATTGAGTTTTTTTATATATATGTTATTTTTTAAATTAAGTGCCAAAAAAAAAACGCCCGGATCCCGCCCCAACCCGATTCTGATGGGATCGGGATTGGGATTGGGATTACTTCAGCAAATCCCGCCTATCTCAATCCCACCCCGAGCCGATCCCACCAAAGCCGGTCCGACCGTCCCGAGACCGGCCCACTGGCCACCCACACTTTGAAGTAGATGGTGGTAGATAAAGAATTATTAGAGGAGCACTAAAATGCAACTTTGATCGGATACGGGTATCAAATCCCTGCGCTAAGATGTCCAACAGATTCCTAGGCCTTGACGAATGACCGGCCACCTTTTACGTTAGAAGAGGAAGGAAAATTCAGGATGACGACTTTCAAAAGACGAGTTAGGAATGGGGAGAGGGAGGCTCTCTGGGGTACCTCTTCATTTAGTATCAGACGATTCATTAGACTACTCTATTGATTTCAGTTTGGTCCTACTTTTGGTTTATTTTGTTACTAAAAATGGTAACGGTAGACTGACAGATCAACTCTAAGGCCTGAGTGCCTAGGTTGCAGTTGTAAGAGTCGCGAAAGGCATGGCAAGAGAGCGAGTTCGACTCTCTTCCACCCGATTTGAACTGAACCTCGTTCTAGTGAGGTTTTTCTTCCTCACTCTCGTATATGTTAACTTGGTTTGTTCCATTCCTGAAATTGCAGTCCATCTCGCTACCTCTTTAGTTGCCACCTTATACTCACCTCCTTTTCAGGGAGAGCTAATGCTTGTTGGGTATTTTCGCGACCTGACACTTGGACACCGGGAAGCTAGCCCCTTAAGGTACTAGTCCATAACGATCAAAGTCAAAGCGTGAGCCTATTAGTGAAGCAAATGAATAGCCATTGTTGTTAAGAACAACTGGATATGTTGTTTTATGTCCCTCGATGACTTGATTGGGACATTCTTGTTTTACATCTTTTCTAAATCGGCAATGTCCCTTCTATCTATTAACAATGGAATTATGGATTCAAATTCGAATATGTAGAATCTATTGGGGAATCCCCATCTGCAGTGCTTCCCGACTTTCTCGGAGATCAAATACATCACGAAGCGTTGTGAAGATCTACTGAAGTACCAAAGGTGAATGGGGGTGGGGCGTACCAAAATAATCCGGGCGCAAATGAAAGACATAGATTCATAGGGTGTACGCCCTAAAATTTGGGGCGTAAGTTTCAGGAGCGAAAGTGTAAGCCTCGGGCGTTGTTTTATTTTTAATTAAAAGTATTTTTGCTATAGATTATAATTTGTGCTATTGGTATAATGATAATTATACTTTATGTTATCATGTTTTCATGTTGTAGTGATTTTTCCTAAAATATATAAATAACACTGCCATAAATATTGTTTTTAATGTTTATGTCTTAAATTGATGAAATAGAGATTTCATAGCACTATGTTGTTGAAGCAATTTTTTCATATTTTGTTATTGCTATTACACTTTTCATCCTTCTCTTTCTTTGAAATATATAAATAAAAATCAGTGTAAATATTAATTGAGGGTGGAAAGAACTAATAGATGTGGAGATTAATGACGTAGTGGATGAACATTTTATCTAAAAGATTATTTAGGCTATTATGAAATATCATTTTTTGTGTTGTTACTTTTCTCATATAATAATTATAATATTTTTTTATATTATTAATGATTTATTTGAATTTATTTGCAGAATTTTTTTAAAAAATTACTTTTTAATTATTTTTTAGTATTAAAATTATAAAATTGAAGATAAATGATACATACGCCTCGTAAATCCATGAGACTTACACCTCATGTATTGGAGCTTACGCCTCGCCCCGTGCTGCGCCAAACGTCTCGCCTCGCACCCCAACTTATTAAAACTAGGGATGGCAAGTGGGCCTGAGCGGGTCCCGATGGGACTAGGGGAAGTGTCGGGATCGGGTCTCCGATGGGACAGGCGGGCTTGGATTAGCAGGACAGGCATGTCCCATCTCATTCCACATCCCGTCGGAAAGGGGACCGGTGTTTGGGGGACAGGGAGAGGTCGGGATCGGGATTTCATTTTCTTAACACTTAATTATAAAAAATAATATATATATAAACACTTCAATAATTAAATAAGATAGTGTAATAAAAATATATCAAGGCTATTTTTGTGCCTCTTAAATTATTTAATAGAAATATAATTTTTTGTAATACAATTTCAAAATTTCAACTTTGTGGTGTTGTTCAAAAATTGCAAATCACATAGGAAAATTGTAATTAAAAAAATTACATAGTTAACCATACTTTTTCTAATTTTCTCACAGTGTCTTGAGGATCTTCGGTTGGAGTTGGAAGTTGTTGGTCAAATTGTTCGACGTCGCTTTCTGTTCCCTCAGACAAAATTTCGTTGTAGTTGTAGTCTTCTTCTTCGTTGATCTCCGGTTGACCGCACCTTCTACTCTCCGCTCGAATTCAATTTCTGAATAGAACCGCAACCTCCAATGTGTCTCCCCCCCCATTGAATGTATGTGCTCTCCTATTTGAAATCTTCCCGCAGAAAAAGCGCTTTCAGACGTTGTTGATGACGCTTGAATGTTCACCACATCTCGAACCATCTTTGATAGAGTAAAAAATGTCTTCTTATTCTCCCTCCCGTATTTCAACAAGTCTTCATGTCCTTCATCATTGACAATTAATTCGTACAGCACAACACCCTGCAAAACATAAACATCAAATTCGCTAACTTGTGCAGAAGTTGAACCACTAAACATTTTATTTCTAAGGTCTTGAATACTAGCAGCAGAAACCGCATATTTTTTATAAGGTTGCAGCGAAGTAGTAGAAGATGGTACAGAAGTCGGTTGATTATTTGCACTTTGTTGTTGGTAATACATATATATATATATATATACATATATATATATATATATATATATATATATATATATATATATATATTTGCATTCAGTGTGTATGCTATACAATCATAAATCGTTTCAACAAGTGTTTTACAACATCTACTTTAATAGTCAGATTTAATACAACACCAATAATATAAATAGTGGGAATAGGAAAAAAAATTTAATTTTTTAAACATTTTTTCAATAGATGCCTTATAAGTTTGTTTTTCCATATATTCATTAAGTAACAAAAATATTAGAGTTATATAAAATAACATTGTTAAAATAGTAGGATAATAAATACCAAAAAATTCTTTAGTAGCTTGAAAAAATTTCTCTAAAAATCCAATAAGTTCTAAAAGAAATTCCCAATCATTATCTACAAGCATATCCCTTGGATTTTTATTATGGGCATTAAATAATAAAGTTATAGGTCTTCTATAATCGTAAGCAACAAGTAGTTGTTCATATAGAGAATTTCACCTAGTCGCTACTTCTTCAGGAATTTTTCTATAAGGTAAATCACAATCGTGACAAGTTTTTTTAAACTCTTTGCGTCTTTGTATTTTTTTACCGTTAAAAATAAAGTTTATAGCAAATTGTATTTTATCAAGAATGTTTTCAAAAAGTTTTAGGTCATCCTTTACAACTACGTTATAAATATGACACGCACATCTTATATGAAAATTATCAGAAAAACATTGAGTTAATCGAACTTTTAAAAGTCTTATAGCATAATCATTAGAAATAGCATTATCTAATGTAATAGTCATAATTTTATCAACTATTCCATAATAATCACAAATTTCATGAATATTTTGTGCAATAAAAGTTCCAGTGTGCCTATCATCAACATATCTATATGCTAAAATATGTTTTTGCGTAGACCAATTATGATCTATCCAATGACATGTTACAGTTAAATAATCATTACCGTTAGTACTACGGCCTATGTCAGAAGTGATAGCCACTTTGCCATTAAAATGATACAATGCATAACGTAAATATTGTTGATATTCATGCGCAAATTTAAAAACATCTCTTCTAACAGTTGATCTAGCAAAATTGTTAAAAGCATGATTATATGTTTCTCGAATGTAATGAATAAAACTAGGAGAGGAATGAAATGAAAAAGTCAAACCCTCCACCGCAACTAATTTTGCTATATTTTTCCTATCTTTGTTTTTATCATATTTAGGACCAAAAATTCCCCCCATCGTCGAGTTAATTTGACCCTATACTTGGTCGGGGACATCATGTGAATCTTGTCCCGAGTCAGCTGGCACACCAGATTTTTAGCATGGTATTGATTCCACCTAGTTGTGTGCTCGCTTTGTACATGTCTCAATAAACCTCCCGTCCCACCTTGACCTTTTTCGGTTTTAAATTTATAAATATTTTTACAAATTTTACATCTAACTACTTGATTCTCTTGGTCCCTATCAAAAAAATCTCATGTAGCTGATTTTAATTTTCATTGTGTGGAGCCTCAATTCATACTAGGGGAAATACAGTTTCAGTTTGAGGCTGAGACTTGTCTGAGGTTGAGGTTGAGGTGCACTAGTGGGTGTGTCATTTACATTATCGTCAATATTAAAGACTGGTTCAGATGCAGAATATACCTCATCATCTAATGGTATATCATTAAAAAAAATAGTTTCATTTACATGAGTGAAATCAATCAAATCATCGTGACTAGGAATACGATTACTAGAAGAAGTACCCTTACCCTTATTACCCCTACTAGAAGAAGCACTCTTACCCTTATTACCCTACTAGAAGAAGCACCCTTACCCTTACCATTAATCATACGTCCAAGGTGTTTCATTATAATTATGCATAATAAATAATTAAAGTAAATGAAATTAAGTTCGATAATTAAAATTAAGTAACAATAATAATTTAAAGAATGAATGAAGGTACCAAACGCCGACGTAACGTCGACGTGCAATCGAGGTTGAAAATTGAAACTTTGCTCGATGGATGATCATCAAGCTAGTTGCCAACTTCACTCCTAATTTTTGAACTTTGATATAAATGAGCAAAAAAATATAATATTTAGTAGGCAATGTAGAATTGTAGAGAGATAAAATTGAGAGATTAGAGAGATGGTATGAAGATTTGTGAGAAAAATGAAGAGGAAAATGAGGTATTTATAGTTGAGAAATAAAGTTAAAGTGTAAATATATTAACTTAGGGGTTAAATAAATATTAAGGGGTAGGGGGTTTATGGGGGGGGGGGGAATGGCCGTTATAGCCGTTGCACAATGACCAAAATCAAAATTTGGTCGTTGCAACGGTTATTTTTGCAAAGGGGGAGGGGGCTGACGGGGCGGGACGAGCTCAGGTCCCGTCCCGAGTTCGAACCCCGACTCCAATTTTTTATTTTTTATTTTAGGATCAGGGAAGGGTGGGTATCGGGACGGACCGGGTTGGGATCAGGCCGATCCGGCCCACTGGCCATCCTTACTTAAAACACCGATCATATCCTAATGCTCGCGTATATCTGAACCAAAAAGCATTTACTTATTAGATGGCCCTATATTTTATTAGGAGTAAAGAAGTTTTCAGTTGTATTCTACTCTTTAAGCAACCTAGTTACTCCTATTATTTTTCTAATATATTAGTTTCTTTATCTTAACTTATATGAATCTCTTTTCATTTTGAAGGTTTTATATATTTAATACACAAATGAATTCAAGATTTAAAATTTAGCATTTCAGAAATATGAGATGTCGGTTTTGAAAATATTAGACTCGGTATCTTTATCCATGCATTCTCCCGTGATGGAATTAACTTCACAAGATGCTTTTCGAATTCTGTGATACATCAAAACTTTAAGGAAAGAAATTGGTTTTTGTGAATGTCAACCCCTCTTAAATTGTCTTGTCACATTACTAGAAAGTAGGTCACAACACATGAATGGTTGATCAAACATAAGAGTGGGTGAGAGAAATGACTAAAAGATTGTAGGGCAAGCTATAATAACATAAATAAGTTAAGAACTTAAATCATATACTTTGCACTGTAATGAAATTTTATACTAATCACTACTGTACTTATTAAATAAATTTACCTGTAATTACTTTTGAAGTGATATGTCGTGTTAATAGTTGTACACTCAGGGTCTGTTTGGTGCAGAGGAGAACATTTCCAGAAAATATTTTTTATTTTTAAGTATGTTTTATTAATCAAAAATATTTTATCTAAAAAAATAAGTTCTTTAAAAATTAAAAAAATAATTTTCTTGTAGGAGTAAGGAAAATAAATTTCATAAATGACATTTCATGCTAATTGTTTTCTCCACCCTCAACATCCCGCCTCATTTTCGCCCCCACTCCATCCTCATAGTATCTGCATAAATTATATTTAAATATTTTTGAGATAATATTCTTTACTTACCAAACATAAAAAAATAATTTAAAATGCTTATTTTCAGAAAAAACATTTTCATTCGTACTAAACTCATCCTCAGGGGTCGTTAGGTTGTTGGTTAGGAAGAGAGTTATTGTAACGCCCCAAACCATGATCTGGACGAAACACGACACTCGGTGCATGACTGCATGTGACTGAGCGAACCAATGATTTGCATCATCATGTGCATCAAAATATACACTAATAATGGTTTAAAATATGTAAAACATAATACGGAAAATACATGCTGAGAATATGATTGCGGAAATATCTGAATAAAACATAATAGTCTGAAAGTAATACTGACATGACATGCTAACTAGTGTAGTCTATGAAACCTCTGGAACATGAGTCCATGAGTCTGACTGCAAAATTGTTTACTAGGACAAGACTTTGGCATACATCCGCCATAATGCCTAATCATAAAAGTAACTAGACTAACACCCCGGATGAGATGGGGCTCACCAAATAGTTGATACTGAAGCAATCCTACTGAGCAGATTCGTCTCCACGAAACTCATCACATGCACCGCGAAGTACATGCCTCATGCAAAAAAGGACGTTAGTACATTTGAATTGTACTGTATGTAAAGCAACTAAAGCAAATAAGCAGGCACATGAAATAATAGAACATAAAACTGAAACTGTAACATGAGCATGATCTAGCATGAGTATAAAACATGTGTAAAATCTATAAAGTTGTGTATCTGTATATTTATGGGGAGAGCAGTAGCATAACCGACAACATGAAATACCACGTGGGTACGTGGAGGCTGGTACCTAGCCCGACCAGCAGAGCAATTTCATACCTTGTCGGGGTATGAGACATGAACATGGCATGAAAAGATCCAATCTGCAATCTGAAGGTATCGTCCTCTGGCGGAGCGACCCTTATCCTACAGAGGCATACGTAGTTTCAGGTTGTCTGAGCCTTCTCAGTAAACTATGCAACTCCCAAAATATGTACTTGAAAATAGTGGCTTGTAAGCTTATGGGTTTCATGAAAGCAACTTGTAAAGCATGGTTTGAAATCATAATTTAGAATGTGAAATAGATATATCATATAACTTGTATAAATCATGAAAAGCATGTAAATTTCATGACTGAATAACATTGATCATAACTTATAATTTAGGAACTCATGGAATTCAAACATGTGTTCATGAATTACGGACAGGTTCATGACAATCATAATGACATATCATGAATACAATAACAAACCACAATAGAGGCATGATATATATATATATATATATATATATATATATATATATATATATATATATCATGATAATAGAGTTAAAACCTTAATTTATGAAATTTCATGGTTTCATGGAATAACGTGGTGTGGGGAAGAATAATGATGTTCCCACATGTGGATAGAAGCTCTACATACCTTGTTCGCTCCTAGTCTTGTATTAAAAATCTGAACTTGGAAGGATAATCCCAAAGCTTGAACCTTGAAACCTTAGGATTGATTTATCTTAAAAATCCTAGGTTAGAAATAGTGAATTTCTCTTAGGAATTGTTTATACTTGATTAGAATCGCGTGGAAATGCATGGAAATGACTTACTTGATGTAGAAGAAGGTTGGGAAGAGAGAACCTTCGTTCTAGGGCTTGAGAATATGAAAAACTAATTTTGGAACTAAGTCTGCGTATTTATACTATTCAATCCGTCGGGGCTTTTATGGTTGAAATCAACGGACCGTCAAATTTTCTACGGTCTGGGACTGGACCGTAGAATTTTATAAGGTCCGTTTAATTGGACCGTCTTGAAATAATATATTTTCCAGTGATCTGTAAAAACTGGGGGACTTTGCTGGTTAAAAAGGACGGACTGTAACTTTTTATATGATCCGTATAATTTACTGTGTACCGTAAATTCCATAAGGAAATTGTACAGTCAAAATCGATGGGCCGTTAAATATTTACGATCCGTATAACCTGACGTAAAATTAAATCTGCATAACTGAAACTAGTTTTCAACTTAAACTCCCTATTTTGGTTTTCTAAACCCCTGAATCATAATCGTGGCTTAGTTTGAAGGTATGAGGTGTTACAGTTAATCATGTATTAAAACTAGCATAGCTAATATTATATTTGGTAGTAGTTTAGTTGCTTTGCAGAAAATTCAACACATCAAGTATAGTGTTTGGTACCACATAAATAAAGCAGGTGTAAGCCAATTTATGGAGTATTATTTTATGCAGGGTAGAAGATGGAATAATTAATTCCTACATAATTAAATCTTACATAACTAGTCTATGCATAACTAATCTCTGCATAAGTAAATCTTACATAATTAATTTTTGCATAGCTAGTCCCTGAATTTTTAATACATGTATAACTCTAACCAGCTACCTAACCACCCCTCATTAATGTATAAAACTTAAAGCTCAACAACTGTTTCCTCCGTCTCAATTTATGTGATATAGTTTGACTCAGCACAAAGTTTAAGAAATAAAGGATTTTTTTTTGAATCTGATGGTCTAAAACAAGTCAAATATATTTGTGTGGTTATAGATCATTTGGTTAAGCGTAAAAAGGTAAATGTTAAAGTTAAATTGTTGTCAAATAAGAAATTGTTATCACTCTTTTTTAGATAGACTAAAAGGGAAAATGTATCACATAAATTGGAACATATAGAGTATTTATTGGATAGAATAGTAGCCATATGTGTGAAAATCAGAAAATGTCGGTTGGGTGTGAATCACAGATTAATTAGTTGGTTTCCATATACGATTACAATCCAAGAAAACTGGAGATTATTGATTCCTTTTGACTTAAAACTCTTTGCTAAGTTGCTACGCATTCATTTTTTTCATTCAAATAACAATTTGGGCATTATTAATTCCTATCCATTAGTATGTGAATTTAAAAGAGTAATTTTGCTTTAATTGATGATGAATGGTAGTACTTGTTTTTTTTTCTATGTAGTACGGGTGTTAACATGAGGTGACCCACCCAAAAAGTGATGAATGGGTGGCAATTGGCATCCATAAAAAGTGAGACCTCCCTATGGGTGGCAGTGGGGCAGGTTCGGGGTGGGGCGGGGCGGATACTGGCGAGACGGGACATGGCGGGAATGGGAATTGGGTCGGGACCGGTCCTCTGGAGGGATCGGCTGGCCCGGATTGGCGGAGCGGGGTAGGGGCGGATCCGGGTTTTTTTTAGACACTTAATTTCAAAAAATATGTGAATATAAACACTTAAATAATTGAACAAGATAGTGTAATAAAAGCATCCCAAGACTGTTTTTGTGCCTCTTATATTATTTAATAGAAATATGATTTTTTTGTAATACAATTTCAAAATTGCAACTTTGTGGTGTTGTTCAAAAGTTACAAATCACATAGTAAAATTGCAATTAAAAAAATTACATAGTTATAAACACCTTTTCTAATTTCTTCACAATGTCTTGTGGTTCTTCGGTTGGAATTGAAATTTGTTGGTCAAATTGGTCGACGTCGCTTCTAGTTCTCTTGGATAAAATTTTGTTGTAGTTTAAATCGTCTTCTTTGTTGATCTCTGGTTGACCGCACCTTCTATGCTCCGCTCGTATCCAATCTCTGAATAAAACTGCAACCTCCAAGCTGTCTCCCGCTAATGAGTGTCTGTACTCTCCTATTTGAAATCTTCAGGCAGAAAAAGCGCTTTCAGACACTGTTGATGACGCTTGAATGTTCAACACATCTCGAGCCATCTTTGTAAGTATCGGAAATGTCTTCTCATTTTTCCTCCAGTATTTAAGCAAGTCTTCACGTCCTTCTTCATTGAGAACTGATTGGTACGGTACAACACCTTGCAAAACAAAAATATCAAACTCGCTAACTTGATTAGCAGTGGTACCACTAAACATTCTATTTCTAAGGCTTTCAATACTAACCGCATAAACAACATGTCTTTTATGAGGTTGTATTGAAGAAGAAGAAGAAGAAGATGGTACATAAGTTGGTTGGTTGCTAGCACTTTCTTGTTGGTAATGCATATATACTTTTTTGCATTCATCGTGTATGCTAGACAAAACTTCTTCTTTAGTTGGTTCCTTAGGTGATTGTCCATTTGGGTTTTTTGGAGTTTGAGGTGGAAGTACTGCTATACAATCATAAATAATTTCAATAAGTGCTTTACAACCGTCTATTTTAATAGTCGAATTTAATACAACACCAATAATATAAATAGTGGGAATAGAAAAAAAAATTAATTTGATAAATATTTTTTTAATAGGTGCCTTATAAGATGGTTTTTCCATATATTCACTAAGTAACAAAAATATTAGAGCTATATAATTTAACATAGTTGAAATAGTAGGATAATATATACCAGAAAATATTTTAGTTGCTTGAAAAAATTTCTCTAAAAATCCAATAAGTTCTGAAATTTTTTTCCAATAATTATCTATAAGCATATCTGTTGGATTTTGATTATGAGCGTTAAAAAATAAAGTTATAGGTCTTCTATAATCGTAAGTAACAAGTAGTTGTTTATATAGAGAATTCCACCTAGTCGATACTTCTTCAGGAATTTTTCTAAAAGGTAATCCACAATCGTGACAAGTTGTTTTATATTCTTTTTTTCTTTGTATTCTATTACTTCTAAGAATAAAGTTTATAGCAAATTGTATTTTATTAAGAATGTCTTCAAAAAGTGATAGACCATCCTTTACAACTAAGTTATAAATATAACACACACATTTTATATGAAATGATTAGGAAAAGATGGAGTTAATAGATCTTTTAAAAGTCTCACATCATAATTATTATAAGAAGCATTATCTAACGTAACAGTCATTATTTTATCAGTTTTACCATAATAATCGCAAACTTGATGAATATTTTCTACAATAAAATTTTCAGTGTGTCTATCATCAATATATCTATATGTTAAAATATGTTTTTGCATAGACCAATTATGATCTATCTAATGACATGTTACAATTAAATAATCATTGTCGTTAGTACTACGACCTATATCAGAAGTGATAGATACTTTGCCAGAAAAATGATATAATGCATAACGTAAATATTGTTGATATTCATTTGCAAATTTCAAAACGTCTCTTCTAATAGTTGATCTACAAAAATCGTTAAAAGCATGATTATACATTTCTCTAATGTAATGAATAAAACCAGGAGAGGAAGGAAATGAAAAAGGTAAACCCTCCACCGCAACTAATTTTGCTATTGCTTCCCTATCTGTGTTTATCATATTTAGGACCTACAATTCCCCTGTCGTAGGGTTAATTTGACCTTGTACTTGATCCGGGACACTATGTGAACCTTGTCCCGACGGAGAGTGCATTGGTGCACCTGACTTTGTAGCCTCGTATTCATCCCATCTAGCTTTGTGAAAGTCTTGTACATGTCTCAATAAACCTCATGTCCCACCCTGATCTTTTCCCATTTTAAATTTCTAAACATTTTTACAAAATTTACATCTAACTACTTGATTCTCTTGGTCCCTATTAAATAATCTCATGCAACTGAGGTGCACTAGTGGGTGTGTCATCTAGATTAGTATGTGTGTCATCTAGATTAGTAGGTGTGTCATCTAGATTATCTTCTAAATTAAAGTCTGGTTCAATTGCAGAATATATCTCATCATCTAATGGTATGTCATTAAAAAAAAGCAGTTTCATCTATATGAGTGTAATCAATCAAATCATCCTGTCTAGAAATACAATGACTAGAAGAAGTAATCCTTCCCTTGTTACTCCTACTAGAAGAAGCACCCTTACCCTTACCCATAATCGGACGTCTTAATCCTTCCATTTTAATTATGCAAATAAATAATTAAAGATAATAAAATTAAGTGTGATAATTAAAATAAAGTAACAATAATAATTTAAAGAAGGAACGAAGGTACCAAACGCCGATATAACGTCGACGTGTAATCGAGGTTGAAAATTGAAACTTTGCTCGATGGATGATCCTCAAGCTAGTTGCCAACTTCAGTCCCAATTTTTTAACTTTGATACAATTATACAAATGAGCAAATAAAATAAAATATTTAGTAGGCAATGTAATTGTAGACTTGTAGAGAGATAGATTGAGAGATTGTAGAAAGATTTGTGAGATAAAATGAAGTATTTAAAGTTGGAAAATTGGGTTAAAGTGTAAATATACTAACTTAGGGGTTAAAATAAATATTATCAGGGTAGTGCGGGTTTATGGGGTGAGGGCCAAAAATGGTCGTTTGGACCGTTGCACAATGGCCAAAATCTAAATTTGGTCGTTGTTGCAACAGTTAATTTTGCAAAGTGGGAGGGGGGACCGGGATTGGGGCGGGACGAGCCCAGGTCCCGTCCCGGTTTCGAGTCTCGACACCGTCAATTTTTTAGGGGATCGGGGCGGGGTCGGGATCGGGTCGACCCGGCCCACTGGCCACCCTTACTTCTCCATGTGTTTTGCCGTGAACTTCAAATGTGACTTTGACTATTTTTCTTGTGTTCATATTTACGAAGTGGATCAACAATTAAAAAAATCAACAATTTCCTTTTTTTCTTTCAAAAGCAAAATCATTGGGTATGACTTATGAGCAACCCACTAACTTGATTAATCTATATTATCGTCACATAATTCAATATCTGCTTTGATGTCTGATTAATCCTAATTTTTATCGCATAAGGTCCATTAAAGGAAAAAATACTTTTTCTAAACAAAATTATTTATAGGACTCAAACCTGAAATCTCTAGGTAAACGTAAAAGAAATTATATCCATCTCATTACAACAATTGATGATCGTCAAGTAAATTTACTAAGGAGGTAAAATATCTTTTTACAAAAAAAATAGAAATTTTATTCCAAAAGCTTGAACTGAATCCTATGAATTAAGCATGCACGAATCTCATCCATCCAACTACATATCCATGCTGGTCTCGTTGGATCAACTAATTCTAATTTCCATTATTAAATTTTTTTTTTGATTTATCATGTGTTGATTAAGTTTACAACTTAGCAAAAAGTTGTCGTGTTAGTTCTCTAACTACTGTCGACTTTTAATTTTTCTCCTTATCATATCAAATCCTTCACAACTTACTAAATTTAAGAGGAAAAGTTGTCCTTCTAATTCTTTATTATTGAAAAAAATGTAGCATGAAAAAAAATATGGTAAGGGAGGAGGAGTTTAACGAATGCACCATACCATTTTTTTTGTTTGTAAAATTCTTCAGAATGTACCATGTCGACCTACATATGCACTTGTACATATATATAAGATTATGGTGAGTTAAAGTATTAAAAAGGAGATTTAGATAGAAATAAATTATATGGAATGATATTATTTCAAAAGACTTATAATTCTTAGAAATGGTAAAAACCGGCATGATACATGACAAGATTTAGGTATGAAAGTCGAGGAAAGCAGTAGAGTTCCATACCGGGTGAAGTTGCTTCGAGGTAAGTCTGGGTATCAAGATAAGACCGTGTAGTGATTGAATCAGATGACATCGGATGGAGAACCGGGGGAGTCCAGCACTTATCCGTTCCGGATATAGCACCAGACGTTACTTCTTGCTTATTAAGTGACCATAATTGCCATTTAATTTAGGAATGTTTCTCGGACATTAATGCTTTGTGTTATAGCTATAGAAAGAGTCCAACCTTCATGTTGGAGGGACATCTCATTCTCATTATTCACACTGGTATGATTTCATTCACTGCAATTGTAGTCATAAAGCTTTCATTATTGGTTCGGAACAGAAGCAGTTAAGCTAAGGCCCGGAACAATTTTGTTGAAGGAGTTCATCTTGGTTTACGACATTACAGGCTATATTTCTTAGTTACTATTTTCATTTGCTTACTTATTGTTAACTTCTTATTACTTTTTATTCTAAATCGATCCACATATCCTTAAAACCACTAACAAATTCAACTGTACCTTTTTTGAGGTAAATAGTTTGGCGCCCACCTTGGGGTTAAGGATAATAGTAGTGATTTGTTCAAACTTAAACTTCACTTATTTCTTCTGAAATTTTGCCAAGATAGATCAATACTAAGTACTTACAAAATGGCTAGTGATATCCAAGTTGAGGTTAGCAACCACAATGACAACAACAACGAAAACAATGGTGCTCACAATATCAATAACAGCAATAGTGTTACGCCTGTTGATCCGATGACTGGAGAGCATAGGAATAACCCTGTGATTTCACCCCAGGGGTCTAGAAGGTCACGTGAAAAGACACCAGACGATGATGAGGATGACGAAATAAATTTGGCTGGAATCTTTAACATGTTGAAAGAGCAACAAGAGGCTATAACTCAGTTGCAAAAGAAAAGCAACGGAGCAAGTACAACAGATGAGGCTCGTCCCGTCCGCAACAAATATTCGGACTGAGAAGAGGATCGGGTTGATAAAAATGGCAATGGATCGGGGACTAATGAGTCTTCGGAGGTTTTGATATTGCTCCAAGCTTTGACCAAACGGATGGATACTAATGAAAAGAAGATCGAAACCTACAATTCATGGATGGACTAGATTTCTGAAGCGCCTCTAATCTTGAAGGGACCGGACACAAAGAGATATATTCAGTTGTCGTTTCCACCAAGCGCGGCTCCGCAATTGATATAAAAAAGGTTCAAGACGATGGATCTTCCAAAGTATTACAGATCTTCAAGAGCACGTGATGTCGTACACTTGTGCGGTGAAGGGAAATAACATGCACCTGGATGAGATTGAATCGGTGTTGTTGAAAAAATTTGGCAAAACGCTATCCAAATGAGCAATCACATGGTATTCTATGTTGCCTGAACAATTAATTCATTTGAAATGCTTGCAGATACTTTTATAAAGGCGTATACCGGAGCATAGAAGGTCCAGACAAGAAAAGCACACATATTCAAAATTGCTCAAAAAGATACGAAATTGATGCGTGAGTTCGTGACAACGTTTCAAAAAGAATAGATGCTCCTTCCTCCGGTACCTGATGAATAGGCAGCTGAATATTTCACAAAGGGGTTGAATCCTAGGAGCTCCAGTGCCTTGTTTAAATTAAAGGAGAACTTATTGGAATTCCCGACAGTAACATGGACAGACGTACATAATAGGTACGAGTCCAAAATTCGGGTGGAGGATGATCAACTCGAGTCCAAAATCTATGTCATTGAAGGCGAAATGAGGTACAACGCACTATTCGATAGGCCTTGGATATATGACATAAAGATCGTACCTTTAATATTGCACATGATGTTAAAATTCACAACTCCGGAGGGAATTAAGACAATTTGAAGAGAGTAACCGGCAGCAAGAGAGATGTTTGCGGTAGAGGAATCGGTAAAAGTGCCAAAAGAGGTGAAGGATGCGAGTAAAGACAAAGAAGTTAAATAGCAATCAAAGGGTTCGGGTCCGTCGAGTCTAAAGAAAGAAGAGGGAGAGAAGATAAATTACGAGGAAGAAGCGGATTACTATTGCGTCCCGAGGTCATTTGTGCTACCGAACGATTCAGATGCCACGAAGTCAACTATAGAAGAATTAGAGCAAGTCATCTTGTTTGTGCATCTACCGGATAGAAATGTATACCTGGGCACTAGATTATCCCCGGAGCTCAGGCTTAAATTAATTAAATTTTTAAAGCTAACAACGATTCCTTTGCCTGGTCCCACTTAGACATGACAAGTATTCCACCGTAGATTACTACTCACAAATTGAGTTTGGTCTCGAGCTTCCCCCCGGTAAAGCAAGAGAGGAGGCCAATAACCGACTTCAATCATAAGTTTGTCAAGGAGGATGTAACAACGCTTTTAAATATAGGTTCCATACTTGGAAAATGTGGTTGTCGTACCTAAAAAGGCAATAAATTGAGAATGTGCATAGATTTTAAAGATTTAAATAAAGCAAGCATTCTTTTCCTTTGTCGAACATCGATCGAATGATTGATGCTACGGGGGGGAATGAGATGCTGAGTTGTCTTGATGCATACTCCGGATACAATCAAATTAGGATGAATCTGGAGGATCAAGAGAAAACCTTTTTTATAATTAGGTATGGGACTTACTGCTATAACGTAATGCCATTTGATTTAAAAAATGCTGGAGCAACATCTAAACGCCTAGTTAATTGCATGTTCGAGGAAAAAATAGGTAGCATAATGGATGTTTATATTGATGATATGTTAGTTAAGTCCCTGGATGTAGATGAACATTTAAAACATTTGGCATACTCTGAAAGTACAATATGAAGTTGAATCCTAAGAAATACGCTTTGGAGTTGGGTCAGGCAAGTTTCTAGATTTCAAACCGAGGAATCGAAATCAATTCGAACAAGATCAAGGCTATCGAAGAAATTCCGGAGGTACTTGAAGATGTGAAGGCGATATAAAGACTCACCGGAAGGATAGCCGCACTATGTAGGTTTATCTCTCGGTCTTCGGAGAGAAGTCATTAACTCTTTTCTTTGTTAAAAAATAAGAATGACTTCAAGTGGACATCGAAGTGTTAGCATGCTCTGAGGGATTTGAAGAAGTACTTGTCTAGTCCTCCATTACTGTATAAACCTAAGGTAGACGAGTAGTTGTTGTTGTATCTAGCGACGAACGAGGTAACTGTAAGTGCAGTTTTGGTTTGAGAAGAGAAAGGTACACAATTTCATATTTACTAAATGAGTAGAACACTAGCTAGTGTTGTGACTAGGTATCCTTATTTAGAAAAATTGGCATTAGAATTAATAACGACTGCTAGAAAATTGAGGTCATACTTTCAATGTTACCCTATATGTGTAGTAAAAACTTACCCTCTAAAGAATGTAATGCATAAACTGGAACTGTCCGGCAGGTTAGTCAAATGGGCAGTAGAAATTAGTTGGCATTACATAGAGTATAAACCAAGAACAACTATAAAGTCTCAGGTTTTAGCAGACTTCACAGCAAATTTTACACTCTGAATGATTCCCGAGGTGGAAAAAGAGCTTATATTAACCTTGGGGGCAATATCAGGGGCATGAACCTTATACACGGACGGAGCTTCGAACGTGAAAAGATCTGGACTCGGGGTAGTGCTTAAGATACCTACGGGAGATGTTATTAGGCAGTCAATAAGAATTGTAAAATTGACCAACAATGAAGTCGAATATGAGGCTATGTTTGCAGGTTTAGAATTTGCAAGGAGTCTGGGAGCAGAGGTCATTGAAGCAAAATGTGACTCGCTTCTGGTTGTTAATCAAGTGCACGGTGTGTTCGAATTGAAAGAAGAAAGAATGCAAAAGTACTTAGAGAAAATGCAAGTGTTATTGCATCGGTTCAAATAATGGACCATGGAACACATTTCTCGAGAGCAAAATAATGAGGTGGATGCATAGGCGAATTTGGGATCTTCCGTGAAAGTATAAGAGTTTAACTCTGGTACCGTAGTGCAGTTGTTGAACTCTGCAAATGATGGTGTCCACACCGAGGTGAATACAACAAGCTTGACTTAGGACTGGTGCAATAAATATATCGATTATCTTTGAGATGGAAAGTTGCCTATGAATGCGAATGAGTCAAGGGCTCTTCAAATGAAGGCGACTATGTTTTGCTTGATCGATGTTCAGTTGTACCAAAGGTCCTTTTATGGTCCTTTAGAGAGATACTTAGGACCCGCGAAGATTGATTATGTGATGCACGAGGTTCACGAGCGGACTTGTGACAATCACTCAGGAGCAGAGTTGTTGGTCTGAAAACTGATTAGGATCGAATACTATTGGTCTCAGATGGAAGAAAATACAAAGAACTTTTTCCAGAAGTGTGATGATTGCCGAAGACACATACCAATAATTCACCAAATGGCAGAATTAATGCATCTAATTTTGTCACCCTAACCATTCATGAAGTGAGGGATGGATATTGTGGGGCCACTCTCATGGGCACTCGGAAAGGTACGCTTCATTTTGTTTATGACTGACTATTTTTCTAAATGGGTTGAAGCAAAGACATTCAAAAAGGTTAGAGAGAAGGAAGTCATCGATTTCATTTGGGATAACATTGTTTGCGGGTTCGGCATATCGACGGAGATTACTTGTGACAAAAGCAGTCAGTTTGTTGGGAAGAAAGTAAATAACTTTCTTGAAGGATTGAAAATCAAGAAGATAGTGTCGACTCCGTACCACTCGAGTGCAAATGGGCAAGCAGAGTCAACAAACAAAATAATAATTCAGAACCTGAGGAAAAGACTAAAAGATTCAAAAGGCAAGTGGAGAGAAATTTTACCTGAGGTGTTGTGGACGTACATAACAACACTGAAATCCAACACCAATGAAATACCATTCTCTTTAGTTTACGGTGCATAAGCACTAAGTGGTGGAAGTAGGTAAGCCGAGCTTAAGGTTTATCCTTGCAACCGAAGAATAAAACAAGAAAGTTATGGCCATCAAGCTTGACTTAACGGATGAACACTGTGAGTTAGCATTGCTACGATTAGTGGCTCAAAGCAAATGATGGGAAGATACTACAACTGTAGGACTAATCTTAGGCACTTTCAAGTAGGGGACTTGATTCTACGGAAAGTAACCTTCAACACCAAAAATTCCAACAAAGGGAAATTGGGCCCGAATTGGGAAGGTCCCTACAAAGTGTCAGGAATAACCGGTAAAGGCTCGTACCAGTTGAAAGCTGAAAATGGTCAAAAGTTGCCAAACAACTGGAAATCACACACTTGAAGCAATATTATTTCTAAGGTATGTGTTCGATTAATTATTTAAATTTTATTTATTTTGATGTTGCCAACTTTTGCAGGAAAAAAGTTGGAGTCAGCATGCAGAGACCAGAGAGTTAAAATTAGGTCTAAAAACATGTGTTGCATTTTTTTTCCTTAGCATGATTTTTATCCCGAAAAAGGTTTTCCCAGCAAAGCTTTTAATGAGGCAATAATGTAAAGCGTGTTACTAAGTGGATGAAGATCGTACAAGAATATTGGGGACTGTCCGATAGTAAAAGACAAATAGTGTTTAAGTTCTCATGCTTCGAACAAAAACACTAAGGGACTGTCATACCTTTGGATGCTCTAATCAATTTAATCAAGATAAGAATTCAAAGTTCAAAATTTGAAGTTTTTTTGCATTTTTTTACATCAGCATTTTTGTAAGGGTTAACGATAGAATAAATCTTGCCCAAGTAGTTATAATATTATGGAAAAGTCATGTAAAGGCAAAAAGATGAATGAATCTAGCCCAGTGTTCATTTGAAGCGAAGCTGAAATGAAGTTGCACTTTGTTCATAGTGTCTCGAAAATTTACATTGGTGGTTCTTCTTTGCCGTTGTTACTTTGAATAGTTGGAAAAAATCTTCAGCCTTAGGAGATAAATTTTTTAAGTCCTTAACTAGTAAATGTCATCATAAAAGCATCCGGAACGAATTAAGTAATGTTCTCAAAACATGTTTTTAAGGCATCGGATCAAATAGTTCTAGCCTATTCTTAAAAGACACACGAATTGTCTAAAAAGTTGGGAATAAGTAAAATACCAACATTCATGCCCGAAATGAATAGGAGATGTCTTATTCATAAGCATAAGAATAAGGTCCTCATACTTAGTCATTAAATGACCCAAAACCATAAGGATGGTGCCCGGTATGAAGCAAACTAAAGTAAAGATTTGTGTTAAAAATTGATTAAGTTATTTTTAAGATCATGAGAACTTTCATCTGGGTCGACACAAACTAAGTGATGGTCTTTTTAAAGTAAAACTCCAAAATTGAAGACAATTAACCCGAATAGGGTTAAGTTGTTGAAAGCAAGAAATCAATAACGAATGCGAGAAGTTGGGAAAGTTGCTATTATAGCAAAAGATAATTTGATTTATATTACAAGGCCGAAAAAAGGCCAGAATAAAACATATAAAAAGAAAATATAAAAAGGCAAGAAGGCCAACAGGTTAGTCAGATTCGGACTTGGAGTTTTCAGGCTCTTTCTCGGTGTTATCACTATTCAACCGACGGAAGGCTTCATCTTCGACAACCTTAGCCTCAGCTATCTTGGCATCCAAGTCATCGATCCCATCACGAGTTTGCTCCAAGGTAAATCTCTAGACATTCCAAGTAATGTGCTCGATCTTAAGCACTATCTGGGCTTTTTCAGCATCCACTTCGGCAAGAGCTTGATCCCATTTGGCCATTTCTTGGTTTATTTGAGCCAAAGTCTCAGTGTTACCCCGGGAAGCGGTTTTAAGCTCGACTCTCAGCTGTTCGATAATTTGAGCCTGCTGAGTGGCATGATTATGAGATTCCTTCAAAGCAGCCCATTCTGCAGCTCGCTCCACATCGATCCCGACAAGCTTGATGGTGAGGCGGTCGACGTCAGTATTGAGGTATTCTTATTTTAGCGCTTGATAGTGCCGGACCTTCTCTTGCTCTCCGAGTTTTTCTGTGAGGGCTTTGACGTCTTCATAAAGCCTCGTATTCTCTTTGTCCAAGGCTTTGTTTTCCTCGCTGGTAAGTTCGAGGTCATTGATGGTTTGGAGGTAGTCGCCTTTGATCCAGTTCAATTTAGTCTTGATAGCACGCAAGTCACCGGCTTGCAGCATCTGAGCTTCTTTTTGTTGAAGGACCCCTTTGAGATGTTGAATCTTTTTTTCTTGGGCATCCATCTGGCCCTTGAGGTCTTTGTTTCCTTCGAGACACCAGAGGAAGCCTTCACCAACCAAAATAGACGACTGCAAAAGAATGTGTCAAGGTGAAATTAGTATATGAAAAAGACAAGTATAACGGCAAATAAGGAAAGAAAATACTTACCCGATTGGAAGCATACATGCCTTCATTAAAGAGATATTGCCACGACAGGTTCCTCATCTAACTCTGAGATCAGAGGCCTAAGGTAACTCGCAACCCCATCGGCCTAGATAGAAAATTCATATCTTTGGAGAAAGAGAGAGTGGCAGTACTCATTTTCCTTAGATCCGCACTCGGGGCCGGGAAGACGCTCACAAGTTTGGATCGAGAGGTCACATGGTTTTTTGGTGTCCATGATGATTTAGAAAGTCTTTGGGGAATATTTAGGTGAGCAAACCTGGAGTGTTCACTGGTGGAACCGGGCTTGCAAAAGTTCTGATCTCATTAAAGAGGCATTCAAAGTCCTCTTTCCCGAAGGTGGCTAGTTGAGATGATGGAAGGGGAGTTGAAATTCTTGATTTCTATGCCAATGGATCCTCATTCGTGGATTCATCATCATCCTCAATAATGATGGGAAATGGCTTGGCAGTTGGTAGCACGATGGCATAAGTTGGTGCGGAATCAGATGATGGCACAACAACTTCAATGAAAGTATTTTGTATAACTTCGGTAGGAGTGTCCTCTACCAGGGTGGTTGTAGTCTTCCCCACCCAAACATCATCTTGGGAGATGATGTGTTCTAAGCCTCGGAAGGTACATCCACTTCGACAACCTTTTTTTCTCTTTGAAGTGACCGAGGGCAACTTCAAAGGCTTTGAGACTTTGGATTTTGAAGATTTTTTATTCTTCGATACGTCGATGATACGACGAACTGATGTGGCTGGGTTGAGTACCGAATTAGGGTGAGCCGGAGCAACTGCAAAGTTGGTCCTTGGGTTGAAGTGCCCTTCGGCAAACCTGTGTATTTGAAAAAAAAAGTCAAAATGAGAACTAAAAATAATAGTGAACAAATGAGTTCGGAATATACTAACCGTTCTGATCTTTCCATCAATTTTTGGAGAGAACTTTCCATGTCCGTTTTTTGTGTGGAGGTCCTCAATACGGGCTGGAGTCCAGTGGATAGCTAAAAAGGTGGTAACAAAAGGCTTAGGGCAAGTCATCAAAATTGTAGTTTAAACACAAGAAAGGGAAAAAAGGTTTTTGATACTTACAGTGCAAATTTCATTGCTCCAGGAAAGGCATAAACCTTGTCGGAATTATTTTAGCGGTGGGAATTGTGACAAAACGCTCCATCCAACCTCGGATTTATGGAACCTCACTTACTAGTTTGAAGTTTAAATGGATTTCATGCAAATTGCACACTGAGCTTTTGGTATAGGTGTCCCGAGGCTAATAATCTACGAAGAAAGGAGGGGAAAGGACAGATCAACCAAAGGGACCAAGTTACCGCCAGAAGAAGAACCCCGTATTTCTTCTAGAGAATCTCCTAATTGTTCCAGAGTAACTAGAAAGAGATTCTTCTCGATCTTCATCGATGCTGGAGAGGATGGAGAATTTTTCTCATTTTGAGATCTGAACGATCCTGCCACAGAAGAACCCTGGTACGTATAAACGGATCAAATGATCCAAAGTAAAGATTTCATTGACATCTTTGTCCAGAAACTGGAGTTAATTAATGACCCTCCAAACAGACGGGCCAATTTGTGCAAGACATAAGCTGTAAGTCCTCCATATCTCAAGGATTACGTTATCAATCACAGGGATAAGCTTGAAGGTGAAATGATAGGTGTGTACGTTGGAGTACCTGGCTCTATATGTGGTAATATCTTCGTCTGGTCCGGGTATAACAATCCTAGATAGATTGGTCCAACCATAGTCATATCGGACTGTGTCAAGGTCGGAGGCACTAATGGAAGTCGGCTAGCTCTTAGCTTCTTCACCTCGATCGTATTTCGAAGAGGCATTAGAAATAGAAAATTCAGTATCAAAGCGAAAAGTGGATGAGAGCATGTCGTATGCTCTAGGTTCAGCGACGACCTGAGCTTTGGAGGTCTCACTAGCACCGATGGCTTCGTCAGTAGCCGACAGTGGTGAAGTTGCCGGAGAGAATTGTCTTGAAGAAGATCGGGTGGTTTTAGCCATGAAGGCATGGAGGTATGAAGCTAAAGATATGAAGATATGAATGTTTGAAGACTCTAAGGTTGAAGGTTTGAAGATTTCGGGATTTGGAGACTTGAAGATTTAAAGATCTGAAAGGGAAGACGATTGAACAAATGCGTAAACTTGAAGAAATTGCAGAAGTAAAAAGTAGAAAAAAGTAGAGGGAAAGAAGGTTTTATAGGGTTTGAGGTTATCATTGTGAAACATTTCGGTGATTCAATCGAAGAGACGGTGCAATCAGAGGTTGACATGTGTCCGAGTTTTCAGAGTGATAATACGTGAGTCAGAGTTTAGAGAAGAGGAAACATTTCATTTCACACCTATTTCGGGGTAATTCAAAGAGAAACTTGTAAGAGAAGTTAACAAAGAAATCATTTCCACTTTTCATCACTTTGGTAAACTTTGATTTAAGAAGTGTGGGGACTATATGTATATAGTAAAAATCGGCATGCCACGTGGCAGGGTTTAGGTATGAAAGTCGAGGGAAGCAGCAGAGTTCTGTATCGGGTGAAGTTGCTTCGAGATAAGTCCGGGTATCAAGATAAGACCGGTGGTGATTGAATCAGATGACATTGGATGGAGAATCGGGGGAGTCTAGCATGTACCCATTCTCGAGAATTAATGCTTTGTGTTCATAGCTATAGAAAGAGCCCAACCTTCATGTTAGAGAGCTATCTCATTCTCATTATTTACACTTATACAATTTCATTCACTGTAATTGTAGTCATAAAGATTTCATTATTGGTTCGGAACCAAATCAGTTAAGCTAAGGCCCTGAACAATTCTGTTGAAGGAGTTCATCTTGATTTATGACATTACAAGCTATCTTTCTTACTTACTATTTTCATTTGCTTACTTATTGTTAACTGCTTATTACTCTTTACTCCAAATTGATCCACGTATCCTTAAAACCACTAACAAATTCAATTGTACCTTTTTTGGGTAAACAATTCTTGAAATCAATGCAGTTCTAGCCAAAATGGAGCGTAGTAGAGGAAAAAAGAATGTACATAGGCTGCAAAAGAGATGTCAATGTGGCCTAAGGCCCGTGGGACGTCCAATCCAGCTCGTTATTTGGTACGGTTAGGCTTGAATTTTTAGAACTCATTTAAGAACGAGGATTTTTAGCCCGACCCGAGTAAGCCCGTTGACTAGTGAGCTTGAGTGTGCGTGGGTTGGGCCGGCCCGTGGGCCAGAAAAAATTAATCTAATTTTTTTTTAGAAAAAGTGAAGATGTTAAGGTAGCCTTGTCACAAGCAGAATCAAATGTGCTTAATGAAAATGGTTTGTTGGTGTTTGATACATCATAAGTGCCATGAAAGTTTCTTTGAGAAGTTTATTTTTACTTTGAATGGATAGAATATTATCATTTTCTTTTGCATTTTATTGAGATTTATTGAAACAAAGCTATGTTAATATTCCTATTTAGCTAGTTGTATCACTACTCATTAACTGTTTAGTTTGCTATTAATATCTCTATTTGATTCGAGTAATATCAGGTATTAATATATTAAATGTTAATAATGTCAAAAGTTATTCAATTTCGCAAGGTTTGATCATATAAGATCGTTTTCTTCAGTTGTACCCAAAATAATTGCATAGAATGGTAGATATTTCATATGAAAGCCATACAACCAAATATTTACTTGAAGCCAAACTTAATAAACATTATTAGAATCATTTTATTTGTGGATTTGAGACTTGGTTAGCAAGTGGTAACACCATGTAATATTATCTTGTAAATATTTATGTTAACATTTTTAAATTAAAATATAAATTACAGAATTATGAAACATATTTTTTTTTAAAAGTGGGTTGGTCCGTCCAGGCCCGCGGCCCACATAGTGATGGCTTAGGCTTGTTGTTTAAAGGCCCATCAAAGTGATGGGCCAGCCTAGCTTGGCCCGTTAAATTCCAAAGCATGTGCGGGCTTGCCCAACCCATTTTTGACAGCTCTAACCTGCAATAATTAGTTAGGATAATGTCTTAGTCATGCTAGTATATTGATTTAGGTCTGACATTCTCACGGAGTTTTATGATTTTGCTAGTGAACTATATGTAAGTATAAAATAAAAAGAAATTATTACAACTTTTAGTTTTTATTTTGTACAATTGATGAGCGCAAAACACAATAAAATTTAAGCGATTCGCTAGTAAAAAATAGTATAGTTTCAGATCGTCTCTACATGGATTGATACAAATAATTACTCAAATAAAAACTTGCTTAGTATTATTCAAGTGATCAAAATTTGAGTTTGTTGTGGTTATAAATCACGATTATCGACTATAAATGTAACTAATGACAATTGTCAACGAAAGCAAATGTTACTATTAATATGAGAAGTAAGGGTAGTAGACAAGACAAATGCAAGATTTTAGTAATAAGCTCCGATTTGTTTTATCATTCTCTTCTAAATTTTATTGAGTCTTTCAAATTCAATAAGTAATTAGTTTACTCAATAATCTAATAAACTTCTTCCGATTATTTATTATGATTCCACAAATTAAACTAATGCAAGCCCTGAGAATATTCAAAAATTATGGATAGAAATAGATCTTCGGACGACTTCTCACGGATACCGTCAACTTATAACCCAAGATAAATTATTTAAGAGTTTCTTCCGATTACTCAATAGAATCATTCAATCAAGATCTAAATAAGATTTATATTAAGATAATCCACAAAACACTTCTTCTTGTGATTAAAGCATCCAAGAATATTTCAACAATCACGTAAAATTACTATCCATGAGTTCAAGACTAATGTAAAACCCTGTGAACATATGCAAGAAAATATTAAGGGTTTAGTCTAAAGGAAAATGTCTCTCGAATATTTTCCTCTTTTGGTTCAACCAATAATTCAAGAAGCTCTTTCATTTACTTAGAAGAATCACTAATTAAAACCAAATAAAATAATGCAGATTTCGAAAACCTGTAGCAAAAATGGGTAAGCCTATTTTGCGACGTCATTCATTTTCTTCAATTGCCCCCTTTCCTTTGAAGGAAATGCCTTATAAACTACATGACATAGAAGCAGGCCAACAAGTGGATTGAATCTTTTTTACATGCATACTCGGTCCTTGAATCCCAAACTCGATCCCGATTTATTAGTTGGACTTCTTCTTAGGCTTCAAAGTGCCGAAACCTCCATTTAAGCTCTAAAAATGATTGTTTGCTCGGGAACAAGTCCTACATAGGAAAACACACGTAATAAGTATAAAATACTAACATTATAGCTCAAAGACGATTAAAGTGAGGCAAATAAAAGGCGAAATATAGCTAAAAAGTTGTGTTTCTAGACTACCATCAATATTAGAGTGAAATGAGTTTAATGGAATCATATATTAAACCTAAAAAATTATACCAAACCCAAAAAAAAACAACAAAAACTAAATCTAAAATGTAAATTTCCATTAATTTTTAAAGTCAGAGTTTAATATTTTTTAATAAAATTAAAGGACCAAAATTACTCAAATGTACATTTTAAAAATTATTTAAAATCCACTCCATATAAAAAGATTATTTTTGTTAATTTGTCATGAAATTCATATAATTAGTGTAGCAATTTGGTCAAAATTGTGGATTACATACAATATATCATCCTGAAGATTGTAAATATTTGTTGAAAATGACTAAAATAACTATTACACGCATTTGAAGTAGAAGAATATGAGTGCACCACTAAAAAACATACAAAATAAAAATAAAATGGGAACTAGTTTCTGCCCCTTTATGTAAATAACTTTGAAGTGCACCATTTAGCCTTTTGGGAGCAATTAATATTAGATGAATTAAAAGAAATATGTAAATAAAATATCTAATTTGACGGAGAGATCATGAGTTCATGAGTACCGAAAATCGCCCTATAAATTCGCCCATGTTTGAAAGAAAGCAAATCAATGTACTAATTTTCTAGCAAACGAAGATAAACAAATATGCACAAAATTTGTTAATATGTGAAAGGAAGCCTTGACGTTATCGATAAAGTTGTTGTCTTGTGATAAGAAGGTCACGAGTTCGAACCGTGAAAATAATTTCTTGCAGAAATACCGAGTAAGACGCGTATAAAAATAAATCCTTATGGTCAGACCTTCTCAAAAACTCGCGCATAGCGGTAACTTAATTCATCAGATTGCCCTTTTTTATGTGAAGCTGCTCTCAAGAAAATGGAGTTTATTCTCCTAGCTTATTTAAATCTTGTAATTTATGAAGGACTTCAAATTTGTTTAGTACTACAGTAGCATTTTTCTATGTACCATAAATTAAAAAAAGAGAAAATTCATCATTATCCCTTAAACTAAGACACTTCAACTTTGTAAAGGTCCTAATACAACAATTTCAAACTAGTACAAATCAGTCGTAGGTCAGGAAGACCTCGCGCCTCTCTTTCCTTATAGTCAAGAGAGTTGCGTAGAGCTCCTCTCCAACTTCATAGTCAAGTAAGTACAAGTGACATTTAAGTTTAACTCATTAGATTCAGTAATATATTAATGCACATAATATCTTGAATGATGGAGAACTTAGAGTAACTGGTAAAGTTGCTGCTATGTGATCAGGAGATTATAGGTTCAATCTGTGAAAATAGCCTCTTGCAGAAATATGAGATAAGACTACGTACATTAGATCCTTGTGGTCCTTCCCCGAACCTCGCGCATAGCGGGAGCATAGTGTACCAGGCTGCCTTTTTATCGCGCGCCCAAATATCTAAACTCCTCCGCCAACCCGATTCCGATACCGGCGACAACAACTTCTGCTGCTGCCACAGGGACACATTTCAATCCTCCGAACTCAAACTCCACCTCATCGTCCTCCGATTTTTACCCATCGTTGCCGGAGTTTAAGGTCAATTTACACAAACCTTTAGCTGAATTTGAAGTTGTTTTATTAGTATTATACGCCCAGAAATTTCCTCCCGCAATGCTAAGCTCTCTTACATTAAGGGAAAAGATTGAAAATGAAAGAAACAGGTGGAATTTGATGAAGAAGACAAGGGGGAAAAAAGAACTGAAAAAAATTTAAAATAAATAAAGTAAAAAAAAATCTAATGAGATAATGCTGAAACAAATAAAAATCTATTTTTTTCTATTTCACGTTGAGAATGAAGTGCACTCTCTATGCCACGTAGGATTATAACGGAGTTATAGATCCCTTTTAAATAAGAATAAGGGGTACTAGAAACTTTATCAAGTTAAAGTGTCTCTTCTAAAAAAGTGTTATAGTTGATCGGGGTAATAATATATTTACAAAAAAAAACATATACGGTAGTGATAAATGCGTCAACATCCCGAGCACAAATAAAATTCAGCTGGAGACTTATAGCGTAGTTCGAATGCTCAGGAGAGGAATTTGCTCTTTTCTGAAATAAAACGTTATAAATGATATCAATTTTTAATAATAATAATACTGAAAGATCGAAATTATTATGTCCAGAAATAATCTAGGATATAAAAAAACGCAAGCAACCCTTTGTAGGTGTACTGTGTGTGTGTGAATTAAAGACCAGCAGTCCAATGAGAGAGAGAGCTTAAAGATATGTAAGTACTAAGTAGTAGGACCATCCCCCGCCATTAATATCCCCTTCTACATACCTTCCTCTTTTTTTTCTCTCTCTCACACACACACACACTAGCCTACATATTTTCTATATTGATTAATTTTTATTTCTTCTTAAAGACCAAAAAAAGAACAGCTTTGTTTTTACTACCTTCAAAGAAACCTCTGCAAATAAGCAGCCATCATCTTTCTTATCCTTCCAACCCTGCTGACTTTTCTTGAAAAAACACAAGAGGTGGGGTGCTTGCTTCTTTTCTTGAAAAAGCATGTCTTTTTTTTTTACCTTAAAATTGATTTTGTTTATGTTTAATTAATATTCTTGGTTCTTGAAAAAACAAGTGTCATTTGGTGGGAGCTGTTTTTTTTTTGGTCTTTAAGAAGAAATAAAAAGACCATTTCACTGTTATCTTCATATTTCAGCTTTGAGCAAAATACACCTGCAAGCAACCCTGTTGATTTTTCTTGAAAATACAAAAAAAGAAGAGGGGAGGTGCTTCTTTTCTTAAAAAGATTCATTTTTTACTTTAATTTTGATTAATTGTCTTGGTTCTTGAAAAACAAGAGTCATTTGGTGGGAGTTGTTAAAAGACTTTTTGTTATTTATCTTCATATATTTCAGCTTTGAGCTACTTGGATCTGCTATCTTTTTTTTAACAAGTGGTTTGTGTGTTGTGTGATCTACAGAAGCAAAGAGAAGTTTGGTGAAGCTAAAGGGGTGATTTTGTCTCTCTAATGGGGATATGTTTGAGTTCTAGAATTAAAGCTGAAAGCCCATTTCATACAGGTATTCATATTTTATAGGTTTCTTCTTTTGCTCAACTGTATTTTTATACCTGCACAATTTGCAAAGTCCAGTCTTTTTGTGGGAGGGTTTTTGCAATATAGTTTTGTTTGATTGGTTGCTTTTCTTTTTTCCAATTTTCATTCATATAAGGATGATTTTGTCTTTGTTTATGTAACTGAAATACCATCAATTCATCATAATAGTAATTGAAGTTTGTCTTTAAGCAAAGTGGCTAGTTGGAGTTTTTTGCTAATCTTTAGCTTGTATCTTTAGTACCCACTATTTGGTAACAAGAGTTCCTATATTTGGTTTAAGTAGCTTTTTGGGGTCTAATGAGGTTAATTGTTGCTAATCATCTAGTAGGCGTTTGGCCATAGATTCCAAATATTTTTTACTTTATTTGGAATTTATGGAGTTGGAGTTGAAAATGGAGTTGTGTCTGGTTATACTTTTTTACAAAGAAGAGAAGATAGCATATTATTTGGAATTTATGAATATGAAGTTGGGGAAACATGTTTGGAGTACTTTCCTAAATTTGGAATCCAACTTGAGTTGGATTCGGAAAATTCATAACCAAGCACTAATTTTGAATTTTTTTTAAAAAGTAAAAAATTAATTCGGGAAAAAAGTGAATAATTCTCGTAGCTAAATATAGCTATGCTATCTCTAGTTTAAGTAGCTTTCTGTGGCCTAATGAGGTTAATTATTGCTAATCTTTGATGGATAGTGCAATCCAAACAAAGTTATCTGATATATTAAGAGAATCGTTACAGGGCTAAATTCAAGATCTGTTAGCACAGATGGCTATGATAGCAATCCAAGCTCCAGGGTCCCACCACCAACCAGAAGTGAAGGAGAGATATTGCAGTCCCCAAATTTGAAGAGTTTCAGTTTTTCTGATCTCAAAACTGCCACTAGGAACTTTCGTCCCGATAGTGTTCTGGGAGAAGGTGGATTTGGCTCGGTTTTCAAAGGGTGGATCGATGAAAACACATTTGCAGCTACCAAGCCCGGGACAGGCGTGATCATTGCTGTGAAAAGGCTAAATCAAGAAGGTTTTCAAGGTCACAGGGAATGGCTGGTGAGTTTCTTATGTTCCATTTGGAGATGTATGACTTGGTTTAAACTTGGGGATAATTACATTTTCGGACCGCTAAAAAACATAATTGCCAGCAAATGTGAGTTTTGTATATTAAGTGTAAATATACAAATAGTATACATACAATATACATATAATATACATAATCAATGTATAGGTTTTGTATATTTTTGGCTAGCGCCCGTAAATAATTTTGGCTGACGGGCCAAAAAATGTGAAAAAATCCCTTAAACGTAAGTGCACTGATTATCCATGAACAGTCGTCGTTACTTATTGCAGTGCTTGTTAAAGTGGTAGAACTTTCTAATTTTTAGTGTCACAGGTTGTAAAGGTTGTCCGCGTTTCTCATTTGTATTGCGCTTCTATGTTTCTTAGGCAGAAGTAAACTATTTGGGACAATTTTCTCATCCTCATCTTGTAAAGTTGATTGGCTATTGCTTGGAGGATGAACACCGGCTTTTGGTTTATGAATTCATGCCTCGGGGCAGCTTGGAAAACCATTTGTTTAGGAGTGAGTTCTTTGTCCCTGCCATTTGTAATTTCAACTCTAAACTATAAATCATCGATGCCTTCGGAGTAAAATATTGTACGTTCTGTAACAGGAGGTTCTTATTTCCAGCCTTTATCTTGGAAACTGCGGTTGAAGGTTGCTCTAGGAGCTGCAAAGGGGCTTGCTTTTCTCCACAGTGCTGAGACAAAAGTGATATATCGAGACTTCAAAACCTCGAATATTTTGCTAGATTCAGTATGTTTGCTGTGAATTATATCTTTGTGCAATTGCTTGCTTATTACAAACCAGCAAACCTGTGCTTATTTTGGTGCTGTTTCACTTATGACATTGTAGAACTACACCGCCAAACTCTCAGACTTTGGATTAGCCAAGGATGGACCAACGGGTGATAAAAGCCACGTCTCTACAAGGGTTATGGGGACCTACGGATATGCAGCTCCAGAATATATGGCCACTGGTACAGTTTCTTTTTCCCCTGACTCGTGTATTAGTTTCCTCTCTTGATTTTTACACTGTATAGCAGCTCACCAAAATAATAGCCGACAAATGTATAACTTTTGTATATAATATACATATTTTATACATAATGGTGTATATTTGGCTTGCAAATGTCTTATTTTTGGCTGGCCGGCCAAATGTGCAACTTTCCCCTGAAAATTGGGATATTAGATACTGATCAGGACATCTTTGCATCTATGGTGAAACATCTCCTCTTATCCAAGATCCATTTAACATGCAGTTTCCTCTTTTAGTTCTTAACTCACATTCTTTTTCTCAAGAACCTCATTAATTCTTGTTTTTTTAGTAGTGATTAACTATCCATGTTGTGTTCAACCATTATCATAAATCACTTGTACCCTGAGTTATCTATTTACTCATCTCCCTTCGATTCATCTCTTTTAATACAGGTCATTTAACTAGCAAGAGTGATGTGTATAGTTTCGGAGTTGTCCTCCTCGAAATGCTGTCCGGTCGTAGGGCGATCGACAAGAATAGACCATCCGGAGAACACAACCTAGTGGAGTGGGCGAAACCTTACTTGGGTAGCAAACGTAAAGTCTTCCGCGTTCTGGATACCCGTCTTGAAGGTCAGTATTCAATGGATGTGGCGAGTAAAGTAGCTAACCTTGCCTTGCGGTGCCTATCAAAAGATCCACGGTTTAGACCAAGCATGAGTGACATTGTTAAAGAACTGGAGCAACTTTATGTGCAATCTAAAGATACAGGAAATACTCGCAGCCACGGTGGTAACAACCGGCCTAGACCACGTAGACGGAGTGCTGGTGATGTTGCTAGTGGTAAAAATGCTTCAGTTGCGTATCCGAGACCATCTGCTTCTCCCCTTTATGCTAAATAATTAAACAAATGATTGAAAGATTCCTTTTCTTGCTGAAGAACCTGCACATTTGCAGAATCAGCTGACTGATTGTACAGTTGTTTTTGGCTAATGTATTCAGTCAATACTTTCTATAGTAATGTGTTTGTAACTGGAGGATTGTTTACAGATCACAAGGTGTTTTTTTTGACACAGTAAGGGAATGCTAAGCAGTGGCAGAGCCACATAGCCAACGACTAGTCAGTTGAACACCCTTCGTCGGGAAATTATAATATGTATACAGAAAATCATACTGCATATATAGGTGAAAAATTACGTCATGTAGATATATTTTAAATCTTGAACACAATTCCTGGCTTCGCCAGTGTTGCTAAGTGTTATTGGCAACTTTTCCCCCTATGAAAAGTTCTAACCTTTCAAAGTCAAGTACTTGTTTTATGTCTATTTCAGCTCTTTTTCTCTGTTACATCCCCTTTTTATAATGTGGGATACATGGGACATTTTATCCTCCATTCTAAAGTCTTCATAATAGAAAGAGGGGCAGGTTTTAAAAAGCTAAAAGGGAAATATGAGTAGAAATTTTGTTGTTATCCATCAGAGATGTAATGTAAAGAGAAGTTATTCATAGGAGAATGCAGAAAGTTGCAATTCTTTTTCTTTTTTCCAACGTTACAGGATCTGGAGGTCCCCAAAAAGATCATTAATGCTCTCTTCTAAAAGTGGCCATATCTTAGGAATCTTTTGAGCATCAACTTGGTGGAGAATTACAAAAAGTGAAGTTTGAAATAATGTTAAGGATGTCCTCAAGGATATTTCGCCAACGATTACGTATTTTTCAGGATTCAACAAGTTCAATCAATTGTAAATTAAGAGCAGAAACAACAAAAGTTAAAATCCAAATGAGTAGTTGAAACAAAGAGGATTTTCAACGTTTTTACATAGGAACAAGCGTGTGTATTTATAGGCTAAAACTTGCAACAACTAGTTTAATAGATACACCATCTTGTAATTAGCTATTTAGATGAGTATTTTGGGATGATCAACACATGTCATATTAACAAAAAGATGCACCAACTAACATTTATTAAACATTGAGAAAAAATTGACTTAAACTTAAAAGTAAGGCTAGCCAGTGGGCCGGGTCGGCCAGGTCCCGCCCCGACACCGCCCCGACCCTGACTTTTAAAAAAAAATGTTTTTGCGGTATCGGGACTCAAACCGGGACGGGACATGATCTCATCCCGACCCGCCCCAGTCCCGCCAGGCCCGACCCGGTCCCTCCCAAACCCCCCCTTCCTTTTGCACAACTAACCGTTGCACCAACGGCCATTTTACATTTTGGCCATTGTGCAACGGCCATTTTGGCCTCCCCTCCCCTTCCCCCAACCCCTTCCTTTGGAACAAATAACCGTTGCACCAACGGCCATTTTACATTTTGGCCGTTGTGCAACGGCCATTTTTGGCCTCCCCCTCCCCCTCCCCCAACCCCCCTACCTCCTTAATATTTATTTTTAACCCACAAGTTATTATATTTACACTTTAACCCAATTTTCCAACTATAGATACCTCATTTTCTCTTCATCTTTCTCACAAATCTTCCTACAATCTCTCAATCTATCTCTCTACATTGTCTACTAAATATTGAATTTTATTTATTCATTTGGGAGTGAAGTTGACAACTAGCTTGAGGATCTTCCATCGAGCAAAGTTTCAATTTTTAACCTCTCGATTACACGTTGACGTTACGCCGGCGTTTGGTACATTCGTTCCTTCATTAAATTATTATTGTCTGTTTATTTTATTTAGCGCACATAATTTCATTTACTTTAATTATTTATTAGTATAATTATAATGAATAGATTTAAATGTATGCTTACGGGTAAGGGTCAAACTTCTTCTAGTAGGGGCAACAAGGGCAAGGGTACTTCTTCTAGTCATCCTATTTCTAGACAGAATCTTATTCCTACACAGGATGATTTTGTTGATACTGAACATTTTCCTACAATACCATTAGATTTAGACGATGAGCTATTTTCTAGAGCTCAAGAAGACTTTAATTTAGACGTTGATCTAGATGATACACTCACTAATGTAGATGACAACACACCCACTAGAGCACCTTCAACTGAAATGTCTCCTATTCCCCCTAGTATGAGACGAGGTTCAACAAAACGATCATTAAAATTAGATGCATGGACATTTTCTGATAGGGACGTAGAGAATCAAGTAGCTAGATGTAAATTTTGTAAAGATGTTCTAAAATTTAAAACTGAAAAAGGTCACGGTGGGACGGGGGGTTTAATGAGACACGTAGCAAGGACTCATCCAGCTAGGTATGCCCAATACGAGGCTTCAAAACCGGGTGTGCAAACGCCCGCTCCATCGGGACAAGGGTCACATACTGTTCTGGACCAAGTACATGGTCAAATTAACCCTACGACAGGGGAATTATAGGCCCTAATTATAATAAACATAGAGATAGAGAAGCAGTAGCAAAATTAGTTGTTGTGGAGGGTTTGCCTTTTTCATTTTCTTCATCTCCTGGTTTTATTTATTACATTAGAGAAATGTATAATCCTGCTTTTAACGGTTTTCCTAGATCAACTGTTAAGAGAGATGTATTTAAATTTGCACATGAATATCAACAGTATTTACGTTATTCATTATATCATTTTAATGGCAAAGTGACTATCACTTCTGATATAGGCCGTAGTACTAACAGTCATGATTATTTAACGGTAACCTGTCATTGAATAGATTATAAATGGTCTATGCAAAAACATATCTTAGCGTATAGATATATAGATGATAGGCACACTGGTACTTTTATTGCAGAAAATATTTATCAAGTGTGAGATTATTACGGAATAACTGATAAAATTATGACTATTACATTAGATAACGCTTCTTCTAACAATTATGTTATTACAATTTAAAAAAAATAGTTTAACTCCATTTTTTTCAGATCATTTTCATATAAAATGTGTGTGCCATATATATAACTTAGTTGTAAAGGATGGTCTATCATTTTTTGAAGATATTCTTAGTAAAATACAATTTGCTATAAATTTTATTTTTAAAAGTAATAGACTACAACGGAAAAAAGAATATAAAAAAACTTGTCACGATTGCCAACTACCTTATAGAAAAATTCCGGAAGAAGTACCCACTAGGTGAAATTCTTTATACGAGCAGCTACTTGTTGTTTATGACTATAGAAAACCTATAACTTTATTTTTTAACTCTCATAATCAAAATCCAGCTGATATGGTTGAAGATAACGATTGGGGAAAAAATTCCGAACTTATTGTATTTCTAGAGAAAAAATTTCAAGCAACAAAAGAATTTTTCGGTATATATTATCCTACTATTTCAACTATGTTGTTTTATATAGCTCTAATATTTTTACTGCTTAATGAATCCAGCTTTTAAGACAGTTATTAAAAAAATGTTTATCAAAATAAAAAAATATTTTATTTCTATTCCCACTATTTATATTATTGGTGTTTTATTAAATCCGACTATTAAAATAGACAGTACTAAATCACTTATTGAAATTATTTATGATTGTATAGCAGTACTACCACCAACAAGTCCCAAAAATTCAAATCACCCACCACTTATTGAACAAACTAAAGAAGAAGTGTTGTCTAGCGTAGAAGACGAATGCAAAAAAGTATATAGGTTTTACCAATAAGAAAGTTCTAGCAACCTACAGGCTTCCATACCATCTTTTTCTTCTTCTTCAACATAACCTCACAAAAGACATGTTGTTTCTGCGACTAGTATTGAAAGCCTCAGAAATAGAATGTGCGGTCGTAATGCTACTAACCAAATTAGCGAGTTTGATAGTTTTGTTTTGCAGGGTTCTGTACCGTACCAAGCAGTTCTCAATGAAGAAGGATGTGAAGACTTGCTGAAATACTGGAGGGGGAATGAGAAGACCTTTCTGGCACTTTCAATGATGGCCCGAGATGTTTTGAACATTCAAGCGTCATCAACGGAGTTTGAAAGCGCTTTTTCTGCCTGGAGATATCAAATAGGAGAGCACAGACACTCATTAGCCGAAGACATCTTGAAGATTGTAGTATTATTCAGAGATTGGATACAAGCGGAGCGGAGAAGGTGCGGTCAACCGGAGATCAACGAAGAAGACGAAAACTACAACGAAATCTTATCCGAAGGTGGTGGAAGCGACATGGAGCAATTTGACCAACAAATACCAATTCCAACCGAAGAACCACATGAAATTATCAAGAAAGTAGAACATGTTTTTTTCAAAATGTAATTTTTTTAATTGCAATTTTACTATGTAATTTGCAACTTTTGAACAACACCACAAAGTTGCAATTTTGACAATTGTATTTGTATTACAAAAAAAATTATATGTCTATTAAATAATATAAGAGGCACAAAAACAGCCTTGAGATGTTTTTATTACACTATCTTGTTTAATTATTGAGTTTTTTTATATATATATGTCCATACATGCTGTCTTTTGTAGTTTCTTTACTTATAAGTTAAATGCCATATAAATTAAATGCTAATTTTTAGTGCGTAGGAGACCATATATGTTAAATCATTTAACATATACGTTAAATGCCAATTTTCAGTCCACATGCTAAATCTCAATTTTTAGTCCGTAGGGTCGGGTCGAGTTGTCAGTTGAACTAAAAAATGTCATGTGAAATAAGTTAAATGTCATGTGGAATACGCTAATGACATGTGGAATAAACTAAATGTCATGTCAGTTTTTGTTGCCCAAATTTTAATTGAGTGACTTTATATGAGATAAAAAAAAAATTGAATTACATTGTAGTTACAAAATAAAGAAATATGACCTTGAGAGAACAATACAAATAATTGAATGAACTTTTGTGTTACTACCTCTGATTTTACTGATATGTTTCTCTTTCTTTTGGCTGCTTATTTGATCAATATATAAATATGGACTTTTATTATAAAATCATAAAACTACATTCATTTGTACAGCCGTGCAAAGTACGGGTACATTTTCTAGTTTTATATAATAAAGTTGGGCAATAAGAGAGTAATTTGACACTTCTCTAAGACCGGAATTAGCAATTACCTTTTTTCTCAATTTTTTGAGCCTTTTCACTTTCTTTTGATTTACTATATATTTATTACTTGTCCTTAAATTTTTCTTCCCAACCATTTTCTTCTTCGTGTTATAGAGTAATGTGGAGTAATTCTTTTCTCAAATAATCTCATTTAATTTCTTCCCAAAAATCACTCTCAGAATCTCTTAATTACACCTCCACCGGTATTCACGTTCCCATCTAAAAATTGCAGATTTTTAAAGGGTTAATCTCTTTCCTTATTAATTATATTCGTTACTACTCTCCTGAAATCTCTCTATACAAATTACCATTTTCTCCATTATAGATAACCCAAACAACGTTTCTTTCTGTTAGTAAATCCCAAAAGCCTCACCAGTAAGCCAAAAGTTTTTGTACCCTCCATGGTGCAATGATATAAATGGTGGAAAAAGAGAAGTTCAACTCTCTCTTTTCCAACTTTCATAGTATTTTATCCTGCTGTTGTTGTTCAATAATGTTTAGTTAGAAATTCTTTTTTCCCTGCTGAATGTATAATTGTGTTCAAATACAATGATTATTAATCAGATGATTATATTGTATGTTTGTTGTGGTCGTTATAGAAATGTATGTGTTATTCACACTACTAGAAATTTGACCTACAGTTCAATTTCCGCTGCGATAGGCTGTAAAACTGTTGCTATACCTCTATTGTGACGGTTTAAGCAACCGCTACAACAGATTACGTTGCAATAGCTCTGTTGCAACGGTTATTGGCGACGGTTCTTGAACGTTAAAAATTGCAACTGTTCACTGTCTAATGAAACGGTTGCGAACCGTTGCAATAGAGCTTTATGTCACAGTTACAAACTGTTGCAATAGAGCTCTATGCTACGGTATTGATAGCTATTGCAACGGTTATATCATGGCTATTGCTACGGTTATTATATGGCTAATGCAACGGTTTTTACTAATTGGGACAAATATTATAGAGCTATTGCAACAGTTATTATTGGGCTATTGTGGCCTACTACAACAATATATTAGAGATCTAATGCAACGATTTTATAACACAAAATATACGTAAATCGTTCACGAGAGAATCTATTCATAACTAGAAAAATATATAATCCAAGATTCAAGGTTAGGTAATATCCATAAAAGCAAAATATACAAATTTTATTTGACCATTCAAAAGGTGAAACAAACAAATTTCAATGTTAAAAAATATAAAGGATTTCTGAAGCATATGTAAAGTTTCAACAACATCAACTCAATTCTCCTAAGTAAGGTCTTCAGTGCTTTCATTGCCTTCTTCAATTTCACCGCCTACAAATGCTACTAAAAAATTATTTAGCAAATTGGTCACAAAAGAATTTAATCTCAACAATGCATATGCTGAAACAAACATGCCAATAAGTAAAATAATAGAGGTCAGGGCAACATGACAGTGTCATCATCCAAACACAATTGAAACATGTTCAATCTTTCTGAGAATCCTATAAAGATCCTTCCTTTCTTCTCTCATTGCTTTAATTACTTTTTAAGCAGTTACCAAATCACCAAAGCCAACATAAACAGCAATACAAAAGTACAAAGCCTGATTTTCTGTTCTTAAAAGCTTTAGCAAAGAGAATACAGTAACATAGTATAATAAATCATATACCTGATTAGTCACAATGTGACTCAAATAATCTTAAACATCTGCATAACCTTAATCAAATTTATTCAGATCTCAAGATAACATGATGCATAATGTTAATTTGACAAATATGATCATACCATCTAATTAGCACAATATGTTCCCAAAGTATATCAGTTTGGAGAGAAGCTAAAATTTACCTAAAAAAATTAATCAAATACTTCCCTTTTTACTGGTTAAAACAGGAAACACAGGGTGTAAATAAAGAGGTAAATGCAGTAAACATCTCCTATCTAGACAAGTCAATCCATTCCAAAGCTTATTCCAACGGAGATTTCTACAGACCCATTTGTTAAGTTCAACAGTTAACCAAACCATACTTTAGTTGAAACAAACATCAAATAGTTTTCCACGAGAATCCACAAAATAGTCTCTATTTTCTTTTTTTACCATTAGTATACAACTGTATGTAAACAAGAGACCATATCCTTGTAAGTCAACAAAAGTTTGATTTTATTTTATAAATAAGTTAACCAAGCAAAGGTGTATAATATGTTCATGGACTCCCATTATCTCGAGAATTTAGTGGAACAACATTAACCAAAAAATGGGAAAATCTCAAATGTGTTTGGATTATTGAAAGAAATAATACCCTTGATTATTTTCATTGATTGAATAGATATATATACAAGTTACAAACCTTCTTCTACCATAATTCTACCTATACAATATGGTAAGTGTATATCCTAATTATGGTAAGTGTATAACCTAATCTAGGTAACAAATATACTACAATATACACACAATATACTTTCCTTAATATACAAGATTTGGCCACTGATTTTCTACCCTGAATATTGGCAGCAAGAATCGACGTGGCTGGCCTTTTAATCGATCACGAGAGGCCCGCTTGGGCCACATCGCTGGTCGCATCGTGACCGCCGACTATCGAGAGGCCTGGGCCACATACTGGCCGCCTACTTTGCTTCGCCGGACTATCGAAGGCCCGTTGGGCCATCTTCTGACCGCATCACCGTCGCTTTTATTCCATCGATATACATGTGATATACACCTTGTATATTCGTGTATATCACATGTATATTGCTGCTTAACACACACCCGCAGTCATAGCGGGCGATTTCAACGCCCCGATCGTCCTCTAAAATCTTCAAAGAGAATCGGCTGGTAGACCCTTTGTAAAGATGTCGCAATTTGATAACGAGATCGACATGGCATACACGAACTTGACCGCTGCAACCTTTTCACGGACAAAGTGAATGTCCATTTCGATGTGCTTGCGCGTTGGTCGAATCGATTACCCGACGGGTAGATGGCACTAATGTTATCGCAATATACCAAGGTTGCCTTCGAATGGGACAATGAAGCTCCAAAAGCAAATTACGTAGCCAACATGATTCGAGACCACATTCGCTACCCTCGATATTCTCGCCTCGGCCTGGAGCGTGATAGGGTTGCCTGGACGTTTGGCTCGACCAGAGACCAAGTTGTTGCCAAGGAATATACAAGAGCAAGTCGCCAGATCTGTGTCTGGGACACTCCACCCCAATCAACATCCATGTAAGAGACAAGTGTGGATGTAGATGGACGGATCTACAAGTGCAACCCATAGTCTAGTGTCCCCTGGATATACCGAATGATGCGCTTTGATTGCATTCATGTGCTCAACTCGGGATCATGCATGAATAGACACACCGCCGAACCACATATGTAATATCCGGTCCGTAAAGGTAAGTTCTTGGAGGGCCCTGCCAAGACTGCGATAGCGGGTTGGGTCCTCGTGATGGTGCACCTGGGCCGCGCACTTAGCTTTGGGTTTGCATCAATCGGGCGTGGAAGTGGACTTACGGGATGACATCCCACTCTCGATGATCTCGGCGACATACGTCCGTTGAGACAGAAACAACCCACCTAATGACGCTTGACGGCAATCCCCAAAATAACTCAAAGGCCCTAAGTCTTTCATAGCAAACTCGAATCGAGCATGGTCATGATAGATCGCGGCGTAAGGCATCCGAAGAGGCAATAAGATGATATCATCCACGCATAACAGGATGTAGGCCAAGGACTAACCATCGCTGCGGTAGATGAACAATGAATTATCCGACGCCTGTGAGTGAACTCCAATAGTGGAAACAAAGTCAAGAAACCTCGTGTACCAGGCCCTGAGACTGCTTTAGCCCATATAAGGACTTCTTCCACAAACAAACATGACGCAGGTCGGTTAGGATCCCCTGAATCCCAACTAGATGCATATAGACTGTTTCCTTGAGATCACCATGTAGAGAAAGCATTCTTGACATCCAAGCTGATGGATTGGCCAAGCCTTTGAAAGAGCCAAGCTAATAAGGTGAATGGTAGCCAGTTTGACCACCGGACTAAACGTCTCACCACAATCAATTCCAACTCACGAAGTCTTACCATCACCAACAAGTCGCGCTCTTATGTCTAGCAAATGACCCATCTGAATTCTCCTTATGAGCAAAAATCCACATAGACTGATAATATTAATACCATATGGACGGGCACCAACTCCCACGCCTTATTATCAATAAGAGCATTATATTCATCACCATAGCAATTTTCCAATTAGGTCATTTAATGCGCATACAGATTGCGGGCAGGGGATTTAGAGACATTAGAATGTAAATTAAAATGTCTTTAGGTGTAAAAATACTCACGTGACTACGAGTGGACCGGTCATGACTCGAGGAAGAATTGAGGGAATTTTCTAGGCTCGGACGGATCGGCAAGCGATGGGCCTCTTGCCCAAATCGGTAAACGCCGGCTTGGTTTCCAGCGCAATTCGACAAGCCCAATTGTCGAACTGCCCAAAGGGTCAAGCCGGATGTGGCGTTGTAGGGCCACGTGGCAAACTGGAGGATTTTGGGTACGGGAGATGTCCAAAAAATTCCGAATAATATACGGGGATATTTGGTCATCCAAAAAATTATACGACTTAGGTTCGGGAGTATGAACTTTCGTAAATGGGAATTGAGTTTCATAAAAAATGACATGGCGATTGATTATAATTTTCTTGGAGGATAAATCAAAACACTTATAACAACGATGATTCGACGGATAACCCAAAAATACACACGGGGTAGATCGAGCCTGAAGTTTGTTAATAGTGGTGGATGGGAATAACGGATAACACAAGCATCCAAAAATCCGAAGGTGAGAATAAGAAGGATTCTTATTTTAGAGGATTTTGAGGGGGGAAGAATATGTCAGACCTTTAGATGGAATTATGTTCAGAAGGTAAGTGGCCATTTGTAGAGCATGATGCCAAAAATATGGAGGTATGGAGGCATGTATTAGGAGAGTTCGGACAATGTTATTTATGGAACGAATTTTGCGTTCGGCTTTCCCATTTTGTGAAGATGTATGAGGACATGAAAAACGAAAATTTATCCCATGAGTAGCACAAAAATCTCGAAACTTCTTATTGTCATACTCTTTCCCATTATCACATTGAATATTTTTTATTTCTCTTTCGAATTGAGTACGAATGAACGCTCTAAATTTTATGAAGACGGAAAACACTTGTGATTTATGCGCAATTGGAAACGTCCACAAAAATCTAGAATAATCATCTAAAAAGAGAACATAATATCGATGATCCATTGAACTAAGAACGGGAGATGTCCATAAGTCGCTATGAATAATGTCAAATGGCATAGAAGTATGAGAATTGGAGTCCACAAATGGCAACTTTACAATTTTTCCTAATGAGCAAGACTGACAAATTGGAGTACGACTTGTACCCTTACAAGAAATAAAGCTATTTTTATCTAAAATTGATAAAATAGAAGATCCCGGATAACCCAGACGAGCATGCCACATGGAAGGAGAGATGGCTGCAAAAGATGATGGCAAGGCTGGACTCGATGGACTGAAACCGGGCAAGATAGGATACAGATCCCCCCTACTATCACACCTCATGAGATGACTCCTGCCTTGAAATCCTTCACAGAGAAAACCGAAAGGATCAAATTCAATGTAAAGCGAAATTGTCATTTAGAACTTTCGGACGAATTAGATTTTTAATCAATTTAGGAGCATGTAAAGTATTTTTCAAGAGGAGTGGTGGATTAGGAGAGACAATGTTTTCGACCATACCCTAGAATTGGAATAGAACTGCCATTACTAACAATTATCTCTCCAGGGTGCTCAAATTGGAATAAGATGAGAGTACCGATTCGGAAGTCATGTGAGTAGTGGCCCCCGGTGTCCATGTACCAATTTGTCTGGTTGGGACAATCCCAACGCAGTGCATTGCCGATATCGATGCTCCCGGTCTGAGTGGGCCTGCCGCATGGTGGGCTTGCGAGGTCCGCCCGAGACTTCCTGGCGTCGAACTGGTCAGAATCGCTACCGCAGTGCCGTTCTTGGGCTATCGCTGGGCCGCCAATGCCGGGCATTGGGCTCGATCACGGGTCGATCGTCACCGCCGGAAATCAGAGCCGGAGGGTGCGGTTCCATTGCCAATGGCCCCACCGTCCACGCGGTGGTGGCCCATTGTACACCTGGATGGGACCCACCGCTTGTTTGTTGATCACCTGGAACCGCCACCAGAACGCCTCGTTTGCCCTCGCTGGTTTTTGTTATTTTTGGCGATTATTCTTATCGCCACCATTATTATGGTTTGGCCCGATTATTAACAAACCCCAAGAACTAGAGAGGATGCCACCATGACAATCCGGCTTGCTCGTAGCCATCTTTAGCCAAACCGCTTCTTCCAATGTCGCATGGAGCGGGCTTTGATGAAAGTCGGGAAGCGGCGGGTTGCTGTCGGGCGAGAGTTCCAACACAATTATAGGCCTCCGAAAGACCGACAACCAATCACTGTAGAACTAGACGATTATTTGTTCCCCGGTGGGCGTCATTACGGAGTTGATCCGCCAACTCCTTTAGTTTCTTGCAATATGCAGAAACGTTCGGAAATACGTCCATTCGAACGAGAGAGAATTCCTGCTCGAGTGTGACGACACGAGAATGTTGGTTGTCTTGGAATATGTCACGCAATCTATTCCATGCAGCCATAGCCGTGGTATCGGGCTCCATAATCGTCTGTAGAAGGTCCACTGAAATAGTGGCGTATATCCACCGAAGAACGGTAGCATCAAGTGTAATCCATAACTTCAGATCCTCCGCGGGGAAGGGGTCTAAGCGGAAGGAATGATGTGAGGAAGAACTTGATAAAGATATAGCGTGAATTTTAAACAACTCCGCCCACGTTGATATATTGAACGTTTTCCATCTCAAGGACAATAGGGACACTTAGCTTGATATTGGAAACCGTGAGGGCAGGGTGAAAATTGTTCTTAGACATATTTGAAAGAACAAAGAAGGAGGATAAATGTAAGAGAGGTTTTTGAGAGCGGAAGACGAGATATTTGGAGAGAAAAACCCGAGGGAGGGGTTCTCGGCCAAAGAGGCAAAAAGTTTGAGAGAAGAAAACTTTGTTGTTTTGGACCTAGTCTCTTGATACCATGAAAGAAATAATCCCCTTGATTATTTTCATTGATTGAATAGATATATATATACAAGTTACAAACCTTCTTCTACCATAATTCTACCTATACAATATGGTAAGTGTATATCCTAATTATGGTAAGTGTATAACCTAATCTAGGTAACAAATATACTATAATATACACACAATATACTTTCCTTAATATACAAGATGTGGCCATCGATTTTCTCTGAATATTGTGGCAAAGAATCGACGGCTGGGCCTTTAATCGGGATCGCCAGAGGACCGTCAATTTGACCGCCTTGCCGATCTTGTCGAGAGGCCCATGGGCCATCACCAGGCTGCACTGCTGCTGATTCCACTGATATACATGTGATATACACTGTTGTATACTCAGTGTATATCACATGTATATTGCTCTGTTTAACAATTATTTTAAGCATCAAATCGTCAAGTCACTTTCTTAGTCTAGGCTATATAAACTCCTAGTTAGTCCATTCTCAAATACACAAGAAAAAGAAACAAATCTTCTAGCCTTATAAGGAGGTATTTCATACCAAACAAAACTATTAAGACGTAGCCAAGACAACCGCTGTAATCAGACTACTAAGTTGGGGATGCAACACTCATAGTCAGGTCTCTGAAGTGGATTAACATATTATTTTAAGTTCTTCTCAAAACAATGATACACTCTATTCTAACAGTCCAAGAACCCAAATAAGTCAAGCATTTCCGACAAGTTTGTGTTACCAACAACTTAGGGATACCAAAAGAAACAAAGTAATCACTAAGCTTCAAACAAATTTCTCATGTTCTATTCTTATAAGGAAAGGAGCAGCAGACAGACCATGTTTCAAAATAGGCAAGAAAAAAGAACTGATAAAGCTCATTAACCAAAATGATAACGAGATCAAACATCAACTTATTTTTTTACATGTCTCCCTTGTTTTCTCTCAAAAAGCAGAGAACAAGTAACAAAAGTGATGCCCATTATCAGGTAAGCTACATAAAATTGAGCAACAAATCACTTCTTCACTCATATAGACATACAAGAAAATTAAATTTCATTATGAAATTTTTTTATGGGCGTGTTAATTTTTTTTTCTTACTCTACCGGCATTTGTGCTCCACTGAAGCTACTGTTTTCATGCAAATAAATAACCAAACAGTTCTTGGACCTAATAAATAATTTTGGAATTGAACCTTCTTTCTAAGCCAAGGAGGAGGAGGAGGAGCGAAACTAACCTTGATTGTTGCTACCTGTAGATGGCCGACGGATTATATGATTAGCCACTGGTGGGGTCCTGTTATCAGTTTTTTAGCCATCGTTATTATGTTCTTTTTTTGGATGATTATTCTAATTTTTTATGGACTTTTCCATTCGCGAAAAAATCTCATATTTTTTCCACCTTTTTAAAATTTAGAGCTTTCATCTGTACCCAATTCGAATGGAAAATTAAGAATATTCAATGTGATAATGGAAAAGAATATGATAATAGGTTGTTTCGGCATTTTTGTGGAAATAATGGTATCAATTTTCATTTCTCTTGTCCTCATACGTCATCTCAAAATGGAAAAGCCGAACGCAAAATTCGTACCATTAATAATATTGTCCGAACGTTATTGGTCCATTCTTCTGCACCTCCTTCTTTTTGGCATCATGCTCTACAAATGACCACTTATCTCCTTAACATACTTCCTACCAAAGGTTTGGCATATTCACCCCTTCTTCAAATCTTATATAATAAGGCCCCTTCGTATTCTCATCTTAGGGTCTTTGGGTGCTTCTGTTATCCACTATTTCCGTCCATCACAATTAATAAACTCCAGGCCCGTTCTACCCCTTGCGTGTTTTTGGGTTATCCGTCTAATCATCGTGGTTATAAATATTTTGATTTATCATCTAATAAAATCATCATTAGTCGCCATGTTATTTTTTATGAATCCCAATTTCCGTTTGCTAACATGAGTAGTCCCGTGCCTAATTCGTATAGTTTTTTGGATATCGATATCTCCCCATATATTATCCATCATTTATCGGAATTATCCCGTACCCAAAATCAACCAGCGGGCCCACTGCACGCTGGCCCCACTGTCCCATCATCTCGATCTAGTGGGCCAGACACACGGTCCAGTCCATCTCTCGAAACTGGGCCAGTGGTCCAGCCCACTGCTCCCGTTGATAATGTCCCAGTTATTGGGCCAACAGGCCCACTGCATGCTGGCCAGTCCAGTATCAACGTTGTTCCCGTTCTTGGGCCATTAGGCCCACTTCCTGCTAGCCAGTCCATTCCCGTCATTGCCCGAAATTCACCCATCTCCTCTTCGAGTCAAGGGCCGGTTACTCGTAGTAAAAGGGGTATTTTTAAATCAAAATGATATTTTAATCTTAATTTCAATGTCTCTAAATCCCCTCTACCCCGTAATCTTGTGTCTGTTTTAAATGACCCGAATTAAAAAATTGCTATGACCGACGAATATAATGCTCTTATTGATAATAAGAAGTGGGAGTTGGTACCCCGTCCATCTAGTGTTAATATTATTCGATCTATGTGGATTTTTACTCGTAAAGAAAATTCTGATGGTTCTTTTGCGAGTCATAAGGCTCGACTTGTAGGTGATAGTAAGACTCAGCAGGTTGGTGTAGATTGTGGTGAGACATTTAGTCCGGTGGTCAAGCCGGCTACCATTCGCACTGTGCTCAGCTTGGCTCTTTTAAAGGCATGGCCCATTCATCAGTTAGATGTGAAGAATGTTTTCTTATATGGTGATCTTAAGGAGACCATTTACATGCATCAGCCGTTGGGTTTTCGAGACCCCAAATATCCTCATCATGTCTGTTTATTGAAGAAGTCCTTGTATAGACTTAAGCAGGCCCCACAGGCTTGGTATAAGAGATTTGCAGACTATGTTTCATTTATTGGGTTTTCACACACCAGATTTGTTAATTCATTGTTCATATATCGCCGTGGTACTTCCCTGGCTTATATACTATTATATGTGGATGTTATTATCATGACTGCCTCTTTTGATGCATTACACAAGTCTATCATGACGATGCTCAGTTCTGAGTTTGCTATGAAAGACTTGGGGCCCTTGAGTTACTTTTTGGGGATTGTTGTCACTCCTCATGCAGGTGGGCTATTCTTATCACAACAAAAGTATGCAGATGAGCGAGCTGGTATGTCCTCATGCAAGTCCACTTCCATTTCAGTTGATACTAAAACCAAGCTAGGTGTTGCGACTGGCTCACCTTACGAGTATCTGACCAGCTATCGCAGTCTTGCAGGGGCTCTTCAGTATCTTACTTTCACGAGACCAAATATTACATATGTCGTACAATTGGTGAACTTGTTTATGCATGATCCCAGGATTAAGCACATGAATGCGCTTAAACGCATTATTCGATACGTCCAGGGGACACTTGACTATGGCTTACATTTATATCCTTCATCGACGTCTACACTTGTCTCGTATACAGATGCTGATTGGGGTGGTTGTCCAGACACCAGACGTTCTACGTCTGGCTATTGTATGTTTCTTGGTAATAATTTGGTCTCATGGTTTGCGAAGCGTCAGTCTATATTATCCCTCTCTAGTGTAGAGGGATAGCCAATGTGGTCTCTGAATCCTGTTGGTTACGTAATCTTCTTTTAGAGCTTCATTGTCCTATTGAGAAAGTTATCTTGGTTTATTGTGATAATATTAGTGTCATCTACCTTTCTGGTAATCCGGTTCAACACCAGCGCACTAAACATATAGAAATGGATATCCACTTTGTTCGCGAAAAGGTAGCTCGTGGACAAGTACATGTCTGCCATGTCCGTTTTGATGCAAAAAATAGCTTGTGAAATATGTGGTAAATCGAATAGGTTGAGCTGTTTTTTCCCCAAGTAAATCCAAATAACTTAGCTGCTAGTATATTAATTTTCATTGCAGTAATTTTTGTAGAATTTGCTTTCTAGACTTGGTTTTGTTAATTGATTTTTCGTATGTTGCGCTTACCTTATTTGGTGAAAATCAAAGAGGAAGCATAAATCTGTGAAGAAATAAGAAGATTTATGATTTTTCAGTCGAATATATCTCTAATTTATCCTTAAAATATTTGAAGAACTTCTCAGAAATCGTATGTACTCCATGAACAAGAAGAAGCCGAAGAAAAGCATGCTGGTGCAATGAGAATTAGAACTGAACTTTAGAATGCACGTAGATGTGGAACAAGAGAGTTTAACGGACGGAGGGTAAATATAGCCCGAAAATAGAATACAGGGGCAAATATAACCCTTAAGTTGGATGGGAAAATCTGACCCTTTTCCGTATCTTATAAGTGACATGATTCTATCAATATGTCATCACATAGAATAAGGTTGCTTTATGTAGCCAAAATTTAATATTGCTTGTTGCAGCATGTCGAAGTTCCAGTACCTACTCCGAACAAGGATGAGGTCTTGCTAAAGTTGAAGGCTACAAGCTTAAATCCATTAGACTTGAGATTTCAGAAAGGCGTGGCTCGTGCTTTTGTTCCTCACAAATTTCCCGTTATACCTTGTAAGTTCAATAATTTATTACATTAGTGTTGGGTGTGTGTGAAAAAGGTCCCACATTGGTACATGAAAATAAAAGTAGTATTTTACTTATAAGAGTGTTGGATACTCTTAATTGGTGTGAGACCTTTTGAAAAAAACCGTGCTGGTTTGGCCCGAAGCAGACATTATTACACCATATTAAGAGTATTTTTGAATTGTTTCAGTCAACAATTAGCTAATCTTTCTTGCTGATCGTTTATTGTCTTATTAAAACTATACACTTTTAATACGATATCTTTTTGAGGTGCAGGTACTGATGTAGCAGGGGAGGTTGTAGAGGTTGGATCAAGTGTTGTAAAATTTAAGGCTGGTGACCTTTGTGGCTCTTCTTAATCCACTTGTAAGTCCAATTCCCATCCGTTTTGGCTTGTTTTCAGTATACTTCAGTGTAAAGAGTAGTTACGCTAGCAATGCAATTTAACCGGGTATGTCATGTTAACGCTGTAGTTTTCAGGTTACCATATTAGTCTTGATATGGATAGTTACCTGTTGAGTGGAAAGATTATCTACAATGTCAGTGCTCAAAATATAATAGCTATGATGATATTCGTGTTCTTAATAACAGATAGGAGGTGGATTGGTGGAATATGCAATTGCAAAGGAGAGCTTTTTTGTTCCAAGGCCAGATGAGGTATCAGCTGCTGAAGGTGCAGGCCTTCCAATTGCTGCTCTTACAGCGCATAAAGCCCTTGTTGAAGTTGCTGGAATTAAATTAGATGGAAGTGGACCGCGTATGAACATTCTTGTCACGGCTGCCTCAGGTGGTGGTGGACATTATGCTGTTCAATTGGCAAAGTTGGATAATACTCACGTTACAGGGACATGTGGAGCTCGTAACATTGAATTCGTGAAGAGCTTAGGAGCAGATGAGGTTCATGACTACAAGACGCCAGAAGGAGCATCTCTTAAGAGTCCATCAGGAAAACGTTATGATGCAGTGATTCACTGTGCTAGAGGCATTCCTTGGTCAACATTTGAGCCTAATTTGAGTGACAATGGTAATGTCATTGATCTGACTCCTGGGCCTAGTTCAATGTGCACCTATGTATTGAAGAAACTGACGTTCTCGAAGAAGTAATTGCTACCTTTGATTTTGATTCCCAAAGAAGATAAAGAATTGAACTTGCTTGTTAGGTTGGTGAAGGAAGGGATGTTAAAGACTATGTTTACTCTAAGCATCCTCTAAGCAAGGCTCAAGATGCTTGGGCTAAGAGCCTTCATGTAATTCTTTTTGTACCTTTGCCTTTAGAGCCAATCTGTAGCTTTATTTCATTGCAAATTTCAGGTGATTCTTCTTTCAACATGGAATGGGTGGTTTCTGGTGCAATACTTAAAAGGGTTAAGAATTAACCTAAAAGTGTAGTAAAATAAATAGTACTTCAAATTCAAATCTTTTGTAGGAGAGTTTTTGCCAAAAATAGTTTTATTTTGTTTTTTATAATTTTAATTCATATAAGGATGATCATGTATAGTTCATGTAACTGAAATACAATCAATTCCTCCTCATAGTCATAGAAGTTTGGCTTTCAGCATGGTAGCTACTTGGAGTTTTTTGCTAATCTTTAGTAGGTGTCTCGCGATAGATTTTATATATTTATCACTTTATTTAAAATTTATAAATGTATTTGGTTATACTTCTCGAAGAGGAGAGAGAAGAGCATTTTATTTTAAACTTTCGAGGATGGAATTAAAAAACCAATTTGGAGCACTTTTTCAAATTTGGAATTAAAATATTTCTAACCAAACCCTGATTTTGCAATAAAGTAAAAAATATTTTGAAAAAAGTGAATAATTCAGCAAATGGGGTCTAAACTTCAAGATCACTCCTTATACTCTGCAATTTCATTTTTGAGATTGTGTTTAGTTAAGGCATGGAAGTGAGGACAATTTGGGTCCTTTGTTTGGACCGATTGCATCACTTTCTGCATACCAAGAAGGCATGAGAGGTAAGTTTGATCTTGTCTGAATTTTGTTTGAACCACACAGAAGCTGTGTGCCATATGACATCTCACATTTCATTGTGATGTTAAAAGTTGACCTTGACTGTTAATTAGAGAAAATGATCTCTTATTACCGGTTATCATTTGAATAGAAGAAAATTAACTCAATAAATAACTTTTCTGTTTTATTTATATATTTTTTATGATCTTTTATAAGAAAAATGATTATGTAACAAAATGACATTTGTAATTGGTCCTTTGTAGAAAATATGATGTCATTCCTTGCGTCAATCACAAGAATATTATAAAATAATTTTTATTGCATTTCTAAGATCAGAAACCCAAATTCGTGATTTTTTGCACTTTCGGTAGATATTACCCCACTGATTTTCTAGAATACTGTTGCCGGTCTCAGATTGTCATGAAATTCACCCGGTCCATGAAAAATAGGCGTGTGATCGACACACATTACTTTCGTCATGGCCGATGTAGCTTATTATTGCATTTCTAAGCCAAGAAACTCAAATTCGTGAAGTTTTGCACTTTCAGTGGATTTTCTAGAATCCGATCGACGGTCTCTGTTTGGCCTAAAATTAACCCGGTCCATCACAAACAGACTGGTGATCGACACTCATCACTTCGTCAAGGCCGACGTCACTTATTATTGCATTTCTAAGCCAAGAAACTCAAATTCGTGATTTTTTGCACTTTCGGTTGGTATTAGCACATAGATTTTCTAGAATCCGGTCAACGGTCTCTGATTGGCCTAAAATTCACCCAGTCCATCACAAACAGGCTGGTGATCGACACCCATATCTTCGTCATGGTCGACGTCGCTTGTTATTGCATTTCTAAGCCTAGAAACTCAAATTCGTGATTTTTTACACTTTGAGTGGGAATTAGCGCACATATTTTCTAGAATCCGATCGACAGTTTTTTATTGGCCTAAAATTCACCCAGTACATCACAAACATGCTGGTGATTGACACCCATAACATCGTCAAGACCGATGTCGCTTATTATTGCATTTCTAAGCCCAGAAACTCAAATTCGTGATTTTTTGCACTTTCAGTGGATATTAGCACACATATTTTCTTGAATACTGTCGTCGGTCTCTGATTGGACTGAAATTCACCCGGTCCATCACAAAGATGCTGGTGATCGACACCCATTACTTCGCCATGGCTAACATCGCTTATTATTGCATTTCTAGGCCAAGAAACTCAAATTCCTGATTTGTTGGACTTTCGGTATTTTCTAGAATCTGGTCGACGGTCTCTGATTGGCCTAAAATTCACCCAGTCCATCACAAACATGCTAGTGATCGACACCCAGTACTTAGTCAAGGACGTCGCGTATTATTGCATTTCTAAGTCTAGAAACTCAAATTCGTGATTTTTTACACTTTCGGTGGGTATTAGCACTAAGATTTTCCAGAATCCGGTCGACCGTCTTTGGTTGGCCTAAAATTCACCCGGTCCATCACAAAGATGCTGGTGATTGACACCCATAACATCGTCAAGGCCGACGTCGCTTATTATTGCATTTCTAATCTTAGAAACTCAAATTCGTGATTTTTATACTTTCAGTGGTTATTAGCGCACATATTTTCTAGAATTCGGTCGACGATCTCCGATTGGCCTAAAATTTACCCTATCCATCACAAACAGGCTGGTGATCGGCACCCATTACTTCGTCATGGCCGACGTCGCCTATTATTGCATTTTTAAAACACAGAAACTCCAATGTGTGATTTTTTGCACTTTCGGTTGGTATTAATGCACACAGTTTTTCTAATATCCGGTCGATGGTCTATGATTGGCCTGAAATTCACCCGGTCCATCACAACACATGCTGGTGATTGATACTCATATCTTCGTCAAGGTCGACGTCACTTATTATTGTATTTCTAAACCCAGAAACTCTAATTCGTGATTTTTTGCACTTTCGGTGAATATTAGCACACATATTTTCTAGAATCATATCGGTGGTCTCAGATTGGCCTGAAATTCACCGATCCATCACAACTATGCTGGTGATCGACACCCAAATCTTCGTCATGGCCGACATCGCGTATTATTGCATTTCTAAACCCAAAAATTCAAATTCGTGATTTTTTGCACTTTCGGTGGGTATTAGCACACAAATTTTCTAGAATCCGATCGATGGTCTCTGATTGGCCTGAAATTCACTCGGTCCATCACAAACATGCTAGTGATTGACACCCATAACATCGTTATGGCCGACGTCGCTTATTATTGCATTTTAAGCCCAGAAACTCAAATTCGTGATTTTTTGCACTTTCAGTGGATATTAACACACATATTTTCTAGAATACTGTCGCCGGTCTCTGATTGGACTGAAATGCACCCGGTCCATAAAAAACAGGCTTGTGATCGACACCCATTATTTCGTCATGGCTGACGTCGCTTATTATTGCATTTCTAAGCCAAGAAACTCAAATTCGTGATTTTTTGCACTTTCAGTATTTCTAGAATCTGGTCGACGATCTCTGATTGGCCTAAAACTCACCCGATCCATCACAAATCGGCTGGTGATCAACACCCATAACTTCGTCAAGGCCGACGTCACTTATTATTGCATTTCTAAGCCAAGAAACTCAAATTCGTGATTTTTGTACTTTCGGTGGAAGATTATGATAATGAGAGATTCACGTCTCTTATAACAATCTAAAAATGTTCTTGATCGTAGGATTACTAGTTAGGGTATTAGTAACCAGTTAGATCAATATGTATGTGGTGGTCTTTATCGGATAAAGATTAGTTGATCTCATTAACTAAATTACATACATAGATGATACATATAGAGATATGATCATTGAACCGACTCATTGAATAATTCCTAATGGTTAGAATTACCATAAACTGTCAGTAGGATATTTTCTTGAAGAATGTAATGTACTAGTTTTTCCTTTGACCTGAGATCATCATAGTAGTTGACATTTTATTTATTGTACTTTGATACCGGATGCCTATGGCCCTAGGGTGATAGTCGAAAGGATATTGGGTATGAGTAAACACTTGTAGAATTAGTGATTGGTCGAGATGGAATCTGTCAACTCTTGGTAATAAGTTGAAGCTCTATGTTGTCATGAATTATAAACGACTACTTTAGGACCTTGGTCAGGGCATTCGAATGAAAGAAGAAAAGAGTCTCTTAGATCATTCAATAGTTGGTTATATTTGACATCCAAGCATAGTTGATCACCTGTTAGGATTTGACAGTTGAACCATATCCTAGTGTGATTCGGAGCTATAAAGACAAAAGGAAATAATACATTATTCTTGTACAGGTTCTTGAGAGCAAATTTGTATACTTCATGCTATCCGGTCGTTAAGGATTATTGCTAGACGCCACCCTTGATTAGTATATTGATCGGATCAATTTGCTACCGATTTAGTATTGAACCTATGGGATCGCACACTAACGAGTGTTCTAATCTTTCTAAAGGAGTAATTATTTGTGTTTGATAATTAACTTATAAAAATTAGTTAGTCAAATAAATAATATTTAATCCGAATAGAACATTGTTATATTCTTTGCTAGCACATAGAATATAATTAATACTGTGAACAAATTGAATCTTACAATTTGGAATAGCAAAGAAAAATTGTATCTCTTGGTTGAAATAATTATCAATGTATATATGTGATATATATTTTGATATTTATAATTAATATTTATTTATACAGAGATATATGTAAATATTAATTAAGGACTTATGTATGATGTCTAATTAGAATTAGACTAATATTAAATAATTAGCTCCATCACGTGCACGTGTGTGATCCCATTTTGTATGGGATTGGTTCCTTAACTGAATCCAAATTCAATTTGAATTGGACTTGGAAAAATATTCCACCGTCCATCAATATTTCCTACTAGGTTACGATTTATTGATGTAATCTCTATATAAATAAGAGAGGTTGGTAACGTGAAGGACATAACAAAAAAAAACACAGCACAAAATTTCAAGAAAGCCAAGAAATCGTTTCTTCTTGTGCAATTATTTCAACACAATTATTTGTTCGAGGGTTTTATTAATCAAAGGGTTGATAGCAAGTATAAGTCTCGGTGTGGATACACATAGCCTTTTTGTACTATCGAAGAGATTTTAAATCGAGATTCTCCCTGTTAAATATACATAATATACACACAATATACATGTGTATATTATGTATATTTGGCTCTCGGTTTGGTTAAATTACCGTGTATATGATAGATAGTTTAGGTAAAGTTTTAGTCTCCTAGTTTAGGTAATGTTGTGGTGTTATTAGTATTGTACACTTACCATAATATTTGTATTACCATAATTGTATAGTTAGTGTCCAAGTAGAATAAGGTTTTAGGAGTAGAATAGGAATAGGATTATCCTATTATGAAAATATGTAAATTGTATATATACTATTTCAATTAGTGAAATAATCAAGGGATTATTTCTTTCATGGTATCAGAAGTCTAGGTCTTAAAATCCTCTCTAAAAAATCCACCCAATTTTCGTCCAACTTCATCGATTTCTGAACCCCTCCTCATCGGAATTCGTGTCGACGGTCTATCATCTCTTCCCAATTTTTTCTTCCAAATCTCTCAATCACATGTTGTTCTATCAATACGTCTACATCCCGGAACATGTTTCATCCTGCCCTTACAGTTTCTAACATCAAGAATCTCTCTTGTTCTTGAAATAGAAAACGTCCAATATGCGACGTCAGCCGAACTGTTCAAAATTCACGCACGATCGCATCAAGTCATCCATCACATAATTCCCGTGGCTCCTGAGGATACGGAGGTGCCAAGACGCGAGGATAATCCTAAGTTGTGGACGACTCTTGATGCCACCGTCCTTCAGTGGATATATTTCACAATTTCTACCGACCTTTTGCAAACAATTATTGAACCTGACGCTATGGCGCAGACAACTTGGGCTAGACTACGTGATATATTCCAAGATAATCAAAATTCTAGAGCTGTTACACTTGAGCAAGATTTCTCCCACGTCAATATGGAAGATTTCCCTAACGTTTCGGCTTATTGCAAAAGATTAAAGGAATTGGCGGACCAACTCCGCAACGTTGGCGTGCCAGTTTCGAATGATCGTTTGATCCTCCAAATGGTTTCAGGCCTCTCCGAGGCCTATAGTGGTGTTGACACGCTTCTTCGGCAAAGCAATCTGCTTCCGCAATTTTATCAAGCTCGTTCTGTGCATACACTCGAAAAAGCGGGCATGGCAAAAAAGGCGGCTACCGGTGCTAGTCCCGTGGTCATGATGACCGAGTCCATGGTTCATCCTACCGGTTCCAACAACTAGGGCCAAAACCGCAACAACGGTGGCGGCAAAAAGGGTGGAAATAAGAAAAATAATTGTAGAATTGCGGCGGCAGCCGGCACAGTGGTGGTGGCCCTCACAGTGGTCACCAGCAGCAGCAGTTTTGGGCCCCACAGTCACAATTTGGGCCAAACAATTTTCCACCCCACTGGCAGTGGGCTGCCCAGCAGGGGTACTTGGGCCTCGGCGCCAACAAGCCCATCACGCAGCGGCACCCACTTCTACCGACATCGAAGCTGCAATGCACACGCTTGGTTTAAATCCTCCGGATCCAAATTGGTATATGGACACCGGTGCCACTACCCACATGACATGCGATTCAGGTACGCTCTCGTCTTATTCCAATTTGAGCAACCCTCGTGGCATAATTATTGATAATGGTAATTCTATTCCAATTTGTGGTTATGGTCATAAAACTTTGTTTCCCCCTCATCCACCCCTTATCTTGAAAAACACCCTACATGCCCCTCAAATTGATTAGAAACTTAGTGTTTGTCCGTAAATTCACTACTGACATTTCCGTTTCTATTGAATTTGATCCATTTGGTTTCTCTATGAAGGATTTCAAGACGGGGAGTCCTCTCATGAGATGTGATAGTAGGGGAGATCTTTATCCTATCACACCCAGTTCCGGTTCATCGAGTCAAGCCTTGCCGTCAATGTTTGCAGCCCTTGCTCCTTCCTTGTGGCATGCTCGTCTTGGTCATACGGGGTCGTCTATTTTGTTGTCATTAGATAAAAATAATTTTATTTCATGTAAGGGTACGCATAGTACTCCAAATTGGCAGTCTTGTTCTTTAGGAAAAATTGTAAGGTTGCCATTTATAGACTCAAATTCGCATACTTTAATGCCATTTGATATTATTCATATCGACTTATGGGCGTCTCCTGTTCTTAGTTGTTTGGGTCATCGGTACTATGTTCTCTCTTTGGATGATTATTCTAAGTTTTTACGGACTTTTCCTATAGCGAAAAAATCTCAATTTTTTTTCATCTTCTTAAAATTTAGAGCATTCATTAGAACCCAATTCGAACGGGAAATAAAAAATATTCAATGTGATAATGGTAAAGAATATGACAATGGGGTGTTTCGGAAATTATGTGCTAATAATGGGATCAATTTTCGGTTTTCTTGTCCTCGTGCATCTTCACAAATGGGAAAGTCGAACGCAAAATTCATATCATTAATAACATTGTTCGAACTTTATTGATTCATGCTTCCGTACCCCCGTCTTTTTGGCATCATGCTCTACAAATGGCTACATATCTCTTTAACATAATTCCTTCCAAAGGTTTGACATATTCTTCCCCCCTTCAAATTCTATATAATAAAATCCATTCGTATTCACATCTTAGGGTCTTTAGGTGTTTGTGTTATCCGCTATATCTGTCCACCACAATTAACAAACTTCAGGCCCGGTCTACTCCATGTGTGTTTTTGGGTTTTCCGTCTAATCATCGTGGTTACAAATGCTTTGATTTATCCTCTAATAAAATCATCATTAGTCACCATGTCATTTTTTATGAATCCTAATTTTCGTTTGCTAAGGTGAGTAATCCCGTCCCTAGTTCGTATAATTTTTTGGATGATGGTATATCCCCGTATATTATTCATCATTTTTCGGACATGTCCAACACCCAAAATTCTCCAGCGGACCCACTGCCCGCTGGTCCCACTGGTCTGTCACAACCAACAATTCACAGTAGCGTCACTGGGCTAGTTTTAGGGCCAGTCTAGCCCAATTCTGGAACTGGTCCAGTTTCTGCATCTGTTTACCGTGTTGGGCCAGCAGGCCCACTGCCTGCTGGCCAATCCGTCCCGAGTTCAGAAAATTCCCAATTCTTCCTCGAGTCATAGACTGGTCACTCGTAGTCAACGGGGTATTTTTAAACCAAAAAGATATTTTAATTTAAATTATAATGTTCTTAAATCATCCTTACCCCGTAATCATGTATCTGCGTTAAATGACCCGAATTGGAAAATTGCTATGACCGATGAATATAATGCTCTTATTGATAATAAGACGTGGGAGTTGGTGCCTCGTCCATCTGGTATTAATATTATTAGGTTTATGTGAATTTTTGCTCATAAGGACAATTTAGATGGTTCATTTGTCCGACATAAGGCGCGGCTTGTGGGTGATGGTAAGACTCAGCAGGTTGGTGTGGATTGTGGTGAGACATTTAGTCTGGTGGTCAAGCCGGCTATCATTCGCAATGTGCTTAGCTTGGCTCTTTCGAAAGCATGGCCATTCATCATTAGATGTAAAGAATGTTTTCCTACATGGTGATCTCAAGGGAACAATCTATATGCATCAGCCTTTGGGATTTTGGGATCCCAAACATCCTCATCATGTCTGTTTGTTAAAGAAGTCCTTATATGGGCTTAAGCAGTCTCCACGGGCCTGGTATAAGTGGTTTACCGACTATGTTTAGACTATTGGGTTCACTCACAGCAGGTCGGATAATTCATTGTTCATCTATCATCGTGGTTCGTCCTTGGCCTATATTCTGTTATATGTGGATGATATTATTTTGACTGTCTTCCAATGCCTTACACCAGTCTATCATGACAATGCTCAGCTCTGAGTTTGCTATGAAAGACTTGTGGCTCTTGAGTTATTTTTTGGGGATTGCAGTCACTCGTCATGCAGGTGGGTTGTTCTTATCCCAGCGAAAGTATGCAGCTGAGATCATTGAGAGGGCTGGGATGTCATCCTGTAATTCCACTTCCACTCCAGTTGATACTAAGCCCAAACTTGGGGCTGCAGTCGGCGCATCATACGAGGATCCGACCCGCTATCGTAGTCTTGCATGGACTCTTCAGTATCTTACATTCACGAGACCAGATATTACGTATACCGTACAGTAGGTGTGTTTGTTTATGCATGCTCCCAGAGTTGAGCACATGAATGCGCTCAAACGCATCCTTCGGTATATTCAGGGTACACTTGACTATGGCATGCATTTATATCATTCATCAACGTCAACACTTGTCTCGTATACAGATGCTGATTGGGGTGGCTGTCCGGACACCAGACGGTCTACGTCTGCCTATTGTATGTTTCTTGGTAATAACTTGGTCTCATGGTCTGCGAAGCGTCAGTCGACTTTATCCCGTTCCAGTGCAGAGGCCGAGTATTGAGGGGTAGCTAATGTGGTCTCTGAATCATGCTGGTTACGTAATTTGTTGTTAGAGTTTCATTGTCCCATTCAGAAAGCGACTTTGGTTTATTGTGATAATATTAGTGTCATCTACCTTTCTGGTAATCCGGTTCAGTACCAGTGCACTAAACATATCGAGATGGGCATCCACTTTGTTCGCGAAAAGGTTGCTCGTGGTCAAGTTCGTGTCTGACATGTCCCTTCCAGGTATCAAATTGCCGACATCTTTACAAAGGTCTTCCCTCGGTCCTTTTAGAAGATTTTAAGGACAGTCTCAGCGTTCGAAGACCGCCCGCTATGACTGCGGGGTGTGTTAATATACATAATATACACACAATATACATGTGTATATTATGTATATTTGGATCTCGGTTTGGTTGAATTACCGTGTATATGGTAGATAGTTTAGGTAAGGTTTTAGTCTCCTAGTGTAGGTAATGTTGTTGTGTAATTAGTATTGTACACTTATCATAATATTTGTATTACCATAATTGTATATTTAGTATTCAAGTAGAATAAGATTTTGAAGTAAAATAAAAATATGATTCTTCTATTATACAAATATATAAATTATATATATATTATTTTAATTAATGAAAATAATTAAGAAATTATTTTTTTTCCTCTCCACCAGGTTTGTCTGATATTCTTTCTTCTGACATGTGAATAAATTTTAAAATACAATGAGACCAAAACTTTCTCTCTTCAATTTTTGAGTCATAACAAACAAGTGTTATAAAATACAATGAGAAAGTTTAGTTATGAAATCCTTACTCAAAATTTGTCAATCCAATCTAATCCAATCCAGTCAGCCTTGTTTGTCTATTTTCTCAATAGCTAAACTTTCTCTCTTCAATTTTTTTTGTTTTACACTGATGTTCCATTTTCGCATAGGAGCCCAACTATGATTATATACAGATTCGCACCGTGTAGAATCTATTTCTGGCCACCCAAGATTTTTCCATGTCGCTCGAAGCTACATCTCTTATTAAGGTTGGAGACTTATCCACTGCACCTAGCATAGCAGAGTTCCTAATGGCTACTGAATCAGCTCCAACTGCCTACAACTTACAGAAGAAATTACGGCGATCAAGAACTGCTCCTGCCATGGTGTCCATGAGCGACCTACACATGACTCAATCTGTCCGCTTTGGGCCTACTTCTCTCGTCAGACAGGCAGCTTTTCTGCTTGTAATTTACCTCTCTCTCGGTGTCGTCGTCTATTCCTTCAACCGTGACCACTTCTCTGGAGTTGAGACTCACCCAGTTGTTGATGCTTTTTACTTTTGCATCGTCACCATGTGTACTATTGGCTACGGCGATATTGCTCCGATCACTCCTTTCACCAAAGTCTTTGCTTGTATATTTGTGCTTGTGGGTTTTGGGTTCATCGACATTTTGCTTAGTGGGGTCGTTAATTATGTACTTGACTTGCAAGAGAACTTGATATTAACCGGCAGGCAACGACGATTAGCTAGTCATGGGCGTGGCGGATTTATGGATTGCATAGTTGATGTAGCCAAGGGAAGAATGAGAATCAGATTGAAAGTTGGTTTGGCTCTAGGTGCTGTGCTTTTGTGCATCGGGTTGGGATCACTGGTGTTATATTTCCAGGAGAATTTGGATTGGATCGATTCAGTTTACTTGTCGGTAATGTCTGTTACAACTGTTGGATATGGTGATAGGGCTTTCAAGACTCTACCTGGAAGGTTGTTTGCTTCAATTTGGCTTTTATTTTCCACACTTGCTGTGGCACGCGCTTTCTTGTATTTTGCAGAGGCAAGGATTGACAAAAGGCACAGGAGAATTGCCAACTGGGTATTGCAGCGTGAAATCACCATTGAAGATCTGTTTGCCGCTGACCTTAACAACAATGGTTTCCTTAGGTAAACCATTAAATAATATTCTCTCTGTTCCAATTCATATGACACACTTTTCTTTTTACTTTTTAGTCATTAAAAAGGAATGACTAACTTTACACTTTATCTTTTACGCTTAATAAGATGATTTATAACTACATAAATATTTTTGATTTGTTTTAAACCACAAGATTTAAAATTCTTTTTTATTTCTTAAACTTCGTGTCCAATCAAAGTACATCATATAAATTGGGATGGAGGGAGTACTACGAATATCTAAAGACCCGCCTAAACTTTTATTCAAATTCCATTAAACCAGGCATGATCCTAATTACTCCTTGTACTTGACTTTTTTATAATGGTTACCCCTCAAATAATAATTGCTCCTAGTTACTCCTAGCTTTTCTATAATTCAAGCGATTTCAAATGAGAGTGTAAAATATCAGGCACATCATATTAATCTGATATGTAAAAAAATCCCTTTTCCCATTCCAGTGCCTATTTCCTTATGTCCCTCCATATATCTTCTCCTACGAGTTTTTCTTTTGAGGGTAACGATTATAGAAAAGCCACGTATAGGGGTCATTAGGATCAGTTTTTGTTTGAGGGGTTAGCGATTATAGAAATGTCAAGGACAAGAGGGTAATTAGGACCAAGTATAATTTAAGGCGGAATTAAATAAAATGTCCTAAATTTAGGGGGTCTTTAGGTATTCTGCCGTAATTCCTCTTTATTTCTTCCAACCCAAAATTCACTAAACAGTATGTTATTATTACAAATGCTGCCTTAACAGTATTCTGCCATAAATTTGGTCACCTTTGAGTTCATCAACTCATTATTGACTTTTGTCTTCCTTCTGTCAGAATATATGTGGGATTCATAAACACAGAAACAAAAAGGATGAGAAAATTATGTATCTTGAGTCATAATATTCTTCTGCATTGAGTGAGGACTTGAGATTAACCATACTTGTTACTACATGTTATGTTAGCACTTGTGTGTTCTGAATTGAGCCTCAATCTTTACTCTCCTCCTCTCTTAATGTTTGCATAGTATGATGTGATACTACAAATTTGATTAGAGTGGAGAAATGATCATATCGGACACCTCTTTATGTAATGTTTCACATGTCTCTTGATATGGTCAGTTCATTAATAGCCATCATAAATAAGCCAGTGAATCTTTCCTCTAGATTAAAAAGGGGCAGCCTGGTGCACAAAGCCGTTAGCAGGGTCCGGGAAAGGACCATACCCCAAGGGGTGTGATGTAAACACCCTCTTTCCAACTCGAGTATTTGAGGTAGAAATAAGGATAACAGACAGTTGGAATAGCAGTGTACTGATAGTGCGTTGGCTGTCAATGCTTTTGCTTCCCTTTTAGGTTCTGTAGAATAAGCGTACATCCAATTGGTTTGAAACTTAACCATTTAAAAAGAACATTGTGACTCTAAATTTTGGTAACTCTTTGATTTCTTCATTCTACTTCCCTCAATAGTTCATTGCTGCAAATTAGATTATGTTTTACCGTTTTACATTAACCATGACTAGGCCATACATGAAATCGGGATATCAACTATTGTGGAGACATACATTCTCTTCCTTTTTTAAAAAAAAAATAATAGTGGTGTTTGACAACTCCATCTTTGTGAGTTTACTCATATTATACTCCATCTCCAATCTTTGGGCCTACCAACGCTTAAGCAGAAGAAAAGAAATCACCTAGCGATTTTTGTCTCTTCTAGAATTTGAACCCGGACCTCCAAGGTTTCACTCCTTCATTGACGGATAGCCACATCATTGGGGGCTACATAACTTTTATAATCTAATTATCTTTGTCCTATATTATGTGACAGTTTTGTTTGTCATGACATAATAAGTCAACTTGACTTACATGTTCTATTAGTATTGTAGAAAGAAACATTGAGAAGTTAATTTTCATAGAAAAAAGACACTTCCTTTAATAACCTATATTTGTAAATTTATTTGAATTTGAATATTTGGAGCATATAAAAGACATAATTTGGATGGAGGGATTAAAAGCCTTTTCTTTTGCAATGCTGCACAGCAAATCAGAATTTGCCATCTACAAGCTCAAGGAGATGGGAAAGATCAGTGAGAAAGATGTAATGCAGATATGCAATCAGTTCAACAAGCTTGACGAAAACAACTCTGGGAAGATAACATTACCCAGACTCCTGCAGAGTCATTTATAGCAAAAATTCTTTGGCCACCATGTAGTATCTGCAAATTTCAAGAAAAAGGTTAGTTGTCACAAACGTTTGAGTTCACATTTTTGCTATTCCATTTTTCTTTTCTTGGAAAACAAATTATATTTGTATATGGTACGTAAATTTGACCCCAAGGAAAAGATGTGAATACCCCAAAGAAGGATTCTAACAGATGTGGTTTGTCGAGGAAACTTTGTTGAAGCTAGATGGGTTCCTAATTTCTGTTTCATAGGATATGAGACTCTCAACGATGAACCCTCAAAGAGTATATATCTTTTTATTGTCATATGATAGAAAATTGTTCAAAATGCAAAAACCAAGGGGAAGCTTAACTAGAATAAGATTTTTATTGTTTTTGCAATTGCTTTTAGGTGATCCTTGCATGCTTTGTTGTAGATTATACTAATATGAGAAGCAAGTAAAGGTTTCCTTTATTGAAAGAAGCTATATGTCAAAAGATGATAGAGTGACTACTCAAGAATGCACCAAAAAGAAGCACCCATATCGGTTATGATTCCTATTCAAGCATTCTCATTCAATGTCAATGCTGCCTTGTTTTTTTTTGTTTCAAAATTCCTTTCTGTCTACTATTCTTACATAAGCAAGTTGCAGGAAGTAAACGAAGTCTTTCCTTTCGAAATCCACTCCTAAAGTTACGTCTTTCCGTACTGGGACTATGAAGTTGCATGTTTAAATCCCAGCGGTGGCAAAGCACTAGGGATTTCTTCCCATCTGTCTAAGCCTTAGTGAGCAGAATTACCCGATACCTGCACTCAAGAGGTAGCAAGTATCGGGTGAAACTTGTTGAGCTGCGCGCAAGCTTGCCCAAACACCATTGTCATTAAAAAAATAGATAGTTTCCTTATAAACTGGTCGGGTTATCATGTCCTCTCGTCAAATGAATGTCAGTTGCCCTCTTTTTCGTGCTTGTTCTGATCTGTCTATTGAAACTTTTCTTATAGGTGTAGGATATAACATAGCTGATTTTCAAGAACATCTCGTCTCTTTTGCTTCTGGAATGTGGTTTGCCTTTTCATGCTGTAATTCTATTTTTAGCTTTTGCTTGGCCCCTCAAGTCTGGTTTTAAGGGGTTGGTTTTTTATGAGCCTACAGAAAGATTTTCCTTTCACCTCTTAATCAGACTTCTCATACTTTTATGTGTCCCCAAAATCATATGCTGTAAACTAGTTATTTTCCAATTTGTAACTCTGGAAAGATAAAATAAGTTCATAGACACCTTAAAGTGGTCATTCAAAAGGGCTGGTCTGCGAGAGTTAAAAGAAGTAGAAGATCTCTATGTGTTACTCCATGATTCAAAAGCTTCTCTATTTTAGGTGTAAACATGTATTGCCTGACACTATTCACCCATTCTTCAAGATTCAGAAAGTCATATTAGATATTAGCTTTTTGCATGCTTTTGTTTGAGGACCTAATCTTAACCTGTCCGGATCAAATGCATCACCTTTTTCTGTTTGAATAATGAATCTTTTGTGGTTTCAATGTGTATAACGATGAAATCTCTCCTTTTAGGGCAGTCTAATACAGAAAAACTGTTTGTCTTATTTCTCTTCACTGTTTTTTTTCTTATTATAATTACCTGCCCTTGTTTTTAAGTGTATATTTGTCTTGGCCCTTGATTGGGTACACTCAACTCACCAGGACAAGAATAGTGAACCTGTAAGAAGTTTATTATCTTACATTCCTCAATGAGCTTAGTGTTCGGATCTTCACATGATGTTCATCGACCTAGAATAGGCGAACCTGTAAGAATAGTGTTCGGAGGCTGGTGGAGGGAGAGGTAGAAGGATCTTCACATGGTGTTCATCGACCTGGAAAAAAGGCATATGACAAAGTTCCCGGGGAGAGTCTTTGGAGATGCTTGGAGGTTAAAGGTGTGACGGTGGCATATATTAGGGAAATTAAGGACATGTACGATGGAGCCAAGGCCCGGGTAAGGACTACGGGAGGAGACTCGGAGCACTTTCCGGTGGTGATGAGGCTGCATCAGGGATCAGTTTTTAGCCCCTTTTTATTTGCATTAGTGTTGGATGAACTGACGCGAAATATCTAAGGGGAGGTATCATGGTGTATGTTATTTGCGGACGCCATAGTTTTGATTGAAGAGACTCGCGACGGAGTTAACGCTAAGTTGGAGGTTTGGAGACAGACCCTGGAGTCCAATGGGTTCAAGTTGAGCAGAACCAAGACGGAATATTTGGAGTGCAAGTTCAGCGACGTGGTGCATGAGGAGGGCGTGGAAGTGAGGCTTGAGGCACAGGCCATCCAAAAGCAAGGAAGTTTTAAGTATCTTGGGTACATTATCTAAGAAAATGGAGAGATTGATGACGATGTCACACACCGTATTGAGGCAGGGTGGATGAAATAGAGGCTCGCCTCTAGAGGCTTGTGTGATAAAAAGGTGCCACCAAAACTTAAAGAAAAGTTCTATATAGTGGTAGTTAGACCTACTATGTTGTATGGGGCTAAGTGTTGGCCAGTCAAGAAGTCTCACGTCCAGAAGATGAAGGTGGTGGAGATGAGGATGTTGCGATGGATGTGTGGGCATACTAGGAAGGATAGGATTAGAAATGAAGTGATCCGGGATAAGGTGGGAGTGGCCTCGGTAGAGGACAAGATGCGGGAAGCGAGGCTGAGATGGTTCGGGCATGTCTAGAGGAGAGGCATAGATGCCCCGGTAAGGAGGTGTGAGAGGTTGGCCTTAGATGGGTTCAGAAGAGGCCGAGATAGGCCGAAAAAGTATTGGGGAGAAGTGATTAGGCAGGACTTGGCGCAGTTGCAACTTACCGAGGACATGACCTTAGATAGGAGGTTGTGGAGGACGCGTATTAGGGTAGAGGGTTAGGTAGTAGTACGGTCTCGTGTATCCTTCCTTACTAGCAGGCGTATTGCTACCTTGTAGGTTCTTGTCTTTCGATTTCCTATTATTATATGCTATTTCTTGTACTCTGATTATCGTACTAGTTGATGCATTTACTGTTAAATCCTCCATTTTGCTTATCTACAGTATTTTGTCATGAGCATTTTACTTTACTTTACTTTCTTCAAACCTTATCTAACCTTTTTTGTCATATTGTCATGTTTTCCCTTAAGCAGAGGGTCTTTCGGAAACAACCTTTCTACCTCCCAAGGTAGAGGTAAGGTCTACATACACTCTACCCTCCCCAGACCCCACCATGTGGGATTACACTGGGCATGTTGTTTTTGTTGTATTCCTCAGTGAGCTTATCATTGATATAGTCCCCTGCCATACGTGGAAAAGAAATGGGAGAGCAACAAGTTCAAGAAAAGGGAGAAAAAGTGATAGAAACTCTTTACCATAAAATAATATCACTAAACAAATGTCTTGTAAGGTAAAATAGCATACAGAATCGAATACTAAAAGATGTGGCAAGGAAAGCTAAAGTAGAAATCTATATACACAAACTAGCAAAACCTTCATAGTTCAAATTTCTCAAAACTGCAAAATACAAACACCAATGTCTGTACAATGAAAATAGCACTTGGCATGAGTTTGAAAGCAAAGAGGAACCTAATAAAAACAGAAAGAAGGATGGGTTGTATCGTCTAGTATAGGGGAAAGGAGTAGAGTAAAATAAGGGAAAATTAGTAGTGGCTTTAGCACTATGATGTATTCTAGGAAATTAGTCATAGCATAAAAAGAAAAGATGATATTGCAAATGTTTAATGTGATAATTAATTGTGTAAATATAAATAGTGATGTTGGCAGAGACGATGAGAACTGTTAATGTAATCGTCTGCGTGACTAGTGTTAGGAATATTTATACCTCCTATATTGAGTATAATATGTAGAGGATTTATACTCCTATTGGTTATAGTAACTTTAATGTAGTAGTTATTTTCTTAATGTATTTGTATCGAGCCGAGAGTCTATCAGAAACAATCTCTCTACCTTCTTAAGGTAGGAGTAAGGTCTGCATCGACTCTATCCTCCCGGACCTCACCTGTGGGATTACGCTGGGTTTGTTGTTGTTATCTGAACTACTAAAAAGTAATTGAAACATTCTAAAATTGGACTCATGCAGGTGGCCATTGAAGCATGGAAGAACACTCGTGACTGCACAGATTTCACACCAGAAGATTACGAGGACATTACTCGTATATTCACGGGGTCCAGAGAAAAATAAACAGAAAAGTAACTGCTGAACATATAGTGGTTGATATTCACAGTATCCTGTCAGATGGGAAAGTTGAGCCCACAACCACCAGTTTGGAGATATCACAGACCAAGAGGGAATCCATTCGGCCCTGCAGGCTGTGTGATAGGTAGGTGGCTTATGGAAGTCGGAGTCGATCCCTGTTGTACAGGCCCGCATTGTTCTCATGTATGTGTTTGTGTTGCTCTCCTCTTTAAGAGTTCACCAGAAGTTCTATCCCTTTAGGTGGGATATGTTGGATTATGGATCTAGCTGATTTTACCCCCATTGAATCTGATAGTACAGTAAGTTCTTGTACCTGTAACATATGCAAACAAAGTGTAATTGTACTTGTAACGTATGCATTTATGTAAAATGTAGAGTCTAATGTGATGTATGAATGTGCCTTCTACCGATGAACATATTTATTTTGTTTGATTAATTAGTGTGTTCAGTTCAGGACCTAGTAACTAGGCAACCTGTACGCCCCTCTCTGTATTTTATGAGATTGGACTCACAATAAGGTAAAATTTATCTTACGAGACATGGATGAGGCTGCTGTGATGCTTTAATGTTTGATTGGAACTTTTGGTCTAAAAATGAAGAATATCGTGTTTATAGAACGGCTGAAATCTAAGTCGTTTTGACGTGCCATACGATATGGTTTATCCTGACTTTTAGATGAATATGTGAAAGATAGGTTGCCCCGTTTATGCTCAACTCATTCAAAGAGTAGAGATGACTGTAATGCCTAATAGTCATGATATGCAGCTGTGGGTGTACCTTTAAGGTTAAACTGGAAAGCCCGAATAGAGTGATTTTGAAGAACAAGAATACTGCTGCTTTCACCATCTTAGCTGCAGAAGTTAATTCACTGAAGTGCCAAGTTCCGATGAATGTGATCATTTAGAGAGATTATAGATGAAAAACAAATCTAATTCTAACAGTTCCCTTCAGTTGAGATTGCGTCAAAAGCATGGACATTATCATCGGTTGAGAATATGCATGGACGTCGATATAGAAAAAAGAAAATAAAAATATAACAAATCACTAAAAACTATGAACTTTGGAAATTTTCAAAAGAATAAAAAGTTGCGGAGAGCATGGATCGAACACGCGACCTTCAGATCTTCAGTCTGACGCTCTCCAAACTGAGCTATCCCCGCTTAATGAAAGGTTCTTGTTTTGAAGCAAATTGGCCTATCATCCATTGGCATAATAGTTATGCCATAAAATAAGAGGGCACATAAAATATAGGACAAGCTTAAGCTACCCCTTTCTTTCTTAAAATTCTTTTTCATTTTCAGAGAATCATGGAATTGTTATCTTCTGATCTTACAATATCTAATACTTCCTATAGGAATAACTATCTACGACCACAAGTCTCATGCCAAATTAGATTGCAGGATCAATCTATTTTGTCCAATTAATTTTTTTTTTAAATACAAAGAAACTTGACAAGATCATTTTCTTCTATCCAAATTTGTAAAGGATATGTCGAACCATTTCCATTTCCCAGGGACCATTAGCGGTAATCTTCGGCCTGGCTTTTTCACGTACTTTTAAATGGAACATATATTTTCTTCTGGGCATTATTATGACTTACGAGACTAGTCTGGCTTTTCATCACACGAGATAAGTAAATACTTATAGAGATTATATAATAATTCTCCATATATTTTGTAATTAGAATTTTGATGTAATTATGGAAATTACATATCCTCATACAATTAGGATTTGTACTTGTAAACAACTATATATATTGTATCGGTGAGAAGCCTCCAATCAAGGAGAATTTCATAATTCTACATGGTATCAAGACCCAAACCCTACCCCTAAAAACTGGCGCCCCGCTTCCTCCTTTTTCTTTCGCCGCCGGCAACCCCTCCAAAACCGGCGCTTCCTTCTCTTCTTTTTTTTCTTCCACCACCGGCACCCAACCCTAAAATCTGGCACCCTTCTTTTCTCCTTCACGCAGCCAGCAACCCTTGCCCATGGCTTCTCCCGTCTATTCCTCCTCCACCCACGACACACATCCGGCCTTTGTCGTGACGAACATCAAGAACTTCATCCTTTTAATTCTTGATCAAGAGGATGGTCAATACTCATCGTGGGTTGAACTATTCCGAATTCATGCATGTGCTTACAATGTCCTTGATCACATCGACGCATCCACCCCCCTTTCATCCGACGTTGACAACCCAACATGGAAGCGCCTCGATGCGATCGACAAACAATGGATATATGGAACCATATCCAAGGATTTACTTCATACCATTATGAAGACAGGTGATTCGGCTCACGACTTATGGACGAGGCTAGAAGAAATCTTTCTAGACAACAAACATACACGTTCCATATATTTGGAGGAACAATTTAACAACATCCGTCTTGAGAACTTTGCTAACATGTCAAACTATTGTAAACAACTTAAATTAGTTGCTGATCAATTGTCTAATGTTGGCACTCTGATTTTCGACACAAAGATGGTGCTGCAACTTATTAATGGGTTGCCGAAAGGTGAGTACGATACACTTGCGATGATGATCCAGCAAACTGACCCACGCCCTAGCTTCAACAAGGCCCGATCACAATTTCTGTCAAAAGAGACTAGACGTGCCAAACAAGACAAACATAATCATAAGGCATTGGTAGTAGACGCACCACTGACCACCCATGCACCCGCCGGACCACCACAACCCGTGGACCACCACAATCAGCATGGTCGCTGAGGTGGTGGCAAAGGCCAAGGACGAAGAAACAACCACGACAACAAGGGAAGGGGCCGACCCAATTTCGGTGGCCAGCCACAGCAGCCCCAGTCTCCATATCCGTGGGACAACCTAATGTTGTGGCCCACCCCTGGAATTTGGGCCTCATCCCCTTGCCCTTACCCAACCAACCCGGCACAACACCCAAGTTCAAGTTCGAGCATTCTGGGCCCAGCTCCTGGCCCAAGTCACACGGGTCAGCCACACCAAGCCCACCTCTCGACGACCCAACAGCAACAGCAGGCATACGATCTTATGACCCCTACCGAACTAAGTCAGGCCTACAGCACTATGAACCTCCAGCAGCCCGACGATGCATGGTACATGGATACGGGGGCCACATCCCATCTCACTCATAACTTTGGTAATCTCCCTCAACTGTTTGATTTGCGCAATCCTCAATGTATTTTGGTCAGAAATGGCAATCACATTCCAATTCAAGGTTATGGCACCACATAAACACCACCACCTCACCCTTCATTTACCCTAAAAAATGTCATATACGCGCCTAACATCATTAAAAACTTAATCTCTGTTAGGAAGTTTACTAGTGACAATTCTGTATCGATGAGAAGCCTATATATATTGTATTAATGAGAAGCCTCCAATCAAGGAGAATTTTATAATTCTACAAATACCTCAAATTCTTCATTCTTTACTATTATTACAAGCTTTCATTAAGTTTATTCATCCTAGAGCCCAAAGAAACAACATGATATCTGAACTCACGAGCGAGCAGCAAAAGACACGGGGGACGGCTAAAATAAACTCTTATTTTGTAACTATATGTCAACAGTTCATCAATAGTACATCATCAAATTCATCCCTTAACTTATCTCCTTCTAGTACGCTTTATTCTATGTCCCCCGTAGTCATAGGAACAACAATGGGATGCCACACCGGAGTTCTATTCCCATATATGTTACATGTGACTCGTCATAATCCACTCACATCCAACTTCACCAAATATAAGTCATCGTACGGTTGGAACTGGTTTGGCAGCGACACCAGTTCTGCTGTCATTCCACTCAAATTTCCCGTGAACAGGAGCCACTCGCATTTCTTACTAAAGCATACGTGATTTAGTCTCTCCTTATCCGCTTCTTCAAATCCCTTCTCCCCTGCCACGTGGATCCTCCGGAGACATGTGTTGTCTGGATAAATGAGGTAGATATTGAAGCAATTGATGTTATCCGGATTATGCCTGTTGGAAGAAAATGCAATCAACTTTCCGTCGGGTGATCAGATTGGCATTGTATCAATCCATCAGTCCATGGTCCCTCCGTTAGCTGATGGATTTCTCCCCCCTCAAGCTCTCCCTTAATAGCATCCATAATATACAGATTTTTGTGCCCCGAACGGCTTGAACGGAATACCACGTGCTTCCCATCCGGCGAGCAAGAAGGGAAGGCATTATTTCCAATCTCCTTTTCCGTGAGAACTTTTATTTCTACTGGAATTTCCCAGCAGTCATCAATATTAAGGTTTAATGAGTTGAATGAAACCCGTGCGATTTGCACTATTTCTTTTACAGAATCAAATACATATCCAACTGATGTATAAATCACATTTGGTTCAGTTGAAGACCATGAGTTGTCAAAAACTGTACGACCTTTGAACAATGTCCACTTTTTGGAACCATCTGATTTGAAGATATTGAGGCATGTGAATTTTGGGTTGAATGGAACAAAGTCACCTAAGGGAGAGAATGAAGGGAATGTTCCATTAAGCCTCAGCATTGTCAGTCCTTTCCATCAAGCCTCAGCATTGTCAGTCCTTTCTCTGGAGAATTTATCGGGTCCAAATAACTAATTGTTGTGTCTCCTAATGATGACTCGCCTCGGTATCTATGATAACTGAGAAATGTAGACTTAGGAGAGAAGAATGGATTATAATGGTGGGTGGTAGGGTTAAGTAACTCAGTCACCGGATAGAACTTGTGCGACTCAATGTCAAAAATATCAATGTGGCGATAGCTCTTCCCGGGTCTTCTGGTAGCAATAACAATCATTAGTCTGGAGCTGTGTGAGATTGTTGTAGGAGTAAAGTGGAAACTTCTGGAATGTTCTAGATCAAATGAAGATTGAGTGAAAGATCAGTGAGAGAAAATGGAAAGAACTTTATTTCATCTCAAAATATAAAGTTGTAAATGAAAATAGAGAAGGAGAGCCTATATATATCTGAGCTTAAAACTAACTAATTCACTAACTGCATGTAATTAATATTATCTAACAAACTAACCGACTTAATAGCTATACTAACTGATTATGACATCATAACTAATCATGTGTGTGTGATCCATCAGGGAACTGCAGTGCATCTTTGTATTTGTTTAATAGTCTCCCTCGGGCTAGGAGTGATGAAGATGTTCTTCATTCATAGCTTGGAAACAATGAAAGAATGTTGAACATGAGTGAGGCCCTTTGTGAGAAAATCTACATGTTGTTCTACATTTGGTATGTAAACTGGGGACACAAGCAAATGTCAATCAATGTCAATGTGCTTTGTCCGCTCGTGAAACACAAGATTGGCAGCAATTTAAAGTGATGATTTACTATCACAATGGATGGGAATTGGCAATTGCAAAGATATTCCCATTTCTTTATATAAGCCATCTAACCATACCATTTCTGCTATTGTAGATGCTAGGCTCATATACTCCTCTTCTGTTGAGCTACGAGATACAATATTTTGCTTCTTGAATTTCCAAGAAAGCAAATAACTCTCATAGGTGACGAGATATCTTGTAATAGACTTCCTTGTGTTTGCATATGAACCCCAATCAGCATCACAGTATCCAGTTAATTGATTAGCACCAGTTGATGACATAAGATTTGCCAAACCAGGTGACTATTTGATATACTTGACTACTCTAATTGCTGCTTCCATATGAGAAACCTTTGGATCATGCATAAATTGTACTGCAAATGCTATATCATGTCGAGTGATTGTCAAATAAATAAGTCTCCCAACCAATTATTGATAAACCACAACATCATCAAGGAGTTTGTCATCAGAAGTTTCATCTGGAAATAGCCTATCAAATTCTACACTAGTCAATTTCTGATATAGCTCAGTAGGAGCACCAGCAGGCTTATTGTTAGAAAGCCCCATGTCAGTAATCAATTCCAATGAATACTTTCTCTGCTGCATAACAATACCCTCCTTGTTCCTGGCAAATTCAACACCTAAAAAATACTTGAGCTCACTTAAATCTTTGATCTTGAAATTGTCCCTCAAGATCTTTTTAGTATCCAAAATCAGTTGAGAATCATTCCCAGTGATGAGAAGATCATCAACATATACAAGTAGTATGACTAAATTGGTTCCTTGGAATTTAGTAAACAAAGAATATCTAAATGACTTTGTTTGAATCCTAAATCAACCAAAGCATTTGAAAGTTTTATGACTAAACCGGTTCCTTGGAATTTAGTAAATAAAGAATAATCTGAATGACTTTGTTTGAATCCTGAATCAACCAAAGCATTTGAATGTTTTATATTCCATTGCCTGCTAGCCTTCTTAAGTCCATAGAGGGACTTAAGCAGTCTACAAACCTGCCCCTTACCAGCTGCAGAACCTTATGGCATCATCATGTAAACTTCTTCATTCAGATCACCTTGTAAAAATGCATTAAAGATATCCATCTGGTGAATAAACCATCCATGAACTGCAGCCAAAGAAATGACCACTCTTACTGTCACCATTTTAACCACAGGAGATAATGTCTCCTGATAGTCTAACCCTTCCTTTTGATTATACCCTTTATCCATCAATCTAGCCTTGCACCTTTCAACCTCTCCATTAGCATTATACTTGATATTGTACACCCACTTACACTTTATGACTTTCTTTCCCATGGGCAGTGAAGTAACTTCCCAAGTATGATTTTCTTCTTGTAAGGCCTTGATCTCACTTTGCATGGCATCAACCCATCTTTTGTCCTTAACTTTGTTCTAGTGTCATCCTAGTAACAAAACTTTTGTAAGGTGTTGAAATACTATCATAATCCAACACTTCTCCAATGGAATACAAACACTTTCTATCACCCTTCTTCTGCACAACATAATTAGTGTGCCATATTGGGGGCTTAACAGTCCTGCCTGATTTAGTATACCTCTGTAAGCTTTGAGTAGAAACAGCATCTGTGTTAATAGCTTTAATGAGAAGGTTCTGGAGGTATGGATTCCACCACAGCACCTTCATTATGACTAATAACACCAACCCTTTTAGAAACATCAGCAATATTGCCCACATCTTCTGCAAGAACATCATCAGTATCTGCTACTACTTTAGTTGAATGAATGAGAGTACTCTTCTCTTCCTCGGTATGAGGATACAATGGTTCAACATCAGACTCTCGTCTTTCCTCATGAACTATAGGAGTAGATGTAGTGATGGGCAGACAATCATCAGCAACAACATTAGGAGTACTCTATAGGCTCCAGCTCTTTAGGAGCAAGGAAAAATTGAGCATTTGTTTCAGAATGACTTTTATGTGATTGAAAAGGGTACACGCATTCATGAAAAATAACATCCTCCCTGCTTATGAAGAAAGTATTAAAATTCATGTCATATAATTTGTATCCCTTTTGTGTGACTGTATATCCAACTAGAATTGCTTTCCTTGCCTTAGGTGCAAACTTGTCCCCTTAAGCAAATTAGTAGCAAAACAAAGAGAACTTATCACCCTAAGATGTGACAGAGATAGTTGTTTTACATATAATACTTCATAAGAACTTTTGTTGCCCAAAGTTGATAAAGGAATGATGTTGATAATGTATACTACTGCTTCTACACACTCACCCTAAAAAATAGTAGGTAGATGACTTTGAAATTTGATGGTCCTAGCAGTTTCAGGTATATGTCTATGTTTTCTTTCCACAACATCATTTTGTTATGGTGTGTGTGGACAAGAACTTTCATGAATAATGCCATTCAACTTAAACAATTCACTACAATTAAAGTTGAAGAATTCTCCTCCATTATCAGACTTGAAAACTTTAACCATCTTACCAAATTGAGTTTTTATCATAGACAAAAATTGCTTAAGAACAACAATCACATCAGATTTCAAAGCTAAGAGAAAATCCCATGTCCACATGTAACAATCATCTACCAATGTGATAAAATACTTCATGTCATTATGAGTGGGTACCGTTTAAGGTCCCCAAACATCCATGTGGATCAAGTCTAACACTGCATTTGCTTTACTGTCACTACTAGTAAATGGAGCTCTAATTTTCATAGCTAGAGGACAAACATTACATTGCTCAATATTAAAACCACTACACTTCGTGAACTCTTTTATTCTTCTCAATACTCCCATTGGAACATGTCCCAATCTCTTATGCCATAGATCAGGCTCCACCTTATTTACTACAGACATTGACTTCATTACACCTGCAACTCCTTCTTCAGGTTTTATTACAGACTGCCACACATATAGGTCACCTTCCAGTTTACCAATCCCCTTTACCTTCCCAAAGAATAGGTCCTGAAAGACACAACATGTTGGGAAAAAAGGAACACAACAATTTAATTCTCTTGTCATTTTGGCTACTGACAAAAGATTAAACTTAAATGCTGGTACACATAGCACATTACTAATCACATCACTTTTACCAAGCTGACAACTTCCAACATGTGAGATTTGAGCAGAATCTCTTGTTGGCAGTTGCACCTTCCCTATGTTCCCGACTATCAATTCATCTTGTAAGTGATTCTTCCTACTTACCATAAGGTTTGTAGCTTCGGAATCAACAATCCATTTCAAGATAATATTATTCAAGGTAATACCTATCATGTTTGCACTTCCACTGGCAGTAGACATTGTGGTTTTGCTCAATACATTGACAATCTGCATGAGTTGATCCTGTGTTTCTCCTTTTAATATCTGATAAATCTGCTCAGGTTTAAACATCTCTCCTCCAATGTATGCAATTGCCTTCTTCTTGGATTTAAAATCATCAGGATATCCAATTAGCTTGTAACAGTTCCCTTTAATATGACATTTGTTATGACAAAAATCACATTTCATCAATTTAAAACATCCTTCCCTTGTGTGTCAGTTCATGTTGCAATGATCACAATAGAAATTGTTGTAGTTCTTCTTGTAAAACTGCCTATGTCCATCAGTGTTGTTCCCAGAAGTGAATAAAGCAGTTGGATCATTTCCCTCATGAACTGATCTAACAATCCCTTTTCGAGTCTCATCCCTTATAACCATAGCATATGACTGATTAACAATAGGCAATTTACTCTTCATCAGTATTTGGCCTGTTGCCTGAGAATAATTGTCATTTAATCCCATCAGAAATTGCAATAGCCTCTGATAATGCAACTGCTCCACATACTTTGTATCGCTTGGTGGAGGCAAAATTAAATCATTTCATCCCTTAGATTCCTCAACTTCGTATAATAAGCAGAAATTGTTGACACTCCTTGTGTCAAAGTAAAAATTTCCATGTGTAACTGGTACAATCTCGAACCATCTACCTTATCAAAACGCTCATTTAGGTCAAGCCAAACCCTATGCGCATCTGATGAGAATAGAATTCCACTTAGTAATTCCTTGCTTACATTGCATATCAACCATGAGATGACAATTGCATTGCAACGATCCCAGATTTTCTTCAATGCTCCTTCATAATCATTTCTAGACACAAAACCATCAACAAAACCAATTGTATTCCTTCCAAGTAAAGTCAATTACATAGCTCGACTCCACAAACTATAATTTAAAATACAGGTCAATTGTATTTCAATTGAGACTGATCCAGGTACATCCAAAGCACTCAAATATAGTGGATGATTATGATCTATGTTAACTGAATTTGTAATTCCATTTCTCGCACCGCCATTCGTTACTCTCACGGTATCTTCTTCGATCGCCATAACCGCAACTCAAGCTAGATCTATTTGTATCTCTCTTCGCAATTCCTTGAGAAATATCATTGGATCTGCCTATAACCGCTCTGATACCATGTAAACTTCTGGAATGTTCTAGATCGAATGAAGATTGAGTGAAAGATCAGTGAGAGAAAAAAATGGAGAGAACTTAATTTCATCTCAAAATGTAAAGTTCTAAATTAATACAGAGGAGGAGAGCCTATATATATACACGAGCTTAAAACTAACTAATTCGCTAACTGCCTGTAATTAATATTAGTTAACAAACTAACTGACTTGACAGTTGTCCTAACTAACTGATTATGACATCATAACTAATCGTGTGTGTGTGATCCATCAGGGAACTGCAGTGCATCTTTGTATTTGTTTAACATAAAGCAGTGCACACAAGGAGGAGTAACTCGAACCGGATCATCAGCATGCAAATCGGAGGAATCCTCCTGCAAATCGACTCTAAAAATGCTCCACCAACCATCATCAGCTTGGCGGTGAAAATAGATGGTCGAATCAGCGGACCAAGTAGGCTAGCCACCGTGTTGGCACACGACTGTCCGCTTGTCGAGGTCCGATTCAAGGAAAGCAACAATATCAGTGGTCAGATCATGGAATTCGCTAGGCCAACGACGATCTCCATAGGATGCAACCGCGATGAGGTGTCCAGACTGTGAAATCACTGGACTATAATCAACGAAGCCGTGGGGAGTCAAGCGGATGATTTTACCCTCATTGATACTGGTGGATTAAAGTGCGGACCAGCTGGTGAAAATTTGCTGGGCAGGTTGGTGAGCAGAGATATAATAGAGACGTTTATTCCGAAGAAATGGACGGTCGAGAGAAATAGGCTATCAGGAGAAGCAGGAAGTTGTTTGATCTGTACTTGAGAGGGACCTTGCAAGTATTTGCGAGGAGCACCTGATCTCTCGGAGACGAAGACGAGTGTATGATCTTCATCAATGAACTGGCCATTGAAATTAATGGAGGTACCGTCGGTACGGGCGTGCTCGGTTGGTTGAGTGGTATGGAGAGGAGAATTGAGGAAAGAAAAGAGAGATTTGAGGAAGAAGATATCGAAGCCGTAATTGGTTCTGCCAATGGTGGAGAAGATAATAGAACCATGTGGTGACTGTGGATTCATAGTATTGTTTATGTGCTCTACAGCCGGGAATGGTGGTTATTATTATAGAGAAATCTGAGCTGCAATTGTAGTGCTTGAATACGGAGACTGAGCTTAGGTAGATGCGTTTGGCATGACGTTTGTTCTTTTGTTTTGTTGTGACAAAAGTTTTGAAGTGCCTAGGAAGAAGACAATTACTTACACATATTTGTTTAGTCGCTGGTTGCTCCTCCAAAGTCCACAATGACACTCCAGGTTTTAGTAAAGTTGTTGGACCCTTGTTCACGTATTAATAATTAATTCAAGCCTATCTGCTCCTTTAGTTTTAGCACTACTACATAATGGGTCCTCACTCTCATTAACAGTAGTGGAATTAGATCCGATTTTACCTTTTACACGCTTAACGAGATGATTTATAAACACACAAATATCTTTGACTTGTTTTAGACAACAAGATTCAAAAATCTTCTTTTATTTCTTAAACTTCGTGCTATGAGTCAAACTACATCATATAAATTGGGACGGAGAAAGTAATACGAGAACTGGCCTATATCATGCACCTATTGCCTTTCAGGCATGCAATTTGGGTATAGGCTCGCAGCTCCTATTGCTTTCTGCGACTCTATTTTGTTTATCAATCAGTTAGCTGAACGTGGTTCCAGATATTTGCAATTGTCTTTTTAAAAATCTGCAAATCAGGTTGAACCTATTGTACTTGCGCTAATAAAAATTTCTTTTAATCTTCACAAGCTCAAATTTTTTTCGTGTTTTCATGGGAACTGCAATGTTATTCAATTTGTATAATATATACCAGGGTTGGACACTCCTTTAGTTGTATGATTTTATTTCAACTGTCACCTTATAGATTGCTACTAGTATGACTCTACCTGTGATTTACTAAGGAGTATAAGCACTATGTTATACGAAGTAGACACAAAGTAGATTTAAGAATATATATATATATAACTTTCGATAGAGGCGTTACATGAATTATGCACAGGACATTAACCATGGTTAAGTAATCTTGGTTTTGTTTTCAATTTCATTTCGCTCTTTGGTAATCAGTGTAGCATCATCACCTTCTACATTTCTGGGGCCAAACGCCAAACTACTAAACTAGAGCATGGATCCAAAAGAGATGTCTACCGAGAATTCCTTACGTTGTGGAAGAGGGTGGGGGTGCCAACATGGAATTTATATGGTAGTTGTGACTTGTGACCGATAAATTACTGTTACATTCATTATTGTCAGGTACTTGTGACCCATGTTGTTCGCTTCAGAGAGTCATGGCCATTTTAGTGCCTTGTAGAGATACTCCCTCCGTCCTAAATAAATGGTGTTTTAGGCTTCTCATTTTGTTTTAAAATAAGTGGTGTTTTAGGATTTCAAGAAGAAATTAACTTTATTCTTCCAAAATTCCCTTATTTACATAATCAAGAATCATTAAGTAGTTTTTCTTATCTAGTCATTAATTAGAGGTAAGTTAGTAAAAACACTCATAATTTTTTAAGAGTGAACAATTTCTTAAGGGGTGTTCATAAGATAAAAACACCACTTATTATGGAACGGAGGAGTAGAAGAATACAGATGTGGAACTTTATGAGGTTAGTTAAATGTTTAATTCTTTCATATAACGAAGGAGTAAACTATTTATGGATCTAAAGCTGGCTCATTTTAATTTTCAGCAAAATCCAGATGTGTTAAGCTACAAACAACATTTTGCAATCTTAAAGTTTCTCCTTCAAATTGTTTTCTTTGGTTTGCGTCCATATGCGACCTTTACTAAGTCTTTGCATCATATCGGGGCAGGTTGCTGTGTTTTTTTTAATCTTATTTAGGCTTACCTACGTAGTGGAAGCAATGAAAGAGCAGTTCTTTTATTCTTTTCTGATTGAACACATTTTGTTGCGTGTCAATTTGTTCAGTTTTGCTTAAAATGTATTCAGAAGTACCTTAAAATGAGATCATCTAAGCATTACAGTTCCATTTATACATACAACAACAGCTACCTCGAATTCAGGCTTCTTCATTGTAGTCTGCCTCAAGTATGCTTCTTCTCCATTGCAATCTCGGCGCCACTGCCATAAGATGGAGGATACATTAGCAAAAAGGCGCATTTGTGAGGGGACATTTTTCGCCACATGCCAATGCTAAAGTGGTCATGCCATGAAGTCTGAACCAATGGGATAGCCACATAGAGTGAAGGGGGATCATTTGAACATTAGAAAATAACACTTAGTATATAGAAAATATTATTGTGTATATAAGAATTTCCTTCTATCTTTTTATACATATATATTAAATCGTGAACACCACTGGTCTAAACCATGTGTAACCGTCCTGTATCACTCCTATATAATCAAGAAGTTCATTCTTGAAGATTTAGAGATTGAACATGGAACTTTCTAGAAACGGCAGGAAGCTCAGTAATACGACCTAAGAAATGCCTGTGGAAACAATCTCGAGAATATCCGGCCTTTTGCTTTGATAAGCAGAGCATATATTCCGTAACAGGGGATGTGGACCAGAGCCAAGCCAAGATACCTGAAACCAACTTCCCGTTTTAGGATATTCAAATTGTAAAGGCGTGAAAAGGTGAACATAGAAGGCATGTTATTACCACAACGGTGCCCATGGAGTGTTAAGTTCCAAGAAAGGATACGGCCACCTGCACAACAGGGCCACACATCTATAAAGCATAGACAATATATATATGTCTTTTACATATAAAAATCCTTGCATGATGGGGTACATATCTATTTACCAAGATAAGCAGCACGCGTGTAGACTCCACTGGAAAACAACATAAGAACAGCTCCACAGGATAAAATATGTGAGACCAAACCAAGTAAATTGCTGAAACACAACAGCAAGTCTGCTTTTAGACTTACAGAATTTGACTACTTATAGCAAGCATTGTAAGGGACTCGGAAACGTGATGAGAGAAACTGTGCACTTACAAGATTGCTCAGTACTGAGTCAATAAGAAGAAATACAGCATTTACAGAGTGCATTAATCCAATTAGCTGTCATGCCAACAAAAGTTAACAATTAGTATAATAACTAGTTCAGTAAATAAACTGCAATGTGAAAATGACTTAAACTCCAATTGTTAGAAAAATGTCCCTTTGGAAACAGCTAAGATGACCTTTTAGTAATGACTAGAAAAACATAACTCAATTGCATCAACTCATAATCGAGGTTATTGAATTTTAAAGTCTTCTGATAGAGCCAGACACATGTGCAAGTTTAACAATGGAACTCCCTCTTATTTTATAGTCGCAAGAGTATATGCTGATTTCAGTATTAACTACGTAGAATTTCCTTTGATTTGACTTGGTAAAGTTACAAATCGAGCTAAGAAAGAAATGCATTCCACCATTGTGGTCTCTCCCTCTCTTAAATGTTTAAGAGCAATAATCACAAGTTTGTAAGTTTTGGGTGTCTATCCTGCAAGAAAAGGGATGCGCTAAGGCGCAACGGCTTTCGCGCAGCTGCTAAAGAGTTAGTGGCCTTATGGTTAGTGGCCTTATGTTGCTTGCATTTTTTTTTGTAAGATTTTAAATGGAAGATGCAACTTGTTTCCTAACAATTAAGGGCAGGCATCTTTGGATCATCCATTTACTTGGAGTTAATATGATACATTTGAGGTTGTAACTTTAGTGTAGCACACACTTGTAACTATGGAGGTGGATCGAATTCAGAATGCAGAATACTATTTTCGAACAATAGTGTCAATTCTTAGCCGGTTAGATCACAATTAGCTAGTAACTACACTCAAGGATCTAAGATGAAACAAATATATATGTTCCTTAAGGATGTTAGAGAACAAAAGCATTGTGGTCATCCAAACTTTCTCATGCAAATGTCATTTTCGTAGCTGAATTCACCTGTCCTTTCCCTGTTTCTCCCCACCCTCTTTCCGACCTCCCCCATCTTTTTCTGGTTTAATGGGTGACATGAGGTCTTCATTAAGTAGAAAGGACTATCAATACGCACTTTTTAAGTTTTGTGTGAGAGCTTGGTTAACGGCTGACATTATGAGACTCCTTTGATCTTTGAGAACAACAATAACTAGGTACATATCTGATCGAGACTCCTAGATGGATCACGAGAAATAACTTTGAGACATGCAAACTGTTAAAGTGAACTTTTATGGAAAGATGCATATCTTGAACTAAAAGATTTTCCCTATACATGGTCAGAGGAAGAGACATTCTATACGGAATACAGTGAGAGCTAAACATAACGCTTATGGTGCAGAATTTCGAATGAAGATGACTCACCAGGGTGAGCTTAAAATTTTCACCCGTCATAAATGGGAGCAAAAGACACCAAAAGACAATATCTGTCAGCATAACAGCGCCTGCACAAATCTATGAAATAAAATAAAAGGCTTGTGTCAAATTTCTAACAGCAAACTCATGTGAGTTGATCAAATTAAAACAGCTTTTAGCTTTTCGGGTTATCGTGTGACTTCAAAAGATGATTAGCTTAAAGATCAAAACACAAGTTGATCATTTCCTTATCTTGCTTCTCCTTTTCTTTCACTTTTAACAAAAAGAAGCACTCTTTAAATACAAATCGAGCCGTTTTCTTTGATTGGAACCATATCATGATGTCGGAAGAACCCTATCAGAGATAATTTAGGAAGTAGTGCTATATCATTTTCTTGCTACGGTTGCTAAATTAAGCAGTTGTTATTGCATTTAGGCCAACAAATTTATTTCAGTCCATCCCCCACAAGAAATCAAAAGAAAAAAACTCACTTTCAAACTGAACTTAGTAAAAACATCCAAATTTGACAGTATTGGTCGCTAACCTGATAAATAATTTGCATTAAGTTTTCCCAAAATCCGAGCCGTTGCTCAGAGGATGTCCCTTCGGCAGCTGTTTTAACAAATTTATCTCTCTGATCTCCGGGCCGGGAAAGGGGATTTCGTGTATACAACCAGCATCCCCGGGCCGATATAATGGTTCCCAGCTGCGACCACATGCATATTATGATCAGCTAAAAAGAAAAATCAGCAGCAAGAGAGGAGAGGGATTATTATAATATGCATCCGTACAGAAAAATAAACCCCAACCAAAGCAAACGTCCACCTGGAAAACAGTTAATTTAGAACATCAGATCAGTTAGCACAGTTGAAAGTAGTATGTAAATTCTATTGAATTGCAAAATCTTAGCTGAATATTTGAACAAATTAAGTACTCCCTCTGTCCCAATTTAAGTGTCTTTTTCTATATTTAGTTAGTTGACAATTCAAACTTCCTGTAACACTAAGTTTATAATCATTGATACACATCTTTAATTCAGGGTCACAAGATTAAAACGTCTCTTAAACTTTGTGTAAGTCAAACTAAGACACTTAAAATAAGATCGAGGGAGTGTATTATATAGGAAGAAGATAATAAATTACTGTGTATAGAATAGGAAGACGAAGAATCCTAAGTTGTCAACAGTCTGATAAAGCATGAAAGACATGGCAACAAAGGCAGAAGCTCTGAAGCAGAGTAGCCAAAGAGGATGAAGATTTCTCCAACAGGGGATCCACAGATCAGTGGACTTGATGATGATAGGTTCAGTTTTCCTATTGATGAGCCTCAATGCTATTGCTGTTGGGATGATGAAGATTACAGCACACACGCCAACTTGCCATTGAAGCCAGTAGTCTAAGCCCAAGGACATCTCTGTTTTTCTTTAATATTAAATTAGTTGATTGAAAAAAGAAGAAGAAGAAGAAGAAGAATAGTAGTAGTAGATTGAATTTGCTGGTCAGTGGAGTGGAGAGGCCATGGAGAAATTCCTTGCAACTTTCACTTTCCCACAGACATCTTTCTTGAATAGAGAGTAGGACAACCGAAAAGTAAAGAGTGGTTGGTAGTTGCCTCTTTTTTCTTTTCATGTATAGAGCATTCTATACCAAATAGATTGTCATATTTTTTTAGTTTTGTGACACAAATATTCAAATTTTATTTTGCGTCACATATTTCAAAAATCTTCTTTTATTTCTTAAATTATGTATCAAGTTAAATTAGAACAATTTTTTTAAGACGGAGGAAGTATATTTTAAATTACTACTTCCTCTAATTCGAAATGTTTGGGTCGATGAGGAGTACGAAGGTCAAATTAATTAATGTTTGGTGTGAATTCAGACATAGAATTTTCAATTTTTTTAAAATAAAATTTATATATTTAGAAACTACATAAAAAGTATTATAAGTCACATTAGTTATCAATTCAAAATATTTACACAGCATTTGAGAAAAATATGGTCAAAAAATATGTTTTGACTGTTCAAATAGTAACTAAGACAAATATTTTGAAACGGAGAAAATAACAATTTATACATGTTCAATAAAAAAAATTAAGATAAATACGAGGTTAATGGATTCACTTGAACTTGTGACCTGTATTTTAGCAACTACTACTTCATTTTCTTAAAACACTTATGCGCCAAAAATTTGTTGCTCCCAAACAAACACGTAAGTATACATGATTGACAAGTAATATAGGATTTTGAAGTCTAGATATCGTACCCACAGAGACTTGTACTTTTCTACTGTTTATCTAATTCAAACTTGTTCGTAACTATTTTAGAGAGTAAAAATCAAGGTATTTTGTGAAACTATGATTGAAAGAAATAAATAACACTTGGGTAAATAATAAAAATGGAGTGTTTGTGACTGAGACGATTGAGACTAAGATTGTAAGATTCATCAGATGATGATGGAATCCAGGGTCATGACTTTCGGCAATCCAGTTAGTCTTCCGATAGTTCTACCTATTTCGATTTCCTGGGTTACTAGTTGACGGGTTGATTTTAACTTTATGATATTCTTTCGAACTACTCACAAGTTTGTAGATGCTACTATAACGCCTATATTTCTATGATCGCCAGAGATGACTAGAACACAGTTATATCTTCGTATCCAATTAAGTAACGAAAGGGTATATTTCTATCCTCAATAGCGAAACATATAAATACGAACAAACTCTATTTATTCTTCTTACGTACGTGAATTTCCTCTTTCAAGTCCAACTCATGCACCACAGATAGTGCTCGACTAATTCGTCAATTAATCAAACAAATAGGCTCAAGAATGAATAAGCAACCCAATATTGAAAATCTAAGACGCAAAAACTATCATTAAACTAACTTTCATGTCTTTGTCATAGCCCTAGAAAAGAGAAGTTTAGTTACTCATGATTCGAAGAACAACAAAAGAATTCATGAGAAAACTAGGGTTCTATGAATAAAAGTAAGTAAAGGCAACAAGAATGAGAGAAAGTGACTTACTAGTCTATGAATAATGTCCACCCCACCTCTCTAATGAAATAAAACATCTATATATAGTCTAGGGTAAAAATATAAAACAAGGAAACCAAATCCCAATCAAATTGGGAAAAATGTCCGTCTGTGTACATAGGACCCGCAACGCAAGTGTCTTTGATTTTTTGATTTCCTGAGATCCAGAGAAATGTTTTCACAGGAGCTATCGAAGAAGAGTCAATTCAATGCTCAAGTCAAAGGGGGGAGTCCACTTATTCAATAGAAGAGAAGCCTATATCTGCCAGCACGCAACTAAACGACGTTATTTAACGCTTGGGTTCGCCCAAGACAAGAACTACAGCCCAACCTAGCTTAAGGCTAAAGTCGTGGACTACACCCTGTATGCATTACACACCTCACGTGGATCTAGCTTTCAACATCGTAGAACACATTATATCTCATACACTATGGGATGGTGAGAAGAGATATATTTTACATCCCAGAGGGGTTATAATTGGAGATACCGCCTGATTGGATTCCATCCTCAATTCTCTACCCGATCTCTATGAGAGCTTTGAAGTTGGGGTAGGTATTGGGCATACATATGCTTTTGATACTCTGGCAAAGAGGTTTTTCACTATCATTTTCAGTTGCCCTTTTTGAATCAATAAAGGAAGCCTATTTCATTAGCTTTTGGGAATAGAAAGGGAAGGAGAATATGCCAATGAACTTTCTCTGACTACCATACGAGATTTTCATTGATACAACTAACTAGATTCAATTGTGACAACAGTTTTTAAGCAAGCAGCTTGTATTCGTATAATAAGAAGAATGCAGTGCTTCCCGCTTTCAGTCAAGTAAGGCACTACAGGTATTGCGTCGATAGCGGTTCGTGCCTGAGTTGAATCACTTTACTTTGGTCCTATCTTATTTCCTTAATTTAGTTCCTTAATTGAATTTCGGTTGATTAAGACGAAGTTCCATAAAAACCTCTGTTGCACACTTGCTCCTCTCCGCGACGCGTATTGAACGCACATCTGCTCCCGGTTCTTCAATTTTTCTCTAAGTGTTGCACGCATCATCTCGTCTTCATGCATTGGCGCAAACACCTTCAATTTCTACCAAAATTTCTCGATTATCATTCATTTGTCCTCGTTGTACCTACACACATAAAACATACCAACATAAACTCGAATACAACGATTTCATCATAATTAAGGCGATTAAAATCCTAAGACTAAGAGGTAAAGTGATGCAAATTATAGATATTTGTGCCAAATATCAGTACTAATCTTTTATGAGCCTGTTTGGGTTAGCCGATAGTATCTAGTCTTGAAACAATAATGGAGTAACCAGTCACGCTATTAATTATAGGTAGGTTATTCTCTTGAAAACAATTGTCCACAAGTTTGCTTCCAGAGAAGTACAGTAATAAATGCCTTCATTTATGCTTTATGTTTCTCCTTGTGAGTTGTAACCCATGGTACATTGAAGCATGCGGTGAGTTGTTAAAATTGCTCATTTTTTACATGTAAGTTTAGACCTGAAATCCAGACGATTAGACTGTGTTACCAATTTATAACAAGATGGTTGTTGAGTTTAGCAAAGTGCAAACTACTTTTGTTCAATTTATTGGAATAGTCGATTTAGTTTTGGCATGTGGGACTAAGCCTGAATCTCTCATGGATATGCCTAGTTCTGCGGATATACTCATAGGGAAACTCTGAAGCAGAAAATCTGTTGGAAATTTGCCTTTGGCGGGAGTTGCGACCGACCAACTTTAACGGCTTAAACACTAGTGTTACGTATGTTGGAGAATCCGGTTCTTCACACATGCATTATCTACTAAGTACGTAGATAACCGTAGGGCCAAGAATCGTCAAATTTCATTGAGAAATGAAAGAGATATTGGTCCACGAAGTAAGGTGTTTGAAGCATGGAAAGTGTGGTATTGTGTTCAATTCTCCCTCATCGGTAGAGGAAGAAAGAATTGTTGTGTATATAAGACTCGAAATTGGTTTGGGGTTTGGGACCCCAAGGGGTATCCCATGTGTTTAAAGGAGGGAGGACCTAGATGTGCTTCGGTTCAAGGAAAGACCACACGTGCGCCGCCGCCGCCAGCCCGTCCGGTCCGATTCCGGTTCCGAGTTCCGGGTTCCGGGTTCCGGGTTCCGGGTTCCAGGTTCCAGGTTCGCAGGTTCGCGGGTTACTCAATATTCTTCCAAGGCATCATTTCGTTACTCAATATTCTTCACGGTAGCTCTTGAGTTTCCTTTGCTCAAGTGTTCCATTATTGTTTTATCTTGGGAGACAAATTGTCCAGGACGTATAAAGGATACATACGGGGCAATATTGTCTTAAGGATGAGTGCCACACTCGACTCAAAGAAACCGCTTCCATTTTCCGTCTTCAACAAAATTGTAATTTTGATTTTGTGATTATATTGTAATTTTCAGATTACTAGTTGAATTATTGAATCTTTGTTTATCCTTTCGAATACTTGTAATAGTTATATACTTCCCGTACTGCTTTATAAAGTACCATAGAGCAAAAATACCCAACATCTTAAGACAATATTTGTATAGTATTACTATTAGTGTTCGAAAGATGTCGGTCAAAATTTGTGTGACCAAATCGGGATATGGAAATGGTTTTCTGGTAGAAGAGAGTGATGATGATTAACGTATTCATAGTGTCACCGCTACCAAGACTGGTGGGAACAAGCGCTCTCGAGCCTGAGGGATGTCAATCGGACAAGAGGAGAAGATCAAGATGTACTTCTATCTTGCAGTGAAGGCACCTGTATCTATCCCAGGACAAAGATCCGAATAATGGTAAGAAGGAACCGGACACTCGGTTTGATGAAGTGACCGGAGTGAGCGTAATCCGAAATTGGGATAAGTAGTTTTTCTTACTTGTCAAGAATAAAGATTAAATGAGGTCGATTAAAAATTGATTAAAGTAAGGAGGAATATGAAAATAATTTATATTCCTTACGCTTTAAAAATCAGTTTAATCTCATCTTCTTTTTCCGTTTAAAGATTGGATTGTAAAGCATCTTAAAAAGATCCGTTCCTTTAAGTGTAATTATTAAAAGTGGGTAAAGTATGTTCGCACATACGAGGGAGTAAGATCCATCGATCGTATGAAAATGTTACAACTCTTAAGTAGCGCCAAGAATTATCAGGCACCAATCATAACGGAAGAAGTCTAAAAGTTAAAGACGTAGAACTCCTGTCATACTATTTGGCGTAAGATCTTTCATAGGATGATATTGGACACTCGATCATACAAAGCCTCCGAGGCGTGGAGTGGGCCAAAATTCCTTTGATATGATGATATTGGGCCACCATACAAAGCCTCCTGGTGACCTGGAGTGGGGCGTGAATTCATTTCATAGGAAAAGTAATGGACACCTAGTGTGGTGGGCCGTAATTTCCGTGTCTTAAATGATCTGAAGGCCTAAAGAAAGGCAGTAAAGAAATTGGACACTCAGTCTGCCAAAGCAACTGAAGTGGGCCAGAGTATCGAGATCACATATGATCCGGTTACGCCCTAACCACGGGCAAGAGGTTGTTCATGTGAAACAACGCCACCTCTAAAATCAAAGGGCCTGGAGAGGTTGTCCTCAATAGGACTTCAGGGAATGAGATCACTCTAAAAGAGGTGATACATGTTCCTAACTTGGTTTAAGGGACGTTGTTGGTCAAGTTGGTTTGAAACTAGTCCAACAGGTCTGTAATAACTAAGAATGGTACAATATGTCTATAGCCCAATGAATGATATATTTGTAATCCGTGCATCTATGCCATCATAGATTAAGACACGTTAAATAGTAAGTCATTCAAAAGCTAACGATGTTAAGATTGTTGCCTCCTTTCGACATAAACCCTCAAAATGAATGTGAGGTAGGCGAAGAGGAAAAATCACCTTTCCAAATTCCGTCAAGGGAATAGCGAAAGAAACACCGCTCCTCTAGAACTTAGTCACACCTACTTGGGTGATTTGAAGTTTATACAAAATAGAGGGGGGAGACAAGTACGTTGTGATCTTCATTGATGATGGTACAACGTATGGAATCCTTTGTTTGTTAAAATGCAAAGATGAAGTTGTTGAAGCGGATAAGCGCTACAAAGCAGAAGTTGAAAATCAACTAAGCCTATGGATTGCGAAATTCATAGCGATAGAGGGGGAGAATGTGAAGCAGCGTTCATTAAACGTCTGTTCATTACTCACCTCAGTCTAACGGTGTTAGCCAAGCGCAAACCCGTACGCCTAAATTATGTGGGGCAAGGCGATCCTTACCGCTAATGCGATCCTCAACGGAACTCCGCATAAGGATAAGGATAACTCTCCGTGTGAGACATGAAAAGGATCTCACATACAAAAGTTGTGATGTGGGGTGGCTTGGTAGAAGTTGGACTACCAAACAGGTCAAGTTCGACCTAAGATCAGATTGCATATCCACTGGATCTGTAAATAACAAGAGTACTTATCGCCTATTGGCGTCAAAGAATGTTGAATTCTTATAAGATAACTTTCCTTGAAAAGGAAAAGGAGTAATTGCTCAAGGTTAACAAGAACCCATGAGGGCCTGGACTGGTCCCGGACCTAGGCGTTCCATATCTACAGGACTCGAAAGTTTCTTTGGCTATCCTAACTTAATATTCCGGATCTGCCAGAACTTCGGGGATTCTAGATGTTGAACCAAGACGAGCAAAGAGGGGACAAGGACTTGTTCCAGTCCTTCTAGCTTGTATGGTTAAGAACGAACCATGGACAATTAACAAATAATTGTTATCTCCAAAGCGGCTGCTGCTTTGGAAAGAAGCTAAAGAGAGAAATATATTCCATCATATAGAACCATACTTGCGTAATGGTTGATCTTCCTCCGGAAAAGAACCTTTGGGTTGTGAAAAACGATACCCAAAAGTGAGTACAAAGTAGATGGATCTCCTGACCAGTTCAAAGCCTCGGCTACTTGTACATGTGCTCCCTGGGAGTAGCTTAACATCATGGGCCATTGCAGTCTTGCGTGGCATGAATGTTAAAGAGCCTTCCCAACCGGAGAGTTGGAAGAAGAGAATCGAGTTGGTTTTCTGAATTTGTTGGGCTTCCTGAACTTTCATCTTGGTCCCCTGAAATGTTTACATTTTGGTCTGAAAGTTTCGGATAAAAATGAAACAATGAATCGAGCACGTAAACATTGACTCTGGTTAGAAAGCCAACAGTTGGAGAATCAGCGATCTGAAAGTAAAAGTCATATTGAAACAAAGTCTCGATATGAAAGATATGGATATCACAGATGACATCTTAGGAATTGGATTTCTAAAGACATCTAACGGACTGGTCGATAGTTGACAGTCTCGTTGAAGCCATTAATGGATATGAATCATAGAACTGATTGGAATCATGATGCACCCATAGACAAGGAGCGATACGCATAGATCACGTGTAGTTCAATGTATTGTACACACTACAACCGACCTGGTATCGTCCTACAAACAGATCAGTTGACCTAAGTTTCACTGATGATCTTAATACATGATCAATAGAAAGTGTTAAGTCGGATATGACGATATCTGAATTATTCGCTTATCTTCGGATTATAGTATTCTGGATGTCCAGCGGTTCTGAGAGAACACAGTGATGCAAATCGGAGATCAAGTGTTCTGCCTGTCTAGGGGAATGGGCTTAAAACCCAAAATATACGGACCAATACAGTGGTAACCCAACCTTACTAACTGGAGATCCCAGTAATTTGGTTCAATGGGAAAACTAAGTCAGTAAAGGTTCGATTGATCGCCTGATGGAAGCATGAGCACTTCGGATAGTGATTTACGAAAGAAATACCAAATCCAAAGCCGTTCCCGCGATAGACTTTAAGTGCTATCTGCGTGTGGGTAAGGTTAAGTTTTCAAAACCTATAATGCTCCTCAACGGTTGAGGTTAGGTTTTTGGGAAACTTTTAATGGTTCCTAACACTTGTGAAGTGGGGTATAGCAGGATACCTTGTAGGAGACCACCTATTTAAGTGCGAGGACGGGCCGCCTCCAAATGAACGCACTTAAGAATCCAAGACGTTGTCCATGGCCAAAACGGACAAAACATTACGAAGAAGAGAGTAAGGGAATTTGTTGTGTTGGTATCATTGTCTTGGCTTACACTAAACAATGACGGTTCAAGACATCACGTTCACCGCGCAGTAAGTAAGTCCGATGGTATTCAACTATGGAAGGTTCAAAGCTGAGGCTACCTCTCCTTATGCAACATCGATCCATTGAAATATTCTTTGGAAATGAAAAAGACACCATGTGAGTGCGCCAAAATCTCTTTCAAGAGCGGATTATTGGAAATTTGCCTTTGGCGGGAGTTGCGACCGACCAACTTTAACGGCTTAAACACTAGTGTTACGTATGTTGGAGAATCCGGTTCTTCACACATGCATGATCTACTAAATACGTAGATAACCGTAGGGCCAAGAATCGTCAAATTTCATTGAGAAATGAAAGAGATATTGGTCCACGAAGTAAGGTGTTTGAAGCATGGAAAGTGTGGTATTGTGTTCAATTCTCCCTCATCGGTAGAGGAAGAAAGAATTGTTGTGTATATAAGACTCGAAATTGGTTTGGGGTTTGGGACCCCAAGGGGTATCCCATGTGTTTAAAGGAGGGAGGACCGAGATGTGCCGGTTCAAGGAAAGACCACGAGCCGCCGCCCGCCCGCCGCCCGTCCCTCCGGTTCCTGCCCGAAGTTCGGGTTCTCGGGTTCACGGGTCCACGGGTCTGCGGGTCCACGGGTCTGCGAGTCTGGCGGGCCCAAGGGCTGTGGGGGCCGTGGGGCCGCGTGGGGCCGATATTATCTTTTTGGGCGAGAGAACTTTTCCATAAATGCGATTTGATCCCGAAGTTCCGGATGTACATTCGGACTCGGATATGTACAGTTTGGTCCTGAAGTTTCCAGAACGTCAGAATTTGGACAGTCAAAGATGAACGCCAAGCTCTCAATTCAGCCATTTATTTTGGCTGAATTACTCCTCCTATAATGGCCGAATCCGTTGGTCTTTCACCATTTATGTTGGTGACTTTACTACCTCCATAATGGCCATTATTTGGCTATTATGGAGGCGATTTTCAGCCCTCCATCACCTATATAAACACCCCCTTACACCATTGTTGAGCACTAAGAACACACATATAATATACACGAAATTCAGAAGCTTACACAAGCAGAAAGATTTCTTCTTCCTACAACTTCCAAGGCATCATTTCGTTACTCAATATTCTTCACGGTAGCTCTTGAGTTTCCTTTGCTCAAGTGTTCCATTGCTGTTTTATCTTGGGAGACAAATTGTCCAGGACGTATAAAGGATACATACGGGGCAATATTGTCTTAAGGACAGAGTGTCACACTCGACTCAGCAAAACCAGTTTCCATTTTTCCGTCTTCAACAAAATTGTAATTTCAGTTTTGTGATTATATTGTAATTTTCAGATTACTAGTTGAATTATTGAATCTTTGTTTATCCTTTCGAATACTTGTAATAGTTATATACTTCCCGTACTGCTTTATAAAGTACCATAGAGCAAAAATACTCAACAAAATCAACATCATTGGCTTATGATCTTGCTCCGGATGACCAAGTATGGCACAAATTTAAGGAAATTTGATGTTTGATGTTTGATGTTTGCATTTTAGTACTCCCTTCGTCTCAATTTATATGATGTAATTTGATTGGCACGGAGTTTAAAAAAATAAAGGAAGACTTTTGAATCTTGTGTTGTAAAATAAGCAAAAGAAATTTGTGTCATTATAGATCACCTCGTTAAGCGTAAAAGATAAAGTTTAAAATTAAATTATTGTCGTATAAGAAAATGTATCATTCTTTCTGAGACTAACTAAAAATGAAAGTATAGCATATAAATTGGGACTGATGGAGTAGCAGAATACATAACATGCCTTGGTTCACCATAATTTATTTGGAAGTGAAAGAAATAATCCCTTGATTATTTTCATTAATTGAAAGAGAATATATACAATTTACATATTTTCATAATAGGAGAATTTTATTCCTATTCTAATTCCAAAATCTTATTCTAGTAGTACAAGACTCCTTTAAATATGGTAAGTGTATAAGACTAACTAAGGTAACATTTACACTACAATATTACATCAATATACAAAGTAATCTATTGCCCCTCACCCAAGATTACAATTGCCGCAAACTTGTTGACTCTTGAATCTTGATAACCTGAAATCAAGAAACACTAAATCTGGATTGTTACAATTGTGGCTGAGTCGAGAGATAACTCTCTGTCTTTAAGACAAGATTTCCCCGTATATATGCTTTTATGTTAGCGTGCAATAGTCTCCCAAGATAAAACAGCAACTAATCAACACTACAAAGCAAATAAGTTGATTCTGACGAAGAAAACAAACATGAAACGACTTGCTGAATAATGTAAAATTTAGAGAAAAAGGAAGAGTTTCTATTCTTTTCTTTCTCTCTACTGTTTCTGTATCTTTCTGCTACCCTCAAATAAGAGTAAGGTCTAAATATATAGTGTTTAGGAGGATGACCTCTCAACTAGCCAACTAATGACTTTCAATAGCCATGTAATGACATTTATTGAGGGGTTACAATCAGCCAAATATGGATGAATTCAAGTGCCTAGTAATGGAGATTCAATGCTCCAAAACCATCCCAAGAGGCAGAAACTTTCTGCCTTCCGCCGTGAGCCTCTTCCCAATTTTATCTTTCCTGAAACTCCAGGGACCAAACTATAAATACTAAGCAATTTGGATCCAAAAAGATAATATTAGAAGAAGCCCAAGGCCCACGACCCTAGCCCAGATGGGCGGCTGCGGCGCGCGTGTGGGCTTAGCCTCGAACCCAAGCACACATAGGTCCTCCCTCCTTCAAACACAATGGGTTACCCCTTGGGGTCCCAAACCTTTATCCATTTTTTAGGCTTATAAAATGAACAATTCTTCCTTTTCCCACCGATGTGGTAAATTTGTCTCACACCATATTTTATGTCTCAAACACCTTACTTAGTGGACCAATATCTCTTTCATTTCTTAACGAAATTTGGCGATCATTGGCCCTACGGTCATCTACTCACTTAGTAGATTATGCACGTGTGAAGAACCAAAGACTCCAACATGCGGAACCCGAGTGTTTAAGTCATTAAAAATGGATGGACGCAACCCAAAGGCAAATTTCCAATAATTAATTGATTGTTTCTATTGTATTGTTGTTATGTTCCTCATTTTCGCTTCTCCAATTTATTACTGATCATAACCATAAAACTAACAATATTCATAATTAAGAATATTATGACTGATGGAAAGACTAACAAAATGATATTTTATGTGAAAGCTTACAGTTATTCAAAGAGAGATGAATCGGTTATTATAACTTAATTTTAGTGTGTGACAATATTGCACTCTTATATTGGTATAAATTGCTCTTGCGAAAAATAACGGGCGTAATTATGTTTGGTGGATGGATGTGCAGAGAATCTAGACATTTATTATTAGTTCGGAAGTTAATATATTTCAAGACGGCATGGAATATAGTCGAGCTTCAATACAGTTACTAAACACCGGGTGAAAAATAAAAAAAACCAAATATTCCAACCTTAGAAGCTCATTCCTAAAATAAAATAAGGGGAAGGAAACTAGAATTTGCTCCCGCTCCTATACGGAAAAGAGTCAAAAATATCCCTAACATATTGAATTTGGTTAGAAAACACCATCCTTCCACCTATAAGCCAAAAAATGTCTAAAATATTATTTTTTGGCTTAAAAATATCCTTAACTCATTGAATTTTGCTAAAAATATCTTTCTTCCACGTATTAGATCAAAAATATCCTTAACATTTTTTTAGCTTAAAAATGCCCCTGAAACTAATGATTTATTATATGGAGCTTTGTAAAAAGTGACGTGGCAATGTATGATTGGTCCAAATATTAATTCAACGGAATTAAATTACTTAGACCCACCCATATAATTAAACCTGAATTTCTTCTGTAATCACTCCCAATAAGACATTCATTCCCCTTTCAAATGAAGAGAGAACTAGACTTTTCTCTTCATCATTGAAATCCGCCATTATTGACCCCCACCTAATTCCTTTCTTCTTCCACATATATTCTCATTCAATATTGTTATTCCATTTAATTAGGATTCAGCAATATTATTCTTTTTAATTTCACCACAAGATGAAGAAACTTTGTAAACTACATATATAATATATTACATGCTATACTAGGAATTGGTATAAGTAAATAAGAAATTGTAAGAAGGCAGCTATTCATCCTTGCCCTGAATTACAGAGTCAGATGAAAATGAGTACACTAAATCAATTGCATCACTTACACCATAATCCCTTAATTAATGTTTCATCTCTGTTAGCAATGGTGACTAGCAAAGATACATGTGTTATACACTTGGACGGTCAGATGAATATTTAGCAGATGGAATTGAATCCCAGCCAAAATCTGATTGGCCATTTTGCATACCATTTGATATTGGCTAAACACTTGGATCAATCATACACTGCCACGTGGCTTTTTACAAAGCCTCAACCATTAGTTTTAGCGGTATTTTTAAGTCAAAACATAACATTGAGGGCATTTTTGGTTCAATATGTGGAACGAGAGTATTTTTTAGCCAAATGATATAGGTTATGGACATTTTTTGTCCAATAGGTGAAAGGAGGGTGTTTTTAGCCAAATTCAATAGGTTAGGGGTATTTTTGGCCCTTTTCCGATTAAACTTTGATTGTTTATATTGGTAGTTCAGTAATCCAAACATCTTGGTCTTGATAAACAATTCATCATATTTTAGTCATTCGCATTAATTTGTACTTTATTCTTTCACGTATAGTTTACTCAAGGTCATATTTTAATAATATAGATATATTTTACGAACATGTATACTACATGACTCGAACTACCCGTGCAACGCACGTACGGAGAAACTAGTATTTTAAAAAGACCAGAACAATAATAGAACGATAATGCTGCGTTGGTGAAGTTAGCAACTATGAATTAGTTGCTATTTACAGCTAATAAAATGAGATACATGAGAATTCCATACAACAAAAACTACCAAACTCAGCCCGCCCATCCTCTTCGCCAAATAATTGTATGTACAGAAAACCCACCCAAAAACAGCAGGGAGTAATAAAAAGGATCCAAAATCAGAGGAAGAATCCTCTAAACTCGACGTCTTCCACTGTTGTCCAACCAACTCTGTAAGCTGCACAAGGCTTCTGCAGAGAAGCTGCAGCATCTTAATCGCCTTTGTCGTGACTGTGATGGTTCCGGATGATCAAGGGAACTAAAGCAAACAATGATCACAGTAAGATTGTCAAAGGTATTGAGACGCAAGGCCTCCATGACAAGGTCCTTGGCACACTGTTCAGGATCATCATGCCGTCTCAGACCACGACGAACAAGATTAACGGCTTGTTGACTTGACATAACATCCCAGATCCCATCACAACCAATTATTAGGAATTCATCATCCTCGCTCAAGATGATCTGTCTGAATTCAGGCTCAGCAATCAGAGGAGAGGCAGAGCCACGAGGCAGCTTCTTCAAGTCCCAGTCCCCTAAGGCCCTAGTCACTGATAGGACACCATTGAGATAGCCATCGTCAATAAATCCACCCAACTCTTCCACGCGCCTTCTCTCCGATGCATAATTCGGTCTATGGTCTTGAGACATATTAACTGCCTCTCCCTTGCGGCAAAGGACTGCACGACAGTCTCCCGCATTTGCCACCATTAAAAGCCTGCAACAGGACAGCTCAGCACTTTAGTTAAAGAGAATACAGTAAAAAATGCAGGTTCCAAAAATAGAATTTGAGTACATAATAGGGCTAAGAGTGAGACTTAAAGGCAATCATGACCATGAGCAGAGGCGAATCTAGTATTTGGACATTATGAGTTCGTGTTCGGAATTCAACCACAACTCATTCCATTTACTGGATTCAAAATCTAAAATTTGTATTTATTTAGTGAATTTTTTTATCACATATACAGGGCCTAAGTCAGTTAGAGTTCGATGAACCTGAAACTTATGCACTACATCCGCCTCTTACCACGAGCACAACCAATTTTGTACAGAAAGGAGAAGCATTTTCATGCGCATATAAAAGAATCAAAACTTTACCTTCCCAATATCAGCGCTGTCAATGCAGTAGTTCCAGAAGAACTACTCACACTACACTCATCAGCCAAAGCCAGGTCAGCGAGAAGAAACCCTTCTCTTAGACAGTTTTCCACCTCTTTTAAAAATGTGTCGTCAACTTCTGATGTCTGAGGGAAATTGGTGTCCTCAAAAAGGAATCTGAGTGCATGCTTTCTCACATAAGCTGCTGCCTCAGGTCCTCCATGACCATCAAATACCTATAAGATAATGAAAATGAATCAGTTAGACAAGCCCTCCAATGACCATGTATAACATGTGCCAGAATTGACAATTACCCCATAGAAGGCACAAGGCTTGGGGAACCTGACGAAGGAGCCAAGATGTGTAGAAAGATCATCTATCCTTATATGCTCATCTTCCATGAACCTCCGTGGGCCAATATCTGCAAAGCTACCAGAGCGAATGCTAGGAACAAATTGCAAAATTGTAGTAGCTGGGGAATTGGAAACCTGAAAGAAAGAATTGATAAAGATACATCATTTCACAGATGGAAAGAGAGTTTAATACCAGACACTAATTATAACGTACATATTCAGCATGAAATTTTAGAACAATAAAAAAAGCGCATTAGCTAAATATACTTTTTTTTAAAGGAAGATACAGGGTGGATGGTCTCCTCCACTCAAAAAGAATAGAATATTTAACTGCCCGATAACAGGCTTCATTCTGCACATAACATGTACCTCTAGGCTAACACTAGTGTGGATGCTTGCCATTTTTAAAATCAAGCTTGGTCCTATTATATCTCAATTCTGCAATGCCTTTGACATGTTCCAAAGTATGTTAACCTTGAGATGTTTTTTGGTGGCCTCAACTGTTACGGAAATATCAAAACCACTATATTTTTAAATGTTATGACCATCTTATTGTAAAGATCCTATACTTTTCCTCCTCCTGTGAAACCCTGACTACTTCGCACATACAAAAGATGAGAGTTGCGGCGATGAGGATGCTGAGATGGTTGTGTGGTCATACAAGGAGAGATAGCATTAGGAATGATGATATCCGGGATAAAGTGGAAGTGGCCTCCGTGGAAGATAAGATGCGGAAAACGAGGTTGAGATGGTTCGGGCATGTGCAGAGGAGAGACACGGATGCCCCAGTGCGGAGGTGTGAGAGGTTGGCTATGGACGAGTTCAAGAGGGGTAGAGGTAGGCCAAAGAAGTATTGGGGAGAGGTGATTAGACGGGATATGACGCATGTGCAACTTACTGAGAACATGACCTTAGATACGGGGTTGTGGAGGACATGGATTAGGGTAGAAGGGTAGTAGGTAATCGAGTGTAGTCCTACTTACGCTTACAAAATGATAGTGTAGTGTTATTACTGTAGGCTCGATTAGCCTATCACTTATAGGTGCATTATTGCTCTATATTACCTTATAGTTTGATTCATGCTGTTATGTGCTCTTTAGGTAATTTATTTATCTTATTTAGTTGTGTTAGCTACTGCTTCCTGTTGTTAGAATGTGCTACCAGTGCATATTTAATTTTACTATCTAAATGTTCGCAATGCTTTAATTTCTCGTCTGAGTCTGACCGTTTCTCATACTTTGTTTTGTTTTGCTTGTTTTGTCTGATTATGCTTTGTCTTGAGCCGAGGGTCTCCCGAAAACAGTCGCTCTACCTACCAAGGTGGAGGTAAGGTTTGTGTACATTCTACCCTCCCCAGACCCCACGTTGTGGGATTGCATTGGGTATGTTGTTGTTTGTGAAACCCTCGCTACATTTCAAGAATAAAGAACTACTCCCCTTTCTAGTCGGACATGTCCTATACCTTTTCTGCTCATGTATTGACTATGATACTATGAGAGGTCCTAAGTTAGTCATAAATGATTACAGTTAAAGTCGAGACCTCAGATTTACAACAATTCACGCTTAAAAAGAATAATTCCTTTCTAAAATCTAGTGAAATGCAGCAATTAAGCTAAAATGAGTTGAAACGAGCAAAATATGTTCTTCTTTGATTGCTTCCTTTATGGTTAAACAACCACATACCCAGTGAAATCTCACACCGTGGGGTCTGGATTGCTTCCCTTTATGGTTACGTAACAATTTATAAGCATTTATGAGGTAACTATTAAAAGATATACTGATGTTGAATTTTGTTCTTTGAAGATAAACTCTTCAATCAAGATCAAAAGCACGGAACTTTCTCGTTCAATTTATGTGATATAGTTTGATTAGACACAAAATCTAACTTTTGAAACTTGTGGATTTGTATGCCTTTCATTAAGATAATAGAGTAAGTTTTAAGTTTAATTATTTCTAAATATAAAATGTATTATTTTTTTTTACACCCTAAAAAAAAGTGTATATAAATTGGGACAGGATTATGCCTTTCTGTCCCAAAAAGATACCTTTAACTCCATCCTAAAAAGAATGACATAATTTTTATTTGACAACCATTTAAATTCAAACTTTAACTTTAACGCAAAAAGAGATATTTATAATCATATAAATATTTTAATTTTTTTTTTATTTCTTAAAGTACGTGCAAATAAAAACAATCACATAAACTAAGATGGAGGGAGCACAAAAATACCCACCACATCAGAAGAGCAGGGAACATCCAAGACGGCGATAGTCTGTTGTACTTGTACTGGTACCATAACCTCAGCTTCAGCTCCCATTTTTAAACTCCGAGATCAGAACACACAGAGACAGCAACTCAATAGAAATGAAAGTATGAAGAGGGAACTATTTCGTGTGTGGAAACGGCAAATACCAAACTTTGGATATATATAAGTGGAAACGGAGAAACGTTGACCTCCATCGGGTCATAGATTAGGTGGACACGTGTACGTGGGTACGCTGACGTGAGCAAAACGCACACGCAAAAAGGCATGGCCCATTGGGGGGTAAATGGAATCAATCAATCAATGAAGAAACCTCAAGTTGATGGACACGTGACTGTTTCTTCTACAACTTAAGTGATTTGTTCAAACCGTGTACCCACACTTCTTTAAATGGACAAACTTTATTTTATTTTACGAATTTAACTAATGGTGTTCAAATTTATAAAGTAAATAATTTTTTTAATGAGTGCGTACACCAAAATTTAAATTAAATTATATAATATTTAGCTTTGTCATTTTTCTTTGCAGTTTATCCTTAGAGCATTATCCAAGCACTAAATTTGAAATGTATTTTTGAGTTTTCGTTGAAAATTTTAATTGAGTAAAGAAAATTGCTCAAAGGAGTCCAGTAAAAAAATAATCATTGGGCACTGAAAGAAATAATCTCTTGATTATTTTCATTAATTGAAAGAGTACATATACACTTTACATCTTTTCATAATATGAAAATTTTATTTCTATTCTACTCCTAAAATTTTATTCTACTTGAACACTAATTATACAATTATGGTAATACAATTATGATAAGTATACAATACTAATTACACTCAAATATTACCTAAACTAATATGTTCAATTTGTGACCTCCATATGTACAGCAAACTAAGACCAACCAATATACATATGGTATATTGTATATCATATGTATATTTAACACACCCCACAGTCATAGCGGGCGGTCTTCGTACGTTGAAGACTGTCCCTAAAATCTTCAAAGAGTACTGCCGGAAGACCTTTGGTAAAGATGTCTGCAATTTGATACCTGGAACGGACATGGCAGACGCGTACTTGTCCACGAGCTATCTTTTCGCGAACGAAGTGTTTATTCCGCTGGTGCTGAACCGAATTACCAGAAAGGTAGATGGCACTAACATTATCACAATAAACCAAGGTAGTTTTCTGAATAGGACAATGAAGCTCTAATAGAAGATTACGTAACCAACAGGATTCAGAGACCACATTGGCTACCCCTAGATACTCAGCATCGGCACTAGAGCGTGATAACGTCGACTGACGCTTTGCATACCAGGAGACCAAGTTATTACCAAGAAACATACAATAGCCAGACGTAGACCGTCTGGTGTCTGGACAGCTACCCCAATCAGCAACAGTATATGAGATGAGTGTAGATGTCGACGAAGGATATAAATGTAAGCCATAGTCAAGTGTCTCTTAGATGTACCTAATAATGTGTTTGAGCGCATTCATGTGCTCAACCCTGAGATCATGCATAAATAAACACACATATTGTACGGCATACGTAATAGCTGGTCTCATGAATGTAAGATACCGAAGGGCCCCTGCAAGACTATGATAGCAGGTCAGATCCTCATAAGGTGAGTCAGCCGCATCACTTAACTTGGGTTTTGTATCAACCAGAGTGGAAGTGGACTTACAAGATGACATCCCAGCCCTCTCAATGATCTCAGTTACATACTTCCTCTGGGATAAGAACAACCCACCTGCATGACGAGTGACGACAATCCTCAAAAAGTAACTCAAGGGCCGTAAGTCTTTCATAGCAAACTCAGAACTGAGTCTTGTCATGATAGACTGGCGTAATGCATCAGAAGAGGCAGTCAAGATAATATCATCCACATACAGTAATATATAAGCCAAGGATGAACCACGACGATATATAAGCAATGAATTATCAAACCTGCTATGAGAGAAATCAATAGTCGAAACATAGTTTTCAAACCTCTTATACCAAGCCCGTGGAGACTGCTTAAGCCCATACAAGAACTTATTCAACAGACAGACATGATGAGGATATTTGGGATCCCTAATCCCAAGGGTTGATGCATATAGACGGTCTCCTTGAGATCACCATGTAGGAAAGCATTCTTCACATCTAACTGATGAATGAGCCAAGCTTTCGAAAGAGTCAAGCTGAGCACAATACGAATGGTAGTCGGCTTGACCACTGGACTAAACGTCTCACCACAATCCACACCAACTTGCTCAGTCTTACCATCACCTACAAGACGAGCCTTATGCCTCGCAAAAGAACCGTCAAAATTGTCCTTATGAGAAAAAATCCACATAGATCGAATTATATTAACACCAGATGGACGGGGCACCAACTCCCACGTCTTATTATCAATAAGAGCATTATATTCGTCGGTCATAGCAATTTTCCAATTAGGGTCATTTAACATATGTTATAGGGTAGGGGTGATTTAAGAACATTATAATTTAAATTGAAATATCTTTTTGGTTTAAAAATACCCAGTTGACTACGAGTGACCGGTCTATGACTCGGGGGAGAATTGGGTGGATTTTGGGAATTAGTGGGACACGTGACGGACCGGCCAGCGAGCAGTGGGCCCGCTGGCCCAACACTGGAATTCGGTGCCTGAACTGGACTGGATACCGTCACTGGAACAGTGGCGTTACTGGGCTGTGAAGCTGGCCCAGTTTCCGTCACTGGTCCAGTTACGGGAACTGTGGCTGGAACTGTGGGGCCAGCGGGCAGTGGGCCCGCTGGTGGATTTGGGGTGCGGGACACGTCCGAAAAATGGTGAATAATATACGGGGATATATCATCATCCAAAAAATTATACGAACTAGGCATGAGACTATTCACCTTAGCAAACGGAAATTGAGATTCATCAAATATTACGTGGCGACTAATGATGATTTTATTAGATGATAAATTAAAATATTTGTAACCGCGATGATTGGATGGATAACCCAAAAACACACAAGGGATAGACCGGGCCTGAAGTTTGTTAATTGTTGTGGACGGAAAGAGTGAATAACACATGCACCCAAAACCCTAAGATGTGAATACGAAGGAGTCTTATTATATAATATTTGAAGAGCGGACGAATATGTCAAATCTTTGGAAGGAAGAATGTTAAGAAGATATGTAGTCATTAATAGAGCATAATGCCAAAACGAAGGGGGTACGAAAGCATGAATCAATAAAGTTCGGACAATGTTATTAATGGTACGAATTTTGCGTTCGGCCTTCCCATTTTGGGAAGACGTACGGGGGCAAGAAAAATGAAAATTTATCCCATTAGTAGCACAAAATTTCCGAAAGACCCCATTGTCATATTCTTTGCCATTATCACATTGAATATTCTTTATTTCCCGTTCAAATTGGGTTTTAATGAATGCTCTAAATTTTAGGAAGGTGGAAAAAACTTGAGATTTTTTCGCTATTGGGAAAGTCCATAAAAATTTAGAATAATCATCCAAGAAAATAACATAGTACCGATGACCCAACGAACTAAGAACATGAGACATCCATAAATTGCTATGAATAATATCAAATGGCATTAAAGTATGAGAATTAGAGTCTTCAAATGACAACTTAACAATTTTTCCTAAAGAACAAGATTGACAATTCGGAGTACTACGCGTACCCTTACAAGAAATAAATCTATTTCTATCTAAGGAAGACAAAATAGACGACCCCGGATGACCAAGAAGAGCATGCCACAAGGAAGGAGCAAGGGCGGCAAATGTGGATGACAATGCTTGAATCGAAAGACCGAAACTTGGGGTGATCGGATAAAGATTCCCCCTACTATCACACCTCATGAGAAGACTCCCCGTCTTGAAATCCTTCACAGAAAAACCAAACAGATCAAATTCTACAGAAACAGAATTATCAGTCGTGAATTTACGGACATACACCAATTTTTTAATCAATTTAGGGGCATGAATGATATTTTTCAAGACAAGTGGCGGATGGGGGGAGATAGAATTTTATGATCGTAACCCCGAATCGGAATTGAATTACCATTATCAACAATTATACCATTATTACTGCTCAAATTGGAATAAGACAAGAGAGTACCTTGGTCGGATGTCATGTGGGTAGTGGCTCCAGTGTCCATGTACCAATTTGGATCCGAAGAATTTAATCCAAGCGTGTGCATCGCAGCTTCGATATCGGTAAGAGTGGGGGCCACTGCGTGATGGGCATGCGGGGGCCGAGGTCCAAGCACTCCTGCTTGTTGCCTCGGTCCAGAGGGGTTACTAAATTTGGGCCACTGTATGTTGGGCCGAGACTGGGGCCGGCCAGCCCACTGCCAGTGAGCTGAAAACGCTGGACTACTACTGTTTGGCCGAAATTGTGGGGCCTACTGCCACTGCGGGGCCCAAAATTGTTGCTGATGATGACTGCCCCGAGGGCCACCATCGTCACCACCACTGTTCTGGCTGCCGCTGCGATTCTTACCATTATTTTTCCTATTTTGCCTCTTTTTGCTCCACAGTTGTTGCGGTTTTGTCCCGAGTTTTTGGAATCGATAGGAGGAAATTGGACTCGATCATCATGACTATGGGACTAGAATCGGTAGCCGCCTTTTTAGCCAAGCCTGCTTCTTCTAGTGTAAGCATAGAACGAGCCTGATAAAATTATAGAAGAGAGCTGCTCTGACGAAAAAGTGTGCCAACACCATTAAAGGCCTCAGATAGACTTGTGACCATCTGAAAGACTAGACGATCGTTCATAACGGGCGCACCTACGTTGCGGAGTTGGTCCGCCAATTCCTTCAATATTTTGTAGTACACTGAAACGTTCGGGAAATCTTCCATATTGACATGTAAGAATTCCTGCTCCAAAGTAACAACACGAGAATTTTGATTATCTTGGAATATATCACGTACTCTATCCCAAGCCACCATTTCCGTAGCATCTGGTTCGATAATTATTTGCAATAGGTCAATAGAAATAGTGGAATAAATTCACTGAAGAACATTAGCATCAAGTGTGGTCCATAATTTAGCATCGTCCTCGAATTTTGTCACCTCTGTATTTGTAGGAGGCGCGGGGATAATGTGATGGAGAACTTGATGCGAGCATGCATGAACTTTGAACAGTTCGGCCCACGTCGCATATTGAACATTTTCTATCTCAATAACAATAGGGATGTGGTTCTTGATATTAGAAACCGCTAGGGCAGGGTGAAACGTGTTCATAGCCATAATAGCAACGCAAGACATGATGTAGGGAGAAAACTTTGGGAAGAGAAAACAATTTCTGGGCACGGAAACCGATGAAGGGGGTCGGGTTTCGGACTGGTTTGGACGGAATTTGTGAGGAGAGTTTGGGAGAAAATAGTAACCTAGACTTCTGATACCATGAAAGAAATAATCCCTTGATTATTTTCATTAATTGAAAGAGTATATATACAATTTACATCTTTCCATAATATGAGAATCATATTCCTATTCTACTCCTAAAACCTTATTCTACTTGGACACTAACTATACAATTATGATAATATAATTATGGTAAGTATACAATACTAATTACACTCAAATATTACCTAAACTAATATGTTCAATTCGTGACCTTCATATGTACATCAAACCAAGACCAACCAATATACATATGATATATATCATATGTATATTTAACAGGCACAAATAAAACAAAAGTTCAGAAGGTAACAAAAGAGAATTAAAAAAATAACTTGCTAAGAGTGAACTAGACAACCATCTTTTGGCGCATCCGATGGGTGGAAATGGCGGGTTTTTCACTTTTACACAAACTTCTTGAGTAATTAGAAAGCAAGTCAAACATACTTTATTTTTTAAATAAATGTAGTAAAATTATTGCGCTTCACGCGGTGTGAAAAACATCAATAAATTTAAAATAGTAATACTTTTATAAATTTAGTCGAGCACTTTCAAGTATATACATATAAAATTAATAATATATTAATGAAATCAAGAATATAAACATCTCTATTAGATTTACACTTAATATTGAACTACATTTTTTTATTAATCAATTTTCTTATAAAAAGAAAAAGAATTAAAAAATCACTTATAATATATGTCTAGCAGGTTTAATCCATAACTATATTAGTCTAATTATATAAATAGTTAATTTATTTATGTATTTATTTTTCTTACTTTTTCCTTTCTTGCTTCGTTTTCTGTAACTTCAATTATTAAAATTGATATAATTTGAAATTTTAGAAAAACATATGAGTAGAAGTGTAGAACCTTTTGTTTACCAAAAAATGTACAGTTGAATTTGTAAGTGTTTTTAAAGATATGCGGATCAATTTATATTAAAGAATAGTAAGCAATTAACAATAAGTAAGCATATGAAAATAACAAGTAAGGAAAATAGTCTGTAACATCGTAACCAAGGTGAATTCCTTCAGCAAGATTGGCCCGGGCCTTAGCTTAACTGCTTCGGTTCCGAGCCAACAGTAAGAACTTTATGATTAAGATTATAATGAACAAAAATTGTACAAGTATGGAATGAGAATGAGATTGATCCGGGTCTTAGCTTAACTGCTTCGGTTCTGAGTCATCAGTAAGAACTTTATGATTAAGATTATAATGAACAAAAATCGTACAAGTGTAGAATGAGAATGAGATGCTCTTCCAACATGTTTGAGATCTTTTTATAGTCATGAATAAAATATTTAAAATCACATTATTACTAAATACTATAAAAAAGATATCATTTTTTAGGACTATTGAAGTTATAATGAAAGGATTTATTAATGCCACATAACTGATTTATGACTTCTTTTTTTAAAAAAATCTTTCACTCTTTAATTCCTTTCTTAGCTCTTCACATAAATTGGGATTACTACTTACTAGTATACTAATGTTAACTAGGCAACTTGCCGCGCTTTCGTGCATAAAAAATATCAGTAAGTTTAGAAATAATTCTTCTATAAATTTAATCGAGATAAAACAAACAAAAATAATTAAATCATAGAAAATAAAGAATAATTCTTCTAATCTTTAATTCATTGCTCAGCTCTTCACATAAATTGGGAGTACAAATATATTAATTGTTAAGAGTCCACATCGAATATGGAATGAGAACATAGATATGACCTTGAACAATTCTCATTTTATAAGCTAGCTTTTCGAGTTGATTTAGACCTAAAATCCATTATTTATATTAAAGCCTGACTCATTCCAATTCTCTGTTCATCAATGTTGGGCGCCCAAATTATGTACACGCTCCAGTTAACGAGGTCTGAACACGCCCAAATTATACGTGTGAGGAGTGTTAAAAGTTAGACTCAATATTCATTGTTTACCCTAATATTAATGTAAAACATTTAACCATTAAATATTAATCCGTTAATAACAAGAGAAAAGGTAAAGAAGCCAAATTATCCAAGGCGGGTAGTGCCACTGCTAATCAAATTGTTCACTTGAGCATAGAACTCATCGATTAACAACTTTTGCTTCCTTTCTCATTGCCAATGGCGTCCTCTGCATCACTTTCCAAATCCAACTTCTCTCTTCAATCCTTCTCTTCGCCCTTCTCACAATTGCCTCATTTCACTTCCATTGCCACTCGACGTGACTTCTTCCCTTCGCAAGTACTCACCATCAAACGCTTTCCAAATGCTCCTTGTTTCCCAATTATCAGAGCCCAAATCTCTCCAGGTTCTTTTCACAACAATTTAAGTAACATGTGCTGTTTTGATTTAGATAGGAGGGTATCAAGGACTCAGATCCGGGTAGAGGGCTAGTAGTTAGTTTGTCACGTCATGCTTCGTATTACTCATGTAGTTTCTTGCCCTTTGATTCATGTTATTATCTGTTATCTGTTGATCACTTTACTTTGATCTGTTCTACTTTACTTTAATTTACTTTACTTTAATTTCCTAAGACTTTATCACCTTTTTTGTCATGTTTTCTCTTGAGACGAGAGTCATTCAGAAACAACCTCTCTACCTCCTACCAAAGTAGAGTTAAGGTCGGGGTACATCCTACCCTACTCAGACCCTACAGTGTGTCATTACACTGGGTATGTTGTGTTGGTATTCTATTGTACTTTATAAAGTAGTACGGGAAGTAAATAACTATTACAAGTATTCGAAAGGATAAACAAATATTCAATATTCAGAAATTGAATCTTGTTGAACAAATAGACCAATCTTCAAAACTGCCGCAAGCTTGTTGTGTCTTGAATCTTGATAACCTGAAATCCAGAAACAACTAAAGCTGGATGGTTACAACGTTGTGTGTTGAGTCGAGTGATTGCCCTCTGTCCTTAAGACAAGATTGCCCCGTATATATGCTTTTACGTTAGCGGGCAATAGTCTCCCAAGATAAAACAACACTTTAATCTCAACGCTACAAAGCCAATAGGTTGAGCCTGACGAAGAAAACAAATATGAATTGACTTGCTGAAGATATGGAAAAGGAAGGAAGAGTTTTTGTTTACTCTTCTCTTTTGTCTCTGTGTATATAGTGTGTCTCTGTAGCGTATATGTGTGTATTTCGTCACTGTTTTTGCTATTTTTCGTGACTGTTTTTCACTCTCTTTCGTGCTGTTTTTCTAGTCACGTAGCTTCTGTTTTTCAGTCACTGGATTGAGCCAAAAGAGGCTCACTATATAGCATGGAGGAGGGGCTGTACAACTGCCCAAAACATGGCTGTTAATGGCCATTAGGAGGGCATTAAACAACCAAGTAATAGCCTTGAACCCAAGCACATCTAGGTCCTCCCTCCTTTAAACACATGGGATACCCCTTGGGGTCCCAAACCCTTTTCCATTTTAGAGACTTTTATAGAGAGCAATTCTTCTTATTCCCACCGATGTGGTAGATTTGTCCCACACCACATTTCCATGCCTCAAACACCTTACTTCGTGGACCAATTTCTCTTTTATTTCTCAATGAAATTTGACGATTCTTGGCCCTACGGTCATCTACTCACTTAGTAGATTATGCATGTGTGAAGAGACAAAGCCTCCAACATGCGGAACACTAGTGTTTAATTCATCAAAGATGGGTGGACGCATCTCCCCGCCAAAGGCAAATTTCCAACAATCCCCTCTATGAAAGAGAGATTGTGGCGCACACACAAGGTGCCTACATTTCAGCATTCTTTCAGCGAAAAGATATTGCATCAGGAGAGGTAGCTTCCGCTTTGAACCTTCCCTAGTTGAATAGTTGAATACCATCAGACTTACTTACTGCGCGGTGAACGTGATGTCTTGAACCGTTAGTGTTTAGTGTAAGCTAAGACAATGACATCAACACAATAACTCTTCTTATTCGTTTTCCTTCTTACGTTTTTGTCCGTTGTGGCCGTGGACACACTTGGATTCTTAAGTGCGTTCATTTGAGGCGGCCATCCTCGCACTTAAATAGGTGATCTCCTACAAGGTATCCTGCTATACCCCACTTCACAAGTGTTAGAAATCATTAAAAGTTTCCCCAACCTTAACCTCAACCGTTTGAGGATCGTTAAAGGTTTGGAAGCTTAACCTTTACCCACCATACAGGTAGCACTTTAATGTCTATCGCGGGAACAACTTTGGATTCATGTTTCCGTACAGAAATCATCATCCGAAGTGCTTCTTGCTTCCACCGAAGCGCTCAACTGAACCTTTTACCGCTTAGTTTTCCCATTAACCAAATTCTTGGGATCTCCAATCAGTATGGTTGGGTTACCACCGCAAAGGTTCGTATTGTTTGGGTTTTAAGCCCATTCCCCTAGACAGGCAGAACACTTGATCTCCGGGTAGTCCCTTAGTTAGTAAACAACGATGTGACACCCATGATGATCAACTGTCATACGGTCCTGACAGATCCCGACAGATATGTCTACACGCCGTTATCCGTGTCCTTCCTGAAGCCGACCGGCTAGCCACAGTGTATAACTACTGAAGGCACGGGTTTCTCCCAATAAGGGACGTCCTCTAAGGAGTCATGAAGTTACTCAACTTCTTTCATGCTTTGTATAAAGCGATAAACTCCGATTCCATCATGAATCGGCCGATGCAAGTTTGCTTAGAGGTTTTTCTAAGACCCACCATACACATTTACTTGTGGCTTTGGTGTTCTTCAGATCTTGTCTAGTTTGCATCACGGTGTTCTCCCAGAACCGCTGGACATCCAGAATACTATAATCTGTAGATAAGCGAATAATTCAGATATCGTCATATCCGACTTAACGCCTTCTACCGATCATGTATTAAAATCATCAGTGAACCTTAGTTCAACTGATCTGCTTTGTAGGACGATACCAGGTCGGTTGTAGTGTGTACAATACATTGAACTACACGTGACCTGTGCATATCGCTCCTTGTCTATGGGTGCACCATGATTCCAATCAGTTCTATGATTCATATCCATTGGTGGCTTCAACGAGACTGTCAACTATCGACCAGTCCGTTAGATGTCTTAGAAATCCAATTCCTAAGATGTCATATGTGATACTCATATCTTTCATATCGAGACTTTGTTTTCAATATGACTTTTACTTTCAGACTGTTGATTTTTCAACTGTTGCCTTTCTAACTTCAGAGTCAATGTTTCTGTGGTCAGATTCATTGTTTCTGTTTTATCTGAAACTTTCAGGACCAAAATGTAAACATTTCAGGGACTAAAATGAAAGTTCAGGAAGAAGCCCAACAGTCCAGCAAACCAACTCTGATTCTCTTCTTCCAACTCTTCGGTTGGGAAGGCTGTTTCAACATCCATGCCACGCAAGACTGCAATGGCCCTGGATGTTAAGCTACTCACAGGGGAGCACATTTTACAACCCAAAGGTTCTTTTCCCGGAGGAAGATCAACCATTATACAAGTATGGTTCTATATGATGGAATCTATCTCTCTCTTTGTAGCTTCTTTTCAAAGCAGCGCTTCTGGAGATGACAATTATTTGTCAATTGTCCATGGTTCGTTCTCAACCATACAAGCTAGAAGGACTGGAACAAGTCTTTGTCCCCTTCTTTGCTCCGTCTCGGTTCAACATCTAGAATCCATGAGTTCTGCAGATCTGGAATATTAAGTTCCGGATAGCCAGCAAATTTTGAGTCCTGTAGATACGGAACGTCTAGTTTCGGATAGTCAGGCCCTCGCGGGTTCTTGTTAACCTTGTGCAATTACTTCTTTTTCCTTTTCAAGGAAAGTTATCTTTAAAGAATTCAACATTCTTTGACACCAAGAGGCGATCAACACTACTGTTATTTGCAGATCCAGTGGATATGCAATCTACAGTCTTAGGTACAAAACTGCCTCACATCACAACATTTGTATGTGAGATCCTTTCTATGTCTCACACGGAGGGTTACTCTTATCCTTTTGCATATTTCTGTTGAGAATCGCATTAGCGGTAAGGATCGTCTTGCCCCACATAATTTGGGCGTACGGCTTTGCGCTTGGCTAACACCGTTAGACTGTGGTGAGTAATGAGCAGTTGTTTAATGAACGATGCTTCACATTCTCCCCCTCTATCACTACGAATTCCTCAATCCGTAGGCTTAGTTGATTTTCAACTTCTGCTTTGTAGCGCTTATCCGCTTCAACAACTTCATCTTTGCTTTTCAACAAACAAAGGATGCAATACATTGTACCATCATCAATGAAGGTCACAAAGTACTTGTCTCCCCCCTCTATTTTGTATAAACTTCAAATCACCCAAGTAGGTGTGACTAAGTTCTAGAGGAGCGGTGCTTCTTTCGCTATTCCCTTGACGGAATTTGGAAAGGTGATTTTGCCTCTTCGTCTACCTCACATTCATTTTGAGGGTTTATGTCGACAGAAGGAAACAATCTCAATATCGTTAGCTTTTGAATGACTTGCTATTTAACGTGTCTTAATCTATGATGGCATAGATGCACATATTACAAATATATCATTCATTTGGTTACAAACATACTGTACCATTCTTAGTTATTACAGACCTGTTGGACTAGTCTCAAACCAGCTTGACCAACAACGTCCCTTAAACCAAGTTTGGGACATGTATCACCTCATCTTAGAGTGATCTCATTCCCTGAAGTCCTATTGAGGACAACATCTCCAACCCCTTCTACTTTAGAGGTGGCGTTGCTTCACATGAACAACCTCTTGCCCGTGGTTAGGGCGTAACCGGATCATATGTGATCTAGATACTCTGGCCCACTCCAGTTGCTTTGGCAGACTGAGTGTCTAATTTCTTTTCTGCCTTTTTTTAGGCCTTCAGATCATTTAAGACCTGGAAACTCTGGCCCACCACACTAGGTGTCCATTACTTTTCCTATGAAATGAGTTCTGGCCCCACTCCAGTCGCCCGGAGGCTTTATATGACTGAGCGTCCAATATCATCATATCAAAGGAATTTTGGCCTACTCCAGTCGCCCGGAGGCTTTGTATGACTGAGTGTCCAATATCATCCTATGAAGGATCTTCTGCCAAATAGTGTGACAGGCTTAACGTTTTTAGCTTTTAGACTTCTTCCGTTATGATTGGTGCCCAGACAATTCTTGGCGCTTACTTAAGAGTGGTAAGAGTTTTCGCACAGTTAGTGGATCTTTCTCCATCGTATGTGCGAACATACTTTACACACTTTTGATCACTACACTTAAAAGAACGGATCTTTTTAAGTCGTTTACAAAATCCAATCTCTAAACGGGAAAGAAGAAGAGATTAAACTTCTGATTTTTAAAGCATAAGGAATATAAATTATTTCGGAAAACATTTTCATATTCCTCCTTACTTTAAGCCATTTTTAATCAGACATCTTTTAATCTTTATTCTTGACAAGGAAGAAAATAACTTATCCCAATTTCGGATTGTGGCCCACTTCAGTCACTTCATCGGACTGAGTGTCCATTTCCTCCTTACCTTAATTCGGATCCTTTGTCTGGGACAGATATAGGCCTTCTGCTGCAAGATAGAACCACATCTTCAGCCTTCTCCTCTTGTCCCAGTTGACATCCTCAGCCTCTCGTGAGCGCTTGTTGCCACCACTCTCGGGAGCGGTGACACCATGAACATGTTGAACTTCAACAATATCATCATCATTGTCTTCAAGCAGAAAACCACAGCCATATTCAGATTTGGTCACACAACTTTTGACCGACATCTTTCGAACACTAATAGTAATACAATACAATCTTGTCTTAAATTGTTGGTATTCTATTGTACTTTATAAAGCAGTACGGGAAGTAAATAACTATTACAAGTATTCGAAAGGATAAACAAATATTCAATATTCAGAAATTGAATCTTGTTGAACAAATAGGCCAATCTTCAAAACTGCCGCAAGCTTGTTGTGTCTTGAATCTTGATAACCTGAAATCCAGAAACAACTAAAGCTGGATGGTTACAACGTTGTGTGTTGAGTCGAGTGATTGCCCTCTGGCCTTAAGACAAGATTGCCCCGTATATATGCTTTTACGTTAGCGGGCAATAGTCTCCCAAGATAAAACAACACTTTAATCTCAACGCTACAAAGCCAATAGGTTGAGCCTGACGAAGAAAACAAATATGAATCGACTTGCTGAAGATATGGAAAAGGAAGGAAGAGTTTCTGTTTACTCTTCTCTTTTGTCTCTGTGTATATAGTGTGTCTCTGTAGCGTATATGTAGTGTATATGTGTGTATTTCGTCACTGTTTTTGCTATTTTTCGTGACTGTTTTTCACTGTCTTTCGTGCTGTTTTTCCAGTCACGTAGCTTCTGTTTTTCAGTCACTGAATTGAGCCAAAGGAGACTCAATATATAGCATGGAGGAGGGGCTGTACAACTGCCCAAAACATGGATGTTAATGGCCATTAGGAGGGCATTAAACAACCAAGTAATGGCTGTTTATGGCCATTGAAGGAGGCTGCTTAAATGGACAGCCAAGTAATGGCTGGTTAATGCTCCATAAAACAGTCCAACGGTAGGCAGAAAGTTTTCTGCCTACCGTCACCCCAAAACCAACTTTCCAGAAACTCTGGGGACCAAACTGTAAATATTGAAACTTCAGGGACCAAACTGTACATATGAAAGAATTCAGGTCCAAACTGTACATATGAAACTTCAGGGATCAAACTGTACATCTGGCAAAGTTCTCTGGTCCAAAAAGATAATATCAGAAAGTCCTCTCAGCTCTCAACCCACAGCCCGTGACGGGATGGGACGGGCGGGCGGCGGCGGCGCGCATGTGGGCTTAGCCTTGAATCCAAGCACATCTAGGTCCTCCCTCCTTTAAACACATGGGATACCCCTTGAGGTCTCAAACCCTTTTCCATTTTAGAGACTTATATAGAGAGCAATTCTTCCTATTCCCACCGATGTGGTAGATTTGTCCCACACCACATTTTCATGCCTCAAACACCGTACTTCGTGGACCAATATCTCTTTCATTTCTCAACGAAATTTGACGATTCTTGTCCCCTACGGTCATCTACTCACTTAGTAGATTATGCATGTGTGAAGAGACAAAGCCTCCAACATGCGGAACACTAGTGTTTAATTCATCAAAGATGGGTGGACGCATCTCCCCGCCAAAAGGCAAATTTCCAACATGTTGTTGTTGTTGTGCTGCTTTGATTTAGTAGTGGCTCATTCTTTTGTTGCTTATAGTGAATGGGTCGGTTTTTTGTTTTTTCAGATTTCGTGCCCGATGCTAAGTTTTACAAAGTGGAAGCAATTCTAAGGTGCATCACTTTTCTAATCCACTGCATTCTAATCCACTTTCTTCTTTACTCTGCATACTGATTCAATTTTTGCCTCTTTCATTTCATATATTGGAATTTGGACTAGACCTTGGAGAATTCAACAGGTTTCTTCGGTAAGCACTCCCATTTTTCCAATTTCCATATGCATTCCCCACTTAATTTAGAAAAAAATGAATCTTTTGTCTTTGTGATTCTTATGGTTGCATGCGCATATGATTGCTTAAATATAAAAGGACAGCCCGGTGCACTAAGCTCCCGCTATGCGCGGGGTCTGGGGAAGGGTCGGACCACAAGGGTCTATCTTACGCCGCTAAGAGGCTGCATATGCTTGCTTAAATTAACGCATTTTATTTCGTTGACTGCCAGACCCTTTTTAGGATTTCTTACTCAACCTAAATTTTGCATTTAATGACATCATAAAAGAGCCTATTGTGAAAAATGTTTTTACAGCAGGGCTTCAATCTCAGTTGTGGTCAAAGTTATAAAGAGCCCCAAGGGTTAATTGAAATGTTGTTAGCCTGCTCTACTAATATCACTACTGATAACTTTGAAATTCATCCTAGTTCTTTATTTTTATACTATTTCTTCACAGAGCTTAATTCCTTAATACACCTTTTTTATTTGTTATGTTGTCATATCATGCCCCCAAGTATAATCCTTTTATTGGGTCAGCATTGAGTTGTCATTAAGCTTTCGGAGATGAATTCTTTCTTTTTTGATAATAAGAAGTCTAGCACTAATCATGGATAAGTTGAAAAAGTTCGAGGGGACACAAACTTTAGAAAAGAATGTCCTAATAAAATCTAGCGTCGGAAGGAACACTAAGGGGTTGGACGTATTAAATTTAGAGGTTGGAGTGAGGGGAATGCACCCCCCCCCCCCACCACACACACACACACAAAAAAAAATCCAGCATAAATGCTAGAACTTTTAACAATATGGTGAAGCTGGAGCTCAAGCAGTGGAATCCAGGTATTCTGTGATGACCTATTGAACTCCATTTCACAAACTCGATTGAAGGCAAACATTTTCCTGTAGATATTTCAGAACTTCTATTCCCGAAAACTAAAAGATGCCATCATTTACTCACCCTTTCTGAATATGAAGGCACTATTGAAAATGGGCATCCGTGGTGTCACTGTCTCGGATGTTCGTGGTTTTGGCGCCCAAGGTGGCTTGACTGAGAGGCAAGCTGGTATGGAAACATTCATCAATTTTAACTGATTATTTAGGTTGTCGTGGATATTTCTCAATTAAAAAGTGACTCTTCCTCGGGTTTTGAGGTTATCTGCTTCTTGCAGGCTCTGAATTTTCTGAAGACACGTTTGTAGCAAAAGTTAAAATGGAGATTGTTGTCAGCAAAGACCAGGTTTTTGGATTCAAACGGCCTTGATCAAGTTTTCTGCACTATAATTTAGAACCATATGTGTAGATTATAGATGTATACGGTTAACATGTCATTTTTCTCTCCTATGTATGTACAAGTTTTATATAAGTGTTGCTCCTTGAGATATTATATCCTTCATGTGCTTTTTAGATAGTTCTGATCTATCCTGTAATGCTGTCTTATTAGGTTGAAGGAGTCATTGCAAAGATAATTGAAGAGGCAAGAACTGGTGAAATTGGTGATGGAAAGATCTTCTGTAAGTTTTTCACTTCATGATCCTGGAGTTCTGTCACTAGTTATGTTAATATAAATGTTAATTTGATGTAAATTCTCCAACCAAGCTTGAGGCCGTTTAGTTAATGTTTCGTCAATGAGTATGCTGTATATTTTCTTATTATGATTCGTGACATACCCTCTGTACAGGGTAAGGTGTAACACATAATTTTTTAAGTTGCTGTGTTGTTTCCAAGCAAATATTTTCCTTAAAAGGTAGAGGAGTTACCTATTTGTCGAACATGTCAAAGAATTACTTGTTTATTTGTGACTGCTTAGATATCGAGGAGATGAGGAACTTTATGTTAATTTTTTTATTTTACGTGTTTTCTATCTTAATCCAAGTTTTTGGTTTAAAATGATGAATACCAATAAAGCCTTAAACTTGTCGAACTTGTAGATCGGGTTCCTATATGGGAATATTAGTAATTCCACTTTTAAGTCATAGTTTTTGCTTTTTGTTTGCTTTAGGAGCAAGCTCTATAGATAGTTTGTTTCCAAATCTGTTGTTTACAGTTCTTCTACAACAACATACCCAGTGAAATCTCACAAAGTGGGGTCCGGAGAGGGTATAGAGTGTACGCAGACCTTACCCCTACCTTGGGAGATAGAGATGTTGTTTCCGGTAGACTCTCGGCACAAGCAATTCAAAGCAGTATAAAAAGCCATGAATAAAACACTATAAAAAGAAGGATAAAGCTGTCTGAAAAAACAACAACAAATGAATACGATAATCGAAGTACAAGAAATAACAAGTAGTAGTAGAAATGTAAGGACAAGAAACTATAAGAGTAATACTACGACTACTAGTATGAACGGATAAGCAGGGCAACGCTCAACTATCCACTAGCCTTCTACTCTAATCCGTGTCCTCCACAACTTCAAATCTAAGGACATGTCCTCGATAAGCTGGATGTGCGCCATGTCTTATCTAATCACCTCTCCCCAATGCTTCTACTTGTTTACAGTTCTTCTAAAGGAGATATTTGGAGTCTACAAATTCTATTGCACTAATCTGGGATTTCTTTCGGCAACGTGAGACTAGTTGAATTTTTTACCATTTTTTGACTGTTAAAACCACTCCACAAAGGTAGATGTAAGGTCTGCGTACATCTTACCCTCTCCAGACCCCACTGTGTGGGATTACACTAAGTATGTTGTTGTTTTGACTGTTAAAACTGAAAAGCTGAGCAAATTTAGGTGTTGCAATTGCTTGACAGTCGACTGTCTTCTCTAATCCAGTTATATTGGTTTGTTAATTCAAGTTATAAGTTGAGCCGTTGACATCCATTTATTTGGTCATCAACAGCAAAACTAGATGAAGAGCTTGCAGTAATCTAAGTGTGTTGCACATGAAACGTGAAAACCAATGCCAGCAAGCCTTCTAAAACGTGCTTACAATGACAATCCATATTTAATCAAACAAAATCTTTTGCTTCCACTGAGATATGTGGTGTACTGTAAACTGGTGTTGGTCAACCAGAAGAAACAAATAGAGAATACTAGCCCAAAATTTTAAAATAAGATAAAAAGCTGTAGGAATCTCAAACCCGTTGATCTTTCTCTTCTATTTTATTAGACAAGGAAATCCATCAGTAACTTGTCACAATAGTTTAATTGAAGCCCAAATTTGTTGATCTCTCCTTTACTTCAATGCTTGCTTTCTTAAATATTTAAACGTCTTGTGAGAAAATATTATTTCAGTTTCTAGCTTATCAAATACTTGCAAACAATTATGATATATATCAATATACACACACGTTTTCTAATATGTTTTTGCTTCAAGGCTTTTTATTTGATGTGTGTTTCTCATGTAAGAAGCCTGGAGTGGATCATCAAACAAAAGGTTGTCTGATGCTAGAAGAGCTTTTTGTGTGCTCAAGTTAATGCCAGATTGTATTAGCAACTGTCAGTTAGTGGGCCAAAATTATTCTTCAATGTTAAAACTAAAAAGATACAGATATCTATCTAGAAAAAAATTATCGAAGAGCATAAAACGCAGTTTCCAGGTAACTAGTTCACATGTATGTGTTTGCGGGGATCCCTTTCTTTTGACTATGTCTCTATTTAGCCCCCCAACATGAGGCTGAGGAGAAAAAGAAAGAAAACCAAAGATTTAAAGATGTTAAGTATACATAATATACACACAATATACATGTATATATTATGTATACACACGGTATATCCGAGACATCCGAGACGTGATATTACTGCCCATCCGTGGGCAGTTCATTACTTGAAAGAGTATATATACAATTTACATATTTCCATAATGGAGAATCCTATTCCTATTCTACTCCTAAAACCTTATTCTATTTTATGGTAAGTGTACAACACTAGTTAGACTACAACATTAATTACATAATTGTACATGGAATAGGAATTGCCCACGGATGGGCAGTAATATCACGTCTCGGATATACCGTGTGTATACATAATATACAATATTTATTATGTATACTTAACAAAAGACATAATTATCTTGTGTTAACATAGCTAACTTTAAGAATATTATGGAGTGCTATGGATTAGAGGGCTGTGCTATTGTAGAGAAAATTGCTTATAGAGAAAAGCCACAGGTGGTCCACTAGGCGAGGCCTAGTTGATTAGGAATGTGAAGCTTGAAGAGTCTTCTAATATTTTACTCTGCAGTTCTTTTTTCATGGTAAAGCAGTATTGCGGGGATTGGAATAGCATATCTGCACACAATCTAAAATGAGTAACTGCTTATGCTCATGTGCAATCATATTCCATCATTTTTATCTTTCTAATGTTTAAACATGACATGTTTGTCCTTGCAAAGAAAATCTTAAACGAGTCAAAGAGACCATGAAGTTCAAAGTGGCTGTTAAAGTTTGGCCATCTATTGGGATATTGTTAGTTTTCCATCTTCCAATTGAATATTTGCTGAACCTTGACGTGCTAGACATTATTGCCTTGTTGGAAATATTGCAAATGTGGTGCATTATTGATGATGTGTATTTTTCTTTCTCAGTGATTCCTATCTCTGATGTGATAAGAGTTCGCACTGGTAAGCAGAAAATTTTGATGATGATAGTCCTTTTGCATTTATAAATTAGATTGTCTTCGTAGGTTGATTTGTCATCACCTTTATAGAAGTCAAAACTTGTCCCTTGTAATGATTCTATATATGGTACACTAACAGGAGAACGGGGAGAAAAGGCAGAAAGGATGGTGGGAGGGCATGCTGATATGTCCTCTGTATTATCAACTTCTTGAGCTGCCTCTAGCTGGAAGTTAAAATGTTTAATCATCTCTTTTGTTATGTATCATGGCCATTGTTATATGTTATGGAACAAGGTCCAACTTTTATTTGGAACATGCTATCAAGTAGGGAATAAAATAAAGAAGTTGGACTTACCGTGTACCTGTGGTTTCAGTTGCGTCGTAAGCTCCAGGAAATCCTATAATTTTCCAGAAAAGTCGTAGCTTAGTAGCCATTTCGTATTTACACTCTTCAGCACAATCGCTGTAACACTGCTTCCCCTTCCCCTGTTTTTGGTTGCAGTTGAGTGTACTTTACACCTTAATTCTACTGAAATATGCTGGTTGATCACTGTGGATATTGTGTGTTACGTGATTCAAGCCATTTCCTAAACAAGCAGTTAATATATGTACTAATACGGTTATACTTTCGTGGTCTTTTTCTAGCTGATCTGTTTAAATCCGTTTTTCGCAAGAAACATAACCATTTTTTACAGAAACATATACCAAAAGAGAAAAAATTCCAGTAACTTTAACCTTGTTAAAGCCCTGTGTATATATATTCTCCATACCTTTGGTGTTTTTTCTATCAACTTAAATATATATGGTGCAGTATAGTACACTGAACCATTAATTCGGGCTAATTGCCAAATTTAAGCAGCAGAGGGCGCGGTGAGATAGTGCACTGCGCCAGCTTCAGACATAGCTGCTGCAATCAATGGCTGCAAGTTTATGGGTTCTCCATTAACCTCTCCTTGGTTGACCGCGGCCACCGGCTTCTTGTAGTCCAAGGACCCATCCTCGTAAATGTCCCACTATTTCTTTACCAGTATTTTTATGTCTTCCCTTTCCATGTTCTCATCCTTCCCTGTATACCTCCATGGCTTTGATCCCTATACCACCATCACCATATATAAGCACACAGGTAACAAAAAGAGATCAACTACACCATCTATTTCATTTTTATGTGACATTTTTTTATTTTTTTAGTATGTTGTAAAAATATTTACACATTTCTATATGTGAAAGCTCTTCTAATCTTAATCTCTCCATTTTATTCCAAATGAAATGCTCTCACAACCAACGAAATGTTATATGTTTAAGACCATATTTCCAAAGCTACTTTTGACATGCAGCAGAATTTTTTTAAAAAAAAACTTTATGTCTAATCACATAAAGGTTATGATATAGTATTAAAATAGAGTTACCTTAGGTAGTGATTTACTTGTATATAAGGAGGTTAATACAAAGGCAAGAAAAAATTCTCCCAAAACATTCACGTCTCTTTACTTCTGCAATGGGAGTCATGGACTATATATATATATATATATATATATATATATATATATATACCCGACACACGCTCAAACATCTCTATAGTTGGCCTAGCAACTGACTGCTTTTACTCTTGGAAGTGCTCCTCATTGCTTGGGCTTACTCTTGGAAGTCAAGAAATTATTTGACTTGTGTCACTTCTACTAATTATTAAGTGAACAGATTAACCTCAGTATTAATACTAATAGAGACGTTTTCATAGAATCTGATCCTTGTGTTATTATACCACGCTTGTGGAAACCACGTACATCAATATTATTACAATGACAGAATGACTCATGAATTAGCCCACTATGAGTCTACTACATTTTATTATTATGTGGGCTTTCATCGAGGTTTCATCGAAACAGGCCCGAGTTCTCTTAGACATATACTCTACTCCTTATTAATTATAAGAGAAAAGTGCAAAAAGAAAGAAAAAAGAATCATATTCAGGGGATGAACGTGGTTAAACTTGTAAGTAGTAGATTTTGATCAAAAGGGGTTGGAAGACTATGTCTCCACAACATTAATATGATTTGTCTCATTTTACATTACACTATATCTTTATTATTTGGCTATAAAAGAATGACATTCTTATATTCGAAAATAATTTCAGTTTAAATTTTTTATTTTATCTTTGATGACTTTTTTTATAATTATATTTAAGATCACAAATCTTAAAAATATTTTTTAATTTTATATTCAATTAAAGCGTCATATAAATTAAAATGTAGAAAGTAGTCTCTGGTAGTATTTGATTCGCCGCCAAACCCACCATCAGAGCAGTGTGTTTGAATAATAATAAGAGTGTATTATTGTTGGAATATTGAAAGCATGGTGTTGCCTCATTAATCTGAGGTAATCTTGGTTAAAAGTTTTGTGACTGAAGGATCGTCTTTTTGGGTGAATTAAGAATATTTGAATTCAAACATGCATTAATTAAATTGGTCTGTTGAGGATAAGGAAGCAATTTTTTTTTTTTGCGCTTATACGCTTTTCTCTTTTCTTATTCTGAAAGCTAGCCTTCTACGATCATTTTTTTTGTTTAGTTCTTCTACCTCTTGTCCCCACAATCACTGACGGGCAATGCTATTGATGAGTCACTTCGTATTTCACGATCAATGATAAATTCTCTTGCTTAGTCTATTTCCTTTTCCATTTGAGTTCAATCCTATCGGCCATTGAAGGATAAGGAAGCAATTCTGTCATGGTACACCATAGATTTGCATACCATTATGGATAATGATTCTAGCTAGTTTTGCTCATCTACGAATGAGAACGAATGACAATATATATGCTTAATTTCTCAATCCAAAAGCACTGCCGACCATGTCTATAGCTTTTCAGTAGAGCATTGGTGCGTGCGAATAAAGTTCAAATTCTATTTGTTCTTCGCCGCTTTGGGTTGTGGGGCTAGGAAAACATTAATAGATGAAAAGAAAAAATAAGCTACATATAAGATGTAGCGATATTTTTAATATCGTATGAACTTAACCTAAAACGGATAATTTTTTCACGCAAAACAAATGTTGTACCTTACGACGTAGCATTGTACCCCTAAAACTGGTCTTATCTAGCAAGATTCATTGTTCATACTATACCTATTGAACTTATAAATTCTGAATACTAGAATTGATATTTATTTTAAGAAATTGTAATTTTTATATAAAAATATATTCTACTATGTGAAAAAATGTTGAGTTGGATTTAAACCATCTCTATTTTCCCTAGGTCTCTTTCCGCTCGTGAGGGAATAAAGGCAGGGAATTGAGAGCGGTAAATGCGGTTGACCAAACCTTTTTGACCTTATCTCAACCACTACCAAACAAATTCCTAATTCCTTAACATAACATAAGTAAAAAACAAGAGGTAGCTTTGGAATTAGCTGGTAAATCCAAAAACAAAGTATTGATTCTACCATATTGACTTTTGAGGATTACATGTCAATAACAACAATATATCTAGTGTGATTCCACAAGTAGGGTTTGAAAAGAGTGGATGCATGCAGACTGATTATAAATTGTCTTTCAATAAAAATATTAACTACTCCTATAATTTAATCATCTAAGACATTAGTTAATCAATATACCAAGCTGCTTACCATATTTTACGCTATGTATAGGCGATTACGTGACTAACTAATGTGTACATGAAGTTAAATTCAATATCCTTCAATTTTAAATGTTTTGTTTTCAAGGGCACATATTCATGTTGACAGTTTTTTTAATTCTTCAAAACATTCTTTATTTCACGTCTACTACTCGTCTACTAGTAGTAGCACTAACGAACGTACTCATTCAACATAGCATGACATTCCACTCTTTTTATGCAACCTTATCTCCAAACTTTTGAAATCGCCCCCCTCCCCACGCCCACCCCCTCCCCACCCCCAAATTATATATAGTCCCCTTGTGTATAGCTAATTGGAACATCCATAAGAGTTTTTTGACAATGGAAATGGAGGTGAAAGCCACAGAGAGAATATCAGTGGAGATGAGGAAAGTTCCCTGGAGTTCGGATGAAGACTCCAAACTCATCCATTACATCGCCCTACATGGCCAGGGACGCTGGGATTCTCTCGCTCACTTTGCCGGTATATGTCTACTTTATTACTACTACTTTCAACTTAATTT